>CM075857.1:82477698-82895198 GCA_037975125.1 Latrodectus hesperus | reverse complement strand
TATGACCAGTCCATAGTTTTGACTTCATTGCAGTTGAATACATTCACAACGACTATAAGTATCATTCAGAACTGAATTTATGAGGACAAAACCCATTTGTGAATTATTCCCCATTCTACAAGAAAAATTGGGTGTTAATCTCCGAACTGTTGACTGTAGTGTCATGATCCTACGGTGGAGGGTAAATTTTCACAGATTCTTATTAATTGAAAGTTTGAAGAAAATGTTTTGAATTCAAAATATTTTGTTTGAATTGTTAAAACATGTAGAAAAGTTTGTTATTTAAATTAAATTTCAAAAAATTATTAATGAAAATATTTTTTCTAGTGTATTTATATACATTTTTATAACACTACAAATTATTTTATTATAGATTTCCATTTGTAAACATGTACATATAGATGTATTTTTCTGTACCGTAAATTTATGCTTAGCAGCTAAAAGCGAACAATTACAGGAAAAATAAATTGTTAAAAAATAATTTTGTTGATGCTTTAGTTCCCTCATTCTGAGGAATTTTATAAGAAAGTTTTTTTTTATTTAAACATGTAATATTGCGAAGTGAAGGAATTAAATACCTATGAAATATCTAGTTAAAATGTCCTGTCAAATTAAAACATTTAAATAATTCTTATTAGGGGTTCATTTAAAAATATATTAATGTGAATACAAGCATTCGAACAAACTCAAATAAATGTTTTCAATCAGTCTGATATCAAGTTTTGCTTAATATTTAAATACGTATCGCTAAAGCGGGTTCGAGTTATTTTTAATCTTAGTTACCAGGAAACTTTCTGCGATTTTCTGCAGAATAAGTAACTTTAACAAGACTGTTTATGTGTTTGTTTATCTTTTAGTCTTAAAATATATTTCTAAATTTTTCTAAACGTGTTTCCTTCTTGTTATGTTCTAAGTTTACTTTCGGCTATTTTAAATTCTCACTAATTATGCTTAACCAATTTTTGTTGCGAATGCAGTAAATTTATTTTATTCTGTAATTTACTTGAAATTCGCCTTAGTTACAAGAAAGTTTTGGTATTATTCCATTTTATGTTTTTGATTTTCATTTTCTTACTTTCTCTCTTTTTGAATGAAAATTAAAATAATAGTAAATAAATAGGCTAACTATATATAAATTTTTATAAGCGTAAAACATAAAGAAGTTATAAATTAGGCTTTAAATTAAATAAATATAATTATGAAAATATATAATCCATTTGTACACATTCATTCATTATTAATTGCCTTAAAAATTTAGTTAGTTCAATTAATTTGAGCTTAGCAATAAAACGAAAAAATACAAATGATAGCAGTATATTTAAGTAATTCGTATCAGAAAATTGTTAATCAATTCTTCTAAATTATACCTATTTTAAGTATAAAAGTATGCATATGATAATTGTAGCATTATAATATATGTCCTCTGTTGTGCAGATACGTTTAGAAGTATTAAATTACATGCATTAGAAGTTATGCACATGGTTTAAAAATAACGAGAATTCTTTTTACGTTTTACAGTTATGCATTATGTTAATAATTAGCAAATGTTTTATCATTTTTATAACTGTATGCATATTGAACACGCACTACTGTTTATACATATTAATACAGATATAATATTTCTGTTATAACATTTTACAACAATAATAAATATCAATAATATTTTCAAATTAATTTCTTTTAAAAAATTCCTACAAATTTTCTCAATAGTTAAAATTTTATGATTTTAAAATTAAATTCAACAGATAATGAATATGGTTCCAATTTAATTTATTATGGAGAATCATAGAAATTTGATTACTGAAAATATAAGAGAACTTATTGGTGCATTGTAATAATTGATAATATAATTTTAATAAGTTTATTTGAAAAATATTACCAGAATTTGTTATAAAATGACTTAAAATTGCAAACATATTTATAGTTCATTTAGTATTTTTAATCGAAAGAGAAGTACACAACCGTAATTCATAAGTATATTTTAATTTATTGGCTTCATTAAAAGTAAAAATTTATTCTCAAAAACAACATAATTTTTTTATTATATATTAAATTTGACACGAATATTAATTATTATAATAAATAATTTATATATTTCTTTTACATGTTCAATTTAATTATAATGTGCTCAAATTAATTTATAACATATAAGAGAAATATAAAATTTGGAAAGCAAAGTAGTCAAATTAATTAATATATTTTAAATATTAAAACTGAACGTAAAATGTGAATTTTTTTTGCTATTATAATTTACATTTTATAAAAGTTTTATTTCAGTAATACTACCAAAATTATTATTCAATCTCATTACCTATTACATTATCAAAATACATTATCTTTTTCTAATTAATTCCGTTAATATCAAAGCATAGTTTTTTCATCATAATTTGGGAATTACATAAAGTAAATAAACAAAATATAAAAAATAAGGAATAGAATAAATTTCTTGGTTTCCTAATATATAAAAAAATTATTCTAATATACATATTAGGTTTGAAATGAAATCCACAAATATCCCATCTTCTATTGAGAAAGGAAATATTTTCTGAAGAAACTTAATAATTATGTTTTTTTTCTTTTTGAAATTCATTCCACCAGCAGTAAAATTTATTTCCCAAATAAGAAGGTATTACAGGAAAAAATCTAATTAAACTTGACATAGTTATTCTAATAATGAAATTAATTATTCTGCCAAGCAAACGAATGTGTTTTACAGATGTTTATATTTCTGAGAAAACATTTTTAGAGAATAATTCCTTTCGTCCTGTTTGTACCATGGGAGTTATATAATTGAAGTTTCTCTTTTTTAATTATAATTTTATGCATGTATGTGCTATTTTTTAATTTTAAAGACAATTCTCTATGCGTTATATATATATATATATATATATATATATATATATATATATATATATATATATATATATATATATATATATATATACACTACTGGCCATTAAAATTGCTACAACAAAAGTAATGCAAATAACAGAACGATATTTATTGGACACATATATTATAGTGGAAAGAACAAGTGATTAGATTTACAGGAAATTAGGATGTATAGATCTTCAGAAATCAGTACAAGGAGCAGCCACTTCTGGCTGCAATAACAGCATTTATCTACCTAGGCATGGAGTCAAACAGAGATTGTATGGCATGTACGGGGATCTCAGTCCATGCAGCTTCAAACACTATGCCACAGTTCATCGACAGTAGTAGATGGTGAGTGATGGCGTGCCAATCGCTCGGCAACAATTGACCACAGGTTCTCAATTGGTGACAGATCAGGAGAACGTGCTGGCCAGGTTAACAGTCGATCCTGTTCTGTATCAAGGAAGTTCAGAACACTACAGGTAACATGCGGTCGTGCATATTCTGTTGAAACAAATCATTAGGGAGGCCTCGAAGATAGGGCAGAGCCACGGGCCTTAACACATCGGAAATGTAACGGTTGCTGTTCAAAGTGCCGGTAGTGCGAACAAGAGGTGATCGAGACGTGTATCCAATGGCACCCTATACCATCACTAAAGCAGATGGACCAGTATGGCGATGTCCAATGCAAACTGGCAATGCGTGTTCTCCATGATGCCTCCAAACACGGAAGTGGCCATCATGGTCCTGTATACAGAACTGAGATTCATCTGTAAAGATGACGTGATGCCATTCCCGCGTCTAGGTTCGTCGCTGATCACATCATTGAAGGCCCTCCTGTCTGTGACGCAGCGTCAATGGTAGCTGAAGCCATGGTCACCGTGCAGACAATCCTTGCTGCTGCAAACGTCGTCGAACTGTTCGAGCAGAAATTTGTTGCCTTGCAAATGACTCCATTTCTCGACTCAGGGTTCGTGACGTAGCTGTATGATCCCTTATGAGCATGCGGATAAGATGTCTGTCTTCTCTGGTATTAGTGATGGAGGGTCGCTGAGATCCTGCATGACGTTCCGTATGATTATCCTGAACCCATCGATTCCATATTCTGCTAACAGTCATGGGGTCTCAACCGACGCGAGCAGCAATATTGCGGTACGATAAACCGCAATCTTGGTAGACTATAATCCTTCCTCGATCAAAGTCAGACACATGCTGATAGGCATTTCTTCTTCTTACACGAGGCATTAAAACAACTTTCTTTGACGGAAACAACGTTTAAACGAAATTGAGTATGAGAAAACTGCTATCAAATATCTTGTTTTATACATATTGTAGATATCGCTACTGTCGCCTGCTTTGTATGAATGCGCTGAAAATCTAATCATATGCATATCATAGCAAGTTCTACCTATCATGCAAATTTCACGTGTGTGGTGTGCCACTTTCCTGGTGTAGCAATTTTAATGACCAGTAGTGTGTGTATATATATATATATATATATATATATATATATATATATATATATATATATATATATATATATATATATATATATATATATATATATATATATATATATATATATATATATATATATATATATATGTAATGTATGCTAAATTTGAATCGATTAATTTTACCATAATATGTTATTTCTTTTACATTATTTCACTTAGAACCAATAATTTAAAAATTAAATCATTTTAAAAAATTAATAATATGCTGATATTTAAATATAAAGAAGAATACTGAAACAAAATTAATTCGAAGAAATTTCAGAATTTAATTCGGAAAACGTTGTAGAAAATGAAAGAACGTAAGAAAATTTTATAAAACTGGCGTACCATAACTTTTAAAATGAATGCTTATGTGTTGGTTTTCAATAAACTATCATAGGTATTATTGATCGTCAAAGTTAATTCACAAATAATATGTATATAAAAAGATGTCACACTTACTAATTTTGAATTAAATCAATCCGTTATAGTAAGAATCTAGTATTTCAACATTAACTGTATAATAAGATTTTAATTGCAAGTAATCCTGAATTGATTAACATTTTAGAAACTTAGAATATCCCAAGATAATCATAGAGTTAATAGCTGAAATGTTCTTGCTATTACTTAAGTGAGAAAAGGATAATTATTACGAAATAATTATTGTTGTGGATTTCTCATTAGTCATTATTTTTGAAAGGAATTAATAACTCAAACTTAATTCTTTGAAAGATGTATCAGCTAAGGTATGTTAGCAATTATTTGTATACTATAATCTAAAAATAATTAATCTTTCGAAAGTGATAGTTATTTTTGAAAGATTTTAAAAGAAAAAACAACTCAAAAAAGGTAATTATATACTTTCTATGAAAAATTGTAACATGTGCATTTTATATTCTCAACAAAATTTTAGTTTGTGATGGATTAAACAGATACACAACCTGAAAAGTAACTGAAATAAAACTTCAGTGATCCTGTATATTATTTCAAGTGTGATTTCTTGTAAAGAATGATCATTATTTAATTATTAAATTATGAAAAAAAATTGGAGAAATGTTTGAGACTTTTAGTATATTGCATATTGTAAATATTTCATAGAATATGTTATTGATATTTATTTTAAACTTTTTTTTATCTAATAAATTTTTGTCTGCTATATTAAGTTATCTGATTTTGATTTCAATGATTTTCTAGGCCCAAATTGCTTTTAATCTCTTTTATTGAATTGGATTTTTAGTTAAATAATAGTTGGTTTCTTTTTTAAACAAGTTTTTTATTTTTGAATATACAGTAAATTTCATTAAGAAATCAAAATTATTTATTATTATAATTAAAAGAAATACATAATTTCTTATCAATGACACAACTGACACCTCAATTGAAATTAAAAAATATTCCTTAATTAAAAATTATACATTTAAAAAATCTTCATTAGATATAAATAGAAACTTTTAAAATTTAGAAACATTTTAATAAAAATAATGAATATTTTTCTCAGAATAATCTCTCTTTAACATATATAAAATCAATTTACAAAAAAAATTAGAGACTGTTCAAATTTAACTTATCTTATTCAAATTATTTCACAATTAATTTTAACCAGGCACAAATGTAAAATTAACTAATTACTTTGAGATATTTCTTTTACTTTTAATATAATATACGATGAGTAGAGTTTATGAAATTTGATTGTTTTGACATGAATTTTCAAAAAAATAATGTTTTTACTTTAGTTATATTCCATGAAATGTTTTCAAATTAGGAAAGGAGAACATACTGTGCAACCATTTTTTTAAACTGAATTAAAAAATTCAGTTTAATTTTTTTTAAAAAATGTCATTAATTTTCCTTTTGTTTTATAGTTTTATAATGTTTTAGAATTCAAAAATTTATATTAGATAATGCTTTTATTAGATTTAGATTACTATCAAGAGCAATATATAAATTGTTTCTATGAAAAATAATTTTATTTTCTATATATAACTAAGCATCATTACCCGATGGGAATTTTTATCATTTCAAGGCGAAGTATTTTTTAGAATTTAAGCTGTATATTTGTTTTGAATAATTTTTTTTTGAAAATGTGTAAAAATTGCGTTAATTTAAAGGGAAACTTATTTTAAAAACACATTTTATTGTAAAAATATTTTAAAAATAGACAAATATTTTGCATATCCCAATTTTTTTCTGAAAGTGATAAAAGACTGCAAAATAATCGTCAGTTTTTTTTATCAACATGAATCAATGTTTTTATTTTAATAATACTTATATTCAACTGAAACAAAAACTTAACACAAATTAATTTTATGTTAATTTTATTTAACATTTATTAAAGAATAAATATTTGGTTACATTGCCCAAATGGCCTTATGATTGAAAACCAATACGTTTAGTCCTGAACGCCTTTACCCATTTATGGGATTTATGTAATTAATTTCAAACATATTCACTCTTATAATGAAGAAATATACAAAAAATAAAATAAGTTTGATTTTTATTTAACATTTAGTTTCATTTTTAAATGCATATTGTAATCTTATATAAGACATGATTTTTTTGTGTTTATTATCCATAAATATATTAGTATAATTCAACATTAAGCTAGAATTTATTGATAACTAGCAAGTCTTTTAAGAGTAATAGATCTGGTATTTAAAATCTATTGAACAGGTCAAAAAATACAGAATTGCGCAATTAATGTATTTAATCTGAGTCTTAAACTAAGAGCTTCGGACATAAAAACACTTTCTAATTTTTAAGCTTTGAAACATTTAATAGCAGCGAATATTTATGCGACAAGAGCACAGACGCTTATTAAATATTAAGCCCGATCATTAAAGCTTGCTAAATCCTCTTAAAAATTAAAGGGAAAGATAAATTTCTAGTCTTTTCTTTAGTGTTATTCCTGAAAACATTACAAGACGCAGTTAGTTTTTTTCTATACAGAAAGGCTGTTGAAGTTGTAACAATGAAAAATACAAATTCCCTTAAATAATAAATAAGAGTATCCATTGTGTGGAGAAAAATTGAGATTTTTAAACATTGTAAAAAGTTAGAAAGATTCGTTAAGCGTCATCTTTTGCGTTGTGTTTTATAAATATAATTGAAATTTATGGTATCCCTTCTGGTTTTCACGATTTTTCTGTGCTTGCAGCAAAATAATATTTAATAAAATAAAATTCTATTTGTTTCGAGCCATAAAGAAAGTCTGAAGATTTACCACACACTGATACTTTTTCAAATTTTATCTTCAAACAAAATGTGTAAGCATGCAGAAAATATTGTGTTAACAACAAAGAAAGGGAAAATGCCATAAATTTTCAACTAACTATATTTGTACTCGCCTCATTTTTTCCTTCACTTCACTTTGTTTTATTCATTGAAAATGGAATAAAAATCGTTTGTGGACTTTAAAGAGTATAAATTCGAGTAAATAAAATAGATCATAGAAGTTAAATTTATCACTTATTCCTTATTCCATACTCTTCTGGTTTGCTTCGGGTGCAAAAGTATGAGAACATGGAATTGTGATACCAAAAAGAATAAATGGATATTGCTTTTTGTTATTTTTTAACCTTTAAGTTTTTCTGCTTTGTAAATGTTTATCTAGCGAATTTCTTTTCTGTTAGCTGAAGAGTAGTGTTTCGAATGAATAATTTTTTTTCATTTATTAGGTTACCAAAGAAGCCCTGTTTGATGTTTTGAGTGTCTATTTGTTTTTATGTTTAACATAAGATAATTCAAGCATTTGTTTTACAGATTCATTTGAAAATTTTTAAAATATATTATTAAAAGAGATAAAATACTTTATTTAAATAGCTTGATATTAATGTAAATTGTTCATTTATGAATATGAGAATGATTTAATAAGATAATATTAATCTTGACTTTGTTTTAAATGTCACAAATTTAATGAAAAGGAAATACCCCTTAAAATATGTTGATTCCTAATGGGAAAATTATTTACATTTCATTATAACTTTCCAGATAATATATTAATATCTATATCAAAAACTATTTGTTATTAATCTGTAAATCATTTAAATGAATAATTATGGTAAATTAATATAGAATATTACTGCATTGTATTCTGGATTCTGTTGTTATGCAGCATTAAGAAAGTATTGTTACTGATACATTTAGCATACTTGACTTGGAATTAGTGACTTTAACTTAAATATATTAATTGAGATGCGTATATTCGTAATATTAATTAAATATTCCTTATTTGTTGATATTAGTCATATAATAAATATAAAGAAAGACAAGGAAGTAAAATTAAAGTATTGGTAAAAACCATGAGAAATCATCTAAGATTGTATTTAAAAATAATTTCTTTATTATTTAAACAATTATTAAAGTTTTGAAACTAAAAAGTTGCATACTTTTTATCCTTAATTTTTGTTCCTTAACCATATAAATTGAGTATTATGCAAATATTCAACTGAATTATATAGAAGAGAAAACTTCTTACATAAGTGGTTATTTGGTTACTTTTCTAGAATTTTAATTTTAAATAATAACATTTTTTAAAAATGATAAATTTAAACTCTATATCATATAAGAAATATAAGATAAATGACGATACTGTTTATTTATTGGAATAAATCATTGGTTATAAATTAAAGATAAAAAATAAAATTATTTGATGATTTGAAAATATTTATTGAATTGTGATTAAATTTTATATCACAAAAATTTATTTGAAAAATGAAAAAGTAAGTTTAATACTCTTTAATTTTTATAAGTTTTTCTATTCTAGTTTGCATACTCTTACGGCATTTATCGAAATTTGAAAATAGTCTTTATTTATTTATTTACTTTTTGTGATAAGTATATATTTTGTTTCTAATAAAAAGTCTTACCTTTTAACGGAGCAGCTTTCTTTTTTATAAAAGTATTATTTTATATGTAGATATTGACATTTAAAACATTTAATCATGAGATACATATGATTATAATGTATGATAAAAATACATCTCAATCAATCAAGTTAATTATATTAATAACACTATTTTGTATCAAAAAATGTGTCATATTTTTTTTTATCAAAATGTCTCAAAATTTTAACCAATCTAACTTATAGTTAAGACTACATTAATGCAACTATTAATAAACATGTGTTAGAATAACAAATTTTAAAGAATTTTGCAAGCATTCAGTAATTAATGCTAGGTATATATTTTGTATTTAAAAATGTTCTAATTCTTCCTTTCAAATAAATATTTATATGCAACTTGCTTTTATTTATCTAAATATATTTATATTTTCTGCCAACAATGTTTATTAACTAAACTTTTATCGCTTTATTATTTTATATCTCAAAAATTTAATTTTTATGTATGCATTTGACCTAATTTGGAAAACTAAAAATGATTTTACTGTTAAACACTTATGCATTGTTTTTTGATTCAGTGTCAAAACAGAGAAAAGTAATGTTTAAGTATGAAATACAATTATTCTTTTGTGCTTGAATACAACAGCTATAAGAGAAAACTCATTAATTTTACTATTTTCCTAAATTGATAAAACCTAAATATTAAATTGCTAAAAAATCTTACACATTTTTATCATATCATTTATTTGCAAAAGATATTTGTTGCCACGCAATATATATATTAAGCTATATACTGTAGATTACTTTAGTGCACTATTTTTATCAATAGGATATTTTTCGTTATTAAAATTTTACAATATTTTTCAATATAAAAACCTTGCTAGTATTGAAATGTATAACTTTGTGAAATAAATAAGTTATGCAGTCTCTGTCAAACTTAAAGTAAAATGTTTTTCAGACCCTTAAGTACAGGGTTTAAACTTTGTTGCATACGAAACTAGTTTCTTTCCATTAATCTACTCCATCTAAGTTGAATTCTCTCCTCAAGTCTTTTTCAATCAAGTGACTAGCCGTTTCACGATGGTTATTTTTTTACTTTCCTTTCGTGTTATTTAAAGGATAAAAAAAAACGAAGTTCTGCTTTTTTATTTTCAAGCGGGCAATCTCAACAGGCAATATAGTAGCGTCTGCTTTCATTTCAATATTTCACTCAATCCCTACGCCTAATCCGTCCGGAATCTTCTCAAATGAAACCATGGGGAAATAGGTGTTGATGCCTTTGCAGCGCACGTGGAGATTCAACCCCCTCCCTCCCCCAAAGAACTCTCTGAAGAACCCAATCAGCATAAGATAAAAAATAAACACACTTTGCAGAAAAAAATCTTCCGAATTCACAACAAAAACAAGAAAATATATAAGCAAAAACTATAGAGTGCGAGTTTTAAAGCTACGGCTTATACTTCGGTAAAGCTGTCGTTCTTTTTCGGAGAGTGGCCCGAACGGAGGGATGTTCGGTGAGGGGGTGGGTGGCAGGGATTGGCACCCATCCAACTGGAGCGGTGTGATGATGATAAAGGGAAGGGATCCCAAATGCTATTTATAGATTGGCCTATCCATCAAACGAGTGCTCCCGATGCAACGCCAAGAAGGAAGATTTTGGGCTAAAATATAGATATTTTATGTGTTTATATAAAAGGTTACGTGTATTTTAGGCTTTCATAAATATATAAAAACTGAATGGGTTTTATGCGGTTGGAATAAAATACGTTAGTCTCTATAATAAGAAATAAGGAAATAGAAGAGAAAATGATTTTTTTCTCTTTTTTAGAGTAAAAAAGAGCAAAACAGTTGAACATGATAAATGTACACGAGGGTGATTTTGTTTTACGGTCAAGGGACCGGGTAGCCATAAGTTCGATAAGCGATTTGCGTTAGGTGTATACAGAGTTCGGGTTAGGTGGATAATGCATAATGCATTTCTGCATGTTTGCGAAAGGGAAAGCCTATTCATCACAGTCAGGATGTATTCCTTTGTCCATTACATTCATGGGAAACGTTTGTCTGATGTATTGTTTTCTACTTGGGGATAAAAATGAGATAGATGCTGAGGGAAAATATATGACTAAGGCTTATAATATTCTCAGCAGGGAATGAAATTTAGTCGATAATTTGTGAGGCGTAAAAAGAAGCAAAATTGTTTAAAAAATTTTAATGCTACATTCATTCACGATACTTCGTTTTTCATGAACCAGTTTAATTTAAGAAGTTAAAGAGATAAATTATTTTATTTTTTTCGTTTTCATTTATCGTTACTGTTTCTTAAAGTTGCTTTTATTTTAAACATATTTCAAATATTTTTGTATATTTGATTCATTACATAATGTAATAGCCCTTTATATCAAATATGTGAATAGAATAAAATCTTAAAAAAAAAAGCTGCTCACATGAAGATTATATTTATTTATTCAATTGGAACTTCTTTATTCTGATTTATGCAATCAAATGTTAATAGTTTAAAAGAAAAATATAATTTTATTTTCCCATACAGATGATATTTAAATTTTTAAAAAAATATTAACCATTGAATAATTGGAAATATAAGTTTTAATAGGTAATATTTGGAGTAAAATTCTTAAAATCACAATTAAAATTTTTTATTGAATTACAGTTTTATTTTTATATGTAAATAAAATTTATTTTTACTTAATATTAATTATTAAATAATCAGTAACAATATTTTTTGGGATGATATTTGGAATGATATCCCAAAATTCAAATAGCTTATAAATTAATGAGTAATTATGTTTGGAAGACAGTTAATGAAATATATGATATTAAACATAAAAATAAAAATATTCGAAAATTTGCACGTAAAAATAGTTAAATAGTTAATATACAAGATAGATAAAGTTAAAAAACATCGATTTGAGTTTAAAGTTGAAGAAGTTTATATATATATATATATATATATATATATATATATATATATATATATATATATATATATATATATATATATATATATATATATATATATATATATATATATATATATATATATATATATATATATAAATCAGAAAAAAATAAGAATAAAACTTTATTTTTTTTGAAATTTTTAAAAACACTATTATTTAAAAGCTTTGATTCTTCTAAATTTATTCAATAATTTTAAGCTTTAGTATGTGCGCATGAAAATTCTTATAAAAATTACTACAGATTATCAAAATTACTATTGGTTTGACTCATATAATCAACTGTTAACCGATATAGATTTTATATGATAATTAATATTATATCCAGGTATTCTACACAATAATAGTAAAATATTTCCAAAAATTACTGCGTTTGTTGTGATTTAATAAATACTTATTGTATGATCATACAAGAGTTTAGTATCATATAGCCTTGATTGTTAATATATATATATATATATATATATATATATATATATATATATATATATATATATATATATATATATATATATATATATACATACATAACGAAAAACAATTTTTGCACTAAATATTAACTCATAACTGAAGTTAGTAATTTATTTATAATTTTATATATAGCCTTATTAATTAAAATAGGAATAAATTTCATAGTTCAGTTTTCGATTGAAAGAGAAATGCTACACCCCATTAACTTATCTATAATAATCCAACTTATAAAATCAGCTCATCTTATATAATTTTACATTACAAGTCATGCATGAATACTTTTCAATTTCCTAAATTAATAATATTTCACGTCTTCTAGTTTTGAAATTATCGATGTTCAATTTTCTTGTATCAGTAGCTTATTTTTAATAAATATGCTTAATATGTTTGAATTATTTTTAATAAATATTTAACTTTTACAGATTTGAAACAATAAATTAAATTAAATATAATATTGTATCTCACATGGTGAGCTGTGTGCGAATAAGGAAAAAATGTGTAAACAATGTTTTACTGATTAAAATCGTAACATTTTAATAACCTTTTATTTAAAAGAAACAAATTTCTACGCAATATTTTCATGAGCAAAATAAATTTAGATTTTTAGAGATGTCTTTTGTATGCGCAAGTGTTTTTAATTGCTACCTCTAACTGGATTCAGGTGGTTGTGATATTACCTAATCTTCAAATTCAGTAAGTTATGATTATAATAGTTATGATTTAATTAAACTTATGTCAGCAACTCAAATCTCACCATAACCAATATTGCATTGCGTAGCTCTCGCGAATGATTTATACATGCACATATATATTGGGAATAATTAATTTCCTTATATGAGAGTCGCTGTTTTTGTTGTTGAAAAAAGTATTTAGTAGTTAAATATGAAAGCTCCTTGTTGTGGGTAGTAATAAAAAGTAACTAGCTTTCGTATTGGAATTCAGAAAGAAAGCCTTCTTTGAAAGGATTGTGCAAAATTTTACATATTTAAAGATCTTATTCATAATAGTAAAGAGAGTGCAATCCTAATAATTTTATTAATTTAAATAATTTAAGAGATTCTATAAAACAATTACAATTTAAATTTATACGTACACACATTTTACATCATTTTGTTGTCGTACTTCGTGGATTTTATGTATATTCATTTTAAACTTTGGCTTTCCAGTCAATGTTGTAAAAATTGTAAAGGAAAATCTTAATGGAAACAAAGTCCGCTCACATAGTGTTTTAACAATACACAGCAATTTACAACAGTGATAGGGTAGCTTCCGAGGACGCAGAAAGTTCTTGAAGGCTTCCATAAAACGGTAGCAAATCCCATTTTATGTGTGTTTTTATATTTCCTCATTCGCTGTGTCGAGAAATCCTTGCTCGAATTCCTTTGCCGTTTGTATCCGGCAGTTGTATGTTTTTATGTCTTTATCGCGAGTAATTTCGCCAAGAACAAAAAGAAACAGGGGATGAAATAAGAGATTGTTAACGTTCAAAAACTAAAGCTTGTTTGAATGGTTATGTGCAACCAGCCTTAAAAAAATATTTGAAAAAGAAGCAATCCAAGCGATGTGGATATTTCCTTGCGAGCATAATTCTGAAGCGTATAAAAACATTGGCAAAAAGACAACTAAATATTAGCAATAAAAGTGAATATAGTACGGAAAATAAAAGTAAATAATATAATTGACGAACTTCGCGTAAAGCGTCGTTAACTATCTTTGTGAACGTCAACTTTATTCACAATGGGAAAAAAAAGAGAAATGTTTTGTCACGGAAAGTTCAAATTATCACCAATGTAACGGAACTTTGCAAAATGTTCTCAAAATAATAAAAAACTTACAAAATCAGGGAAATTAAAAATGGAATATGTCTAAAAATGTTTCAGAGGAAAGTAATACTTTGTTCTAATAACTCAAAAAATAGTTTGCAATATGGTAAATTATACAAGAAAGTTTGACATATAAATGCTAGTCTAAAGCTATTTTTTTACATCAACAAAAAAATTAAATCTTTTTTTCTCTAAAAATATTGTCCATGCAGTTCTATTTTTCTAGTATTTTTGAATGCAATGCTGTCATGTCACGTTAAAGAGTCATCAATCAACAGAAAAATGTGTTATCATGTATAGTTTAGAAAATATTATTCATTTCTAAAACATGTTTTAGAATTTACGTTTTTTTTTTCTTAAATATTGTCCGTGAAATTAAGCTCTATGATAACTTAAAAATTATATAAAAAATGATATTGGAACAGGAGCAAGCACATTAACAATATAATTTATTGAATTTCGGTTCAGTTAACTTTCAGAAGTCGAGTATTTTTAAATTCAGTTTACGATGAATTTTTACAATGTTTCATGTGAATATTAAGTGATGTATTGAGAAAAAACATCAGTGTTTTTTTAAAAATAACTAGAATAATAACATAACAGAAAAACGTGAAATAAGAGAAGTCCCTATATAATTATAGATGTTTTCTAACCATGATTTTGTTTTGACAAATTTATAGTTATATGTTCAATAATTACTTTTGAATATGAATTATCATTTCAAATTCATTAAAAATTAAATTAAACATTACTAAACACTAATTAATAAAACATTATCGTGTACTAAACATGTTCTTACTTAATATTTTGAATATTAATATGAAAATAAAATCTGAAATGTAAGATTAAATATATATATATATATATATATATATATATATATATATATATATATATATATATATATATATATATATAGGGCCGTGGTAGATAAATGGTTAGGGTATCGGCTTTCCATCCGGAAGGCCGCCAAAGACCCACCAAGTACATGCGATACACGTGCTCGTTAAATCTGTGGAATCAAAAGTCCTGTGGTTGATCATAGAGCAGTTACCATAGGTGCAATGGTCTGGAGAAAATTTCCTCCCCCTTCAGATCAATGAATTGAGGGAGTTGATTCTCTGGTGGTGCCATCTATCGGACGAACAAAGAACAAAGACGTATTTTCACCTTCATGGTGCTCTGATTAAAACGAAAGACGCTCCCTATTGACTTGAATTCGCATTGCCAAGGCATAGCGAGCTTGGCTTGATCAAGTGTCTTAAGTAACAACATATATATATATATATATATATATATATATATATATATATATATATATATATATATATATATATATATATATATATATATATATATATATATATATATACCAATCGAAACTATTAGAACTTAGTATCTAAAGATTATTATTAACATATTTTTTATCTTTTGACCATAAAAGAATGAAACCAAAAAATGCGAAAATTTATCATAAAATTTAGATTTTTTATAAGGAGTGATAACTTTATAAATTATAAAATGTGTGGGGCTATGGAAACGTCTCCAAAATAAAGGTGTTTCATACATTATTAATTTAAAATTTCCTTTTCAGTTGGACAGAAAAATTTTATGAAATATGAAATAAACCATGAATGTTATTAGAAAACTGGAATTTAAGCTTACAAAATCGGAGAAGAAGAAACATTTCTACAATGTGATTTTCCATCAAAAATGTTATTTTCAATTTTAGAAATGTCTTATAGCATTTGCTAAACATTAGAGAGAACTCATCTAAATTAAAAATATATATACTTTTCAGGAGAATGAAATTTTTTTAAAAACGCGTGTATGGTTGTACAGCTTGTTTGCAAGAGATATATTTAAAATTGTATTACTTTAGCGCTTTTCCAAAATATTTAAATTAATATACCGAAAAATAAATTTTCAGACATCGTTTATATTGAACAAATAGAATAAAATGAAGAATATAGTAAGCAATTTTATTTTGGAGCAACAATCTTTTTTCTTATAAATGCACATTTAATTTCGGTAAATTAGATAATAGCTACTGTAACAAATATGCCTCATAAAAAGCATAAAGATTTGAAACAGATTTCTTATAGTTTTAGATTATTCGGCATAAATAATATTCAAACGAATTTTTCCCGAATTGTAAAATATTTATTTTATAATACAATATTATTTTAGAAGCAAATCATAAATTTCAGTATCTTCGAATAGATCAATTAGAAATTTTTTGGCAGTCGTGTTCAGTTTGAAATACTTGTAGCATATTGGCAAAAACATGCTAAATTGGATAATAAAAAAATAAAAATAAAAATAAAAAAAATAAAAAAAAACTCTGAGTCGGTTTTAACCACCCAAGAACAACTGAAGTTTGCGTTTCTGATTTCTGCAAACTCGTCTTTCTGAATGGATATTTGAGAGTTTTCCAGTGACAAAGGTTATGATACACTTGAATGGCACTCATTATCTATGAAAAGAAAATTATCCGGATAGCAATAACATTCAGTTGATTTGAAAAGATTACTCTCCTTCACTGGGTTGCTGGAACTCCGTAGGTTGGGGACGTGTCTACGTTAATCTGTGACGTCCAAAGTCCTTCCGCTGGTGTGGCGTGGATGTGGAGAGGAGGGTGCCAGCTCAGGTGTGACCTCGTCACCTGACTTTGGTTCAAAATTACGAGGCACCTTAATTAGAGCAAAGACGTACTTTCACCTTCGTGGTGCTCTGTTCCAAACGAAAGACGCACCCGTTTGACTTAATTCGCACTGCCAACGGCATAGCGAGCTTGGATTGTCCAAGTGTCATAAGTAACAACAACAACAACAACTACGTGATTTCAAAGTTTAGAGAATGAACTCTATTTTTTAAATTTTAAACATGTAAATTGAATGGGATATTCTAATTCAAATAATAGGTCATATTTTTATTTAAAATTAAATAATTTTGCTAATAAAAAAAACAGCACACTAATACTGATTAAGAATTTAGATCGACTTTTATAGAATTTCTTAATTTAAAACCAGTTATACTTTCGTTTTCTATAATAACGGAGAAAATTATTGGGTTGTTATTAAAATTTTTGGGTTAAATTGAGACTATTTAAATCGTAGTATTTGTATTGTTATAAAAGCAATTTTTCTGTAATTTAATTTATATTTAATGTCAAAAGGTATTTTGGAATCATTAAATTATACTACTTAGTTTTTTTTTGTTAAAATGAAGCTTAAAAATTAAGTATTTATTTGTAGTGTTATATGTGTGATATATGGCATTTGAATTACTAGTGAATTTCCATTATAATTATGCAAAAACCATAATGCTCAAATCTGATTCCACCATTTAAATTTTCTATCTAATTGAAAGTACACATAAAATTTTAAATATAATTTTGAAAGCTGAGTGTTTTCATCTCAGAAGAAAAAATGAGAAGGAATACACACAATACGATTTAAAATAAAGTCCCTGTATATAAATATTAGATTCATTAATAAGTTCGTAGTTTTTTTTACCAAAGACTTTGATTTAAACAAAAAACAATAGTTATATCATTAAGTTAATCAATTATATAATCGCCGTTGCTATTTACAAACTCTTCCCACCTCTCGACAAATTTGTTGATGCCGTTCCACCAAAAATCGCCTGGTCTGGTGTCAAAGAAGTTGTTGAGCCATCTTTTAAGGACCTCTTACTACACTGAAAAATGCTTGAAAAGAATGTCCCAGTCAACATGGAGCTCTACATTGCCCAAGTACACCGCGTGAATGAGGCTAGTCGACTGAAAAGACCTGAGCGACATGGTCAAACCATACCCCTTCACGATAAACGCCAGGCCCCATGTTGCACAATTCGTCAAAGCCGCACTCCAAGAGCTTAAATGGGAAGTCTTCCAGCATCCGCCGTATTCTCCGGACCTTACACCGACCAATTACCATTTTTTCAGTTCCTTGTCAAACCATATGAAGGGCGTTATCTTCGATAACAAAGAGGTCTTAAAAACTGGCTCAAGTACTTAAAAACAACTTCTTTGACACCAGACTAGGCCATTTTTGGCAGAACGGTATCAACACGGTCGAGAGGTGGGAAGAGGTTGTAAGCAGCAACGCCGAATATATAATTGATTAACTTATTGATATAATTATTGATTTTTGTTAACATAAAAGTCTTTGGTTAAAACGCTACGAACTTATTTCCCAACCTTATATTTCCATAAAAATTATTTTTTTTAATCCATTATTTTTTTATTCCTGTTTCTAATGAGATGTCGAATAAAGTTATTTTCTTGATACTTCTAATTTTTCAAATTTAGTCATAACACGACATCGCACTTGCACAATCATTAATTCGTGACAATACACTCAAACCAAAATTAGTGCATTAGATAAGGAAAACATAAAAAAGCACATGAATATTACACCAAATTTTACAAATGCAGTTACAAAAAATAGTTTTTTCAATTCAATTACAATGCATTTTACACGGAATATAGATACAGCATATAAAAATTTCTTTCGTAGAAAATTTACGAAACAACTCGGTATTACTTTTTAAACAAAATCAAGAGACGAGGCTAGTACATTTAAGATTGTGGTGTTCAGATAAGAGGTAAAACAGAAAGATGAACTTAACGAAGGTAAGGCAAGTACTTTAAATATAATGATAATGAAAATTATGTAGAACACATAACTAAATTGGGAACTTTTGAAAACACCAGACATATAAATGTAGTTTTTATTGGTTTACAATACATATGTAATGTAATTGATTTATGCAATACTTACATAACGTCATGAATTATATAGAAAGAAATAAAAAAAATCTGAATGACCGATCAAGCCATTTCAATTTTGACTGAATATTTGGTCAATTATGTTCCAAGTTAATTAGCATTTTCATATACCTCACAAAAATAATCGCACAAATAAGAAATTGCCTAGTAAATATAACTAGACTTTTGAATTCGTAGCAAATATTTATGAGGTAATAGTTAAATAAAATGTTGAAGACAGTATAAAATGAGTAACTATTAGGAGCAATTTTGCTTCATCAGAAAGAATATCAAAATGAATATTGTCTATGGCAGAATAATTGATGCATGCACTAATCCTTCAATATAAATTACAAAAATGTGCAAAATTTTCAGCGTATTCCTTGTGATTATATCTGCCAATTTCTCCGATTTACTGAAGAAAGGAATAACAGAAAGGACATTTGAATGGGGTGCAATTTTTTCTCAAATGAATTCTGTTTCTGCCTATAGCAGTGCAATTGAATAAGAATACTAATATATCCTGAAGAGATAGTCTAGAAAATTTTTAACATTTCTAATACAAATCTGGTCCCGCATACTATTTAATGTTGGCGTGTAATTGAATTCTTTCTCACACTCCCTGGCTTTTAAAAACTCTACTCTTAACAAATCAGTAGATACTGCAATCAAGTAGATAATTTTCTCAAGTAGATAAATTTGAGTATTTGAGAAGCTTCCTTTTAATAACACAACTCCTACCTTCATGCTATACGTAATATCTAATGTCCATGGTTAGACTGTAATTCAAGGCCTTCTTATCCTTTAGAATCATCATTAAAATACGTCTAGATATTAGATAGCTAATACCCATTAAGGTAAGCAAAAATTTTTGTACATGTGATCAACCTTTACTACATTTTAAAGCATGACCTGTTATTTCTCTATGACATATTCAAAGCACCCCTCAATGCAATGAAGTGGTGAACAGCACTGGTTATAACTGAAGGAGAAGGGAGTTGTATTATTGAGTTTATCATTTTCTCCCCTTATCTCTTATCAGCTTGTATTTTTATTAAAAGCATTTATGTAAATTTAATATATTTAAATTTGATATTGTTTGTCTTGGTTGATATCAAATTTTATAAAAGACCTAAGTAAATGTAATATTTTGTAGAGCGAATACTAATTAATTTAGGAATTTTAATGCATGTTTTCTCTTTTCCTTTTATATATTTAGATGGTATTTAATTGATTTTTTTAAAATTCTTTAATATGTCAAAATAATCAATAAAAATGTTTATTTGTTTCTTTTTTTCCAGGTAAGTGACTCTAAAGGATTTCTTCTTTCCATGAGGAAGATATTTTTTTATTGTAATTATTCCTAAAGTAAGAAATATTAAATTTATATTAACAGACTATTCAAATTTTACTAATTACGATTTTGTATATGAATTGAATTTATTAGATTAAACTTTTATTTTTCAATCAGATTATTTATATTAAAACTGTGTTATATTAATTAAGTTTAGCAAATAGTTCTAACGTGTTAAATTATCAACAATTATCTATATTTTGGTTGCAATAAATTTAAAGGTTACATTTAAAAAATTCTTTATAATTTTATTAATTTTTATTACATTTTTGCCCGACTTTTATATGTACTTTTAATATTATCAAAATTACTTTTTGATGTTTCAGTTAAACTGAAATCATTTAGCTTTATGCATTATAATTTAAATTTATTAGGAAATAAAATCATATGAAGAATTTTAAAAGGAAAACTTTTTAATTATTTCTGTCATAGTTTAGAATTACTCCTCTTTCTACAAAATAAACTTTTCGTTTAGCGTTTTACTATGGAAAGAAGTATAACATGTTCTTTTAAAAAAGAATACTTAATTCCTTTACTTAAAATTTTTATTTTTATCCTTTTTCTTATCTCTAAACCGAAATAATGGATAGCTTTTAGATATGTATATAAATTACAAAAGACATGGTAAGTTCTTTCTATAAGTTTTCTCATGAGGATACGGAGAAAATTAAAAATGGAAAGCAAATTAAAAACGGCATCTTTCGGAACATTTTTCAAGAAGAGCTAAAGAGATGTATTTTACACGTCGCATGATAATTAACAAATTATTCTTTAGCAAAGTTACAGTTACTACTATCAGGATGTGCTATTTTTTAAAAAAATGGTGGCTCAGAAAGGGAACAATGGCAGCGGAAGATTTACCAGCGTTGCAGACGATAAGAAAAAAATAAAACGTTAAAATACTGAATTAATTCATTTCGATTACAATTAAGAGAAAATAGCTGGATTCACTTGAGGAAAATGAATATTTTTTTTTGCAACCCAAGAAAAGGTGATTCATGTGTATTTCTTAATCTTTCTTTCCCATCCAGACAGGTAATACTGATAAATAGCTTCTTTATGCAATTTTTATTGAATTCTTTAATGTAATATCCTGTTCTTTTAAAATACAGTTGTTCGCAACGGAAATATACTAAAAAAGATAAAACGATTTTTTCAATGGGACTATTCTCTGTGGGTCCCTTGAAGAATAAACTTCTTTTTTTACCGTTCATTTAATCATGTTTAAAAACCTCGAAGATAGAAGGAATTTTCTCTTTGAATAAATTCTTAGAGAATATAAATTTCTTAGTTAATTTCATTCTTTTCCATACATTAGAATTTTTCATTTACAAAATTATAATTACAGATCTTTATCTTTATCCAAATAATGCAATTTTTGGCGTTTAATGTTCATGTTATTTTATTTTATAAGTTATAATAGGTAAGCCAAAACATTTTTATATAATTATTTTAAATAAATGAAAAGTTTAGATGTTCATAATAATTTTATCTAGTAGTACAGCTGAAAATTTCTACCTATAAAACGCTTATTTGAAAAACATTTATATATTTATTAAATGAAAATAAAGTACCTACATAATTTATGTAGGGAAAATCTTGATTTTTAAAAAATTATGTTAAATGTTTTCATTCTGAAAAGATTTATTATAAAATGCAAATGACAATAAAAATCTTTAAGCGTTATAAAATTTTTTTAAATATAAAATATTTTTATTTCTATTTCTTTGCTTAAAAATTTGTATTTTATACAAATGAAAATATCTTAAGCTATCTGTTGTTGTGAGCATAATTTATTACAAAGCTCTTTAGAAAGCTCTCATATTCGGCTATCAGAGTGTTTTTCAAATTATTTTGCGGATAACTTTTGAGAATAGCTTTCATTTATTGATATATTAATGTTATGTAAATATCTATTGATACAAATTTAATGTATTTCTGAAATGCGAAGATAAAATATGATATCTGTTATAAAATATGATAAAAAGTAAGAAACAAAAGACTAATTGAAGTATGTATTAAAAAATTAGCAGAAAGTATAAATGCATAAATTATGTATGAAAAGTAAAATTATAAAAACGAAACATTATTTGAAAACATCAAATTTTTAAATAAATTATTCTAGCAATATATATAGTCGACTCTATTTTCAAACAATCACTTTAAAATCCATTCTTTTTTTAAATAAAATAGTATTTTGAGGAAGGAAGGAATTAAATACAAACACAAGTCGACTGTTTTCACGTAGAAAAGATAGGTTTTGCTAAGTATTTCACCGAGTCTGTATTTCGTAAAGAAAGAACACAAGTTCCAGTAATAAATCGTCGGTCTTACTTATTTTCTTGTTTTATCTGGCAAGTAAAATTTATGGCTGTCATTTTAAGCATTATAAAACAGATAATCTCATTTATGAAATATTTCTTTGTCAACCAAAGTGTTTGCAACAGTTTTCAAAAGTGGATTAGTATGAAAACCATGTGTATTTTTTGCTTTTGTTATCAATATGCAATCACATTTTCACTTACTTCACTTTTGCGAAATTAATAATGTTTTGTGGAGACACAAAGGCAGCATTTTAAACACAAGAATAAATTAATTTTATTATTATTGTCCCAGATTTATTCTCTAAAATAGAGAAAGTCGGTTGATTTAGAAATTAATTTTTACTTATTGCATGCAATTTCCGGAATGCAATCTATTTTACGTGAGATTAATTTGCTGAAGTGTTGCCACTCAGTATTACGAAAACAATTTCTTAATGCTATATCTAATCAGTTTATAGCTTAGAATTCTTATCTTATTTTTTCCATAAAATTTAAACTTTAAACACTTTTGATAGTTAGAAATTAAGCGCCAAATATGACACCTTATTTTTTTAAATTGAATGTAAATTTAATTTTAATGAACTATTGTAAAGTTTTTATTTACGAAGCAAAATTGATATTTAATTGTATTACTAAGTTGATCAGAGATGTCAGTTACACTTTTAAATTATTTTATGTTTAATTAAATTTTGTTCCTGATATATTGTGTTTGTCAAATCAGTTCTTTCTAAATTCCTGAGGTATTAGTGCGGTGGTTATAGTTGCATGTTTTCATTAGCTTTTAACTTTTTAATTTACTTTAACTTACACTTTTACCACAGAGTTTTTCAACCTTTCGTTATTCGTGGTCCAGTTTTGCAATATAATTTTGATCGTGCCTCATTCGTCTTGTGTACAGTAAAAGTAAAATGCACATTATAATAATTTATTTTTAGTATGTCGGTGCTAAATCTATATTACGAGCTTAATTTTAAACCTTACAAATTATCAAGAAAACTGAACTTTTTTTGATATTTTGCAACAAAGATTTTCAGCATTGACAAAACAGAAATCCGGTTCCATTTTGCATCGGAACTTGCTTTTGTGTCCACCATGTTGGACAATCTCGCTAGTTCTAGAGAAATTCCGATTTGTCTCGAACATAGTGGATTATCGAAAACATTACGACTCGAGCATTCACAAATGTAAGCAAATTTTTTCTTATAAAATGCTGGTTGGTTGGTTAGGTTTTGTGGTACAAGTTACAAAAATAGACTGATTGCTCCAGGACTAAGATATTTTCTTATAAGGAGAAGAAGGTATCCAAAAAGGCCAGTTTCAATTTTTGGCAGTTTAATTCGAATCGATACTTTTATCACTGTCGAATCTATCTAAATGTATATGCTATATATGTTTTGTGTTAATTGCAATTCACCGTATTTAATATTCATGACAGAAGATTTATTCAAAAACATGGACAAATTCTTTATCGGTCGTATGCGAGCATGAGACGATAGTAAAGAATCAACAATTACATGGACTAAAGTTGTTCCAAAAATAAAATCAAGAAAATTGTCTAAAGAATGTTTAAATTTTTTGTTTTCCCGGAAATGAACCCAAAAGACAATTTAGTAATAAATCCCTATTAGAATTTCTGATAGGTGTAGATAATAAGTTTTCGCTACTAATAACATTTCGAATTTCTATAACCATATTCAATATCTTACTATTGGGAACCTGCATTTTCTGTGGTTGCTTCTTTGAAAACAAATATTGATGCCAGCTAAATATAGGGAAATTATTGAGGTCTGTTCCTAATTTAAAATCTTCTTTTGAGAAATTTAGCTCGGCAAGACAGACCCAAATAATTATTAAATGTATTATAATTTAGTAAGTTTTAACTAATTTCTTAGTTAAAACTAAAATAATAAAAAGGCTTTGATTTGCTAAATTGTTTCAATTTAATAAATTAATTATTAAAAACTAAGTCTCACAAAATGTTTTTTTATGTGTGTGTGCCTTTCAGTCAGTTAATTAGTTTTGTAAATAGCATTTTCTCGTGGATATGTTCGCACCCCCTTTTGGAATGCTCACGCTCCCCTAAGTGATGTGCCCCACACGTTGAGAATCACGACCTTGCCATTTTAATTTAAATTCTACCTAAAGCATTCTAATATTTATAATAACCTATTCATGTTTAAAATAATGCTTGAAAACTACTTTCAAAAAGCTAAAGATCAAATCATTTCTCGTGCCTAAAACCAATTGTTATGTGGCAAAAAATAATATCCTAAAATTCTAAAATAACAATTAATTCTTAACATCTATTAAGTGAAAGAATAAAACAAGGCTTCTAAAAGGGATTTCATAGTTCTATTTTACTATTCTCAGTTTTCTTACCAATGAACAATGATGTTGCATTTCAGATTATAGGAGAGAGAAAAAGACTTTATTGAAAGTTATAATATATCATTTAAATTTTTTTCACAGATCTGTCACAATATTTCTTAATGCTTTTTATTTCTGATATTGTGAAAAAATATTTGGATGAGACATTAGATACGTTCACAAGCATATTAATGAAACATAACGTGAACCATGTTTGTGCTTTCTCATTCGTTTTATTACAATAAAATTAAATTAATTATATAATAATACCCCATTTTAAGTTTCTATGATAATTTAAGATAAAATTAGAAAAAAGTTCAAATAATAAATTTATATAATTGGTATAAAAATATATAATATCTACAGTTCTTCTATGGAATTAGAAACTTGTCTATTTGGGAAGAAAACACAGAACGCGAGCCCCATTTCACATGCTAATTACTATTTTTATAAAAAAATTAATTGAATAAAGATTGGTCAAATTAGTTTTTCTCTTAAATCAGTAATGTTAATTTATAAATGTTCAGAACTAGGTATGTATTAGATATAGCTAACTCTAAACATTTTAATAAATTAAGTGAAAAAATATAATTCTTTTCAAATTTATTCGATATCATATTGTTTAAAATTACAACAAAATGACAATTCAAAATCAATTTCGTTAACAAATGTTCTGTTCTAAAACCGTAGTAAAATATATTTTAACAAACTGAAACAAGTTTTCATTGAGATCAGCAAATTTTATTATTCATATAAATATTTAAAAAAAATGAGTATAAATAAAATTTTTAACAGAATTCAGGAACAAAAAAATGTAAAATTTATATCCAAGGTAACAGAAACCTAATTAATAACATTTTGGAAAATGAATATACACCAAAAAAATGCTTAAATTAATTTAAATATACCAAGGGATAAAGAGAAACAAATGAATATTTTTGGCAAACATTGGACACTTAATTCGAGATTTGTGATAACTATATGAAAAAGAAATTTGTGGCTACATTGAGAGATATTTTACCTAAAATGTAAAAATAAATATTAAATATGAAAATCCTATAAAAATGAAGATTGAATTTTTAAGTTTTAAAGTAATATAGCAATTGGAAATGTAAGGTTCCATAAAATCCTAAAAATTATGATAAAGTTACAACGAAACACAATAATTATATTAAAGGATTTTTGGTTCAGATACTATAAAATAAAAATTTTTATTTACTTGGTGAAAAATATTAAGTTAAATTTACAATTGGGAAAACAACTTTCCCAGATTGATATAATCCTGGAATATCTCTCAAATAAAGAACTTTGGGAAACAATCAGCAGACAATGAGGTTCTTTCATAAGTATAAATGATCAATCATTTTTTTCTGTTTTTTTATTCCGATAAATTATACTACCGGAAAGGAAGAAAAAAAACCCGATGAAATCAGTTACCTTATTGGTGAATAAAAAACAAACAAAATACTTTTTTCAAATCCATTTACTGATTACTAGATGACAAAGCAAGTAAAACAAATATAAGACATGAAACCGGGGGTAAAACATAAAAGAGTCGATATTTGCTTTTTTTTTACTGCTCTGCCTCTATATCCTGATCTAATCAATTCTTGCGATTGGATGCCGTCTGACAAGTTTGTGGTTAGGCTGCTTCCTATTTGCTAGAAAGCGAGAAGCGACTGGCGCTTCTCTTTCATGTGACTTGTCTTACAAGGATTCTCGGAGAAACAGGGGCTCTTTCTACTGTACAGAATGGAATTTCACAAATGGAATGCGGAATTTAGAAATAGGTTTTTCGATGGATATATTGTTTACTTCAGATGTTTGGATAGTTTTGAGTAATAGTTTGTTTGGGTAAAAAACTCTATTAGTGAATCTATTTATCAAAGAATTTTTCCTTTCGTTCCCAGAAGAAATGGAATATTTCCAAAATTTCAAAACACTCCTGATAACGTAGTTTCTTGATGATGAAAGAATATTTTTTATGATTAATTTAATCTCGTATTTCATTTTTCTAAAGAAATATACATCAAATAAAGGATTTTCTTATAACAGACCAGTATTATAGAGATGTATTCTGTATATTTTTTTGGATTCAAAGCTAAAATATTAAGAAAATGTTATTTTATATTTGAAGAAAGGTTTCTTTTGTTGTACTTTTCATGATTAAAATGTATAAATGATATTATTGTATTATAGTTACATTGCCTTTGATTAAAAATTAAAACAATAATAGTTTTTTTGTTACACTTAAAAACAAAGCAACATAATTTTAAAAATAACTTTCATATGCTTAATTCTTATATGAAAATATCTGCTTTAATTTATTGTTGTCAGTTATAGCCATCAACAGCAAGTGTTGTGTGCATTGATGAACACACAGATACTTTCGGATTGTAATGTTACCTTATTCTTCGCAAGAAATAGTTCAATCGGTATACTTCACTTATTTAGCATCATCTTCATTTCCATCAATAGAATAGAAGTTGAAATCTAACATGAAGATGCATAAGAAACAAAGAGCCGATAATTATCAGAAATAAATCGTTCATTATGAAAAAGTTTACATTATATAACATATATAACAAGTTTTCTAAAATATACATCTTAAGGATCTCAATAATTGCGCATCGCTGAATTAATATCTATGGTATGAAAATGTGAAAATGATACCCACAGCTCTTGAAACTTTACTTGCAATTATAAAATTGAAATTCTGATTTCTAATATATGGTATTTTTTGTACAGGGAGAATAAATTAAAAATTGTACAGCGAGAATAACTTTCGTACAAAAATATTAGTTAATTATAAAAAATGATAGTCGTCAGATGATTAAGGCTTTTCCTAAGATAAAATTTCATAAAATGCTTCTATAAATGCCGTGATATATTTTTATGTACTTTTATGGCAACAATTAATCTTATCTTTAAGTGCATTTTTAATAATTCATAAGGCTTACAGAAGTTAATGTAGTGAACAATTATTTTCAGCTAACACAATTATAACATTACAATTTTTGCAATAAAAGGTATACATTTTCAATGAACACGTAATCATAAATAATAGAAAAAAGATAAGTAAAAGAAATAAAAAATTTACAGAATAAATTCTCTACAAATGATTCGGAGAATATATCTTTTCAGCTTTTGTTATCGATTCTCAAAATAGCTAAAGGTCCGCTTCATTAGGATTGTGTGGATCAACATGCGAGCTTCACATTCTTAAGAAGAGGCTCACCTTAACCAGTGAAATGAAGTGAAGATAAAAAGCAATAACAGCAAGAAACTAACAACAAACTATAGAGCAGCTATACCCTGCTTGTCTGCTTCCCAAATGGTTTTGGAGAGAGACAACTTCTCCCCTTTGGCTATAGCTTCTGCCTCATCAAGAGGTTCTTCCGATAGAATTTTAAATTCTTCATAGGGACACAACAAAGCCGCAGCGAGACAGGAAAGAAAAAGAGATGGAAGCAGGGAAGAAATCGGGTCTGAGAAGGGAAAAAGCAAATCCAACAGGGAAAATAAATGAAAAGGAGTCGATATACTGATTGATGAAGGGAAGAACGGAGCAAACTTTGCTCTGGAAAGGGAGTAGGTAATCCTTTCCATCAAGAACCATTCTTCCGAGCGCTTCACATTTCGTCAAGCTCCGCCAAGGATTCCCTGGGACTTTCCTTATATTAACCACTCTCTCTCTGAACATTGCATGGCCCTGTTTAATTAAACGGAAAAAAATGCAGTTTTCTCAATTGAAGAATTTTCTCTTTTTTTTGCTTATTTGCATTTTTGCTGTAATTGTGAAAGATTCGCGTGTGTTTTTATGCTCAGTTTAAATAATTGCTTTCCACTGTGTGATCAGAATACGTAATCAGCCACTTAACTCAGAGATTCAAATGAGATTATGTAAATTCTGCAGTAGAAATATGCATGCGATTTTTCAGAATGTTTAAAAAAATGCGACTTACCTTCAGAAAAAAATTGTGAATCACGGTAATATGCGTGAGAAAGAATGAAAAATTAATTCATATATACTTTTTAAAACGTTAAAACTATGACAAATTTGTTATGTATTCAATGTTTTAAGTATTCGGTACATTAATATACATTTTTACAAGGATATTAAGTATTTTTATTAAGATTTATTATAAATATAGTTGTTAAGGCTAAAAGAGACTGGAAAATTGTTATATGCTTATAACATGTACAGATTCTTTATCTATAGTATATATGGTTAATTAATTTTTATTAAACTCAAAATTAATTATTTAGAAAAATAAACAATATCTTCATAGTGGTTTTATATTTCTATATTGTATTGAACATCGTGTTTCTCATTATCATTTAATTCGTAGTTAATTATTTTCTGGCATTCATCAAATTGATTTACAAATTTGATGAATGCCAGAAAAGCGTTTTTGAATGCGTAGCGAATATGAATATACTATGGAAGATACGGATGAAAATTCTTTGACTAATCTATCCGAAAACATAAATTTTAAATTAAAACCAAATTTCATTGCGTATTAATGTAGCTTAAATGATAGTTATAATTCATATTTAAGGGCAAGCATTATTTATAATTTGGCAAGGCTTACATTATAGGAAAGGAATTTCCATACTTTAAACTACATTATGAATTTGCGATTTACTCTGTCTATTAATTAGCGGAATACTACAATTTCGGTTTGAAAGCAATATATTTGATACAAACTTGTGTTTCTCATTAAGAATTTAGAAACTTTGAATTTGAATTTTCTTAAACTGGCTGTTTGGTAAAGAGAGAGGAAAGTTGTTATGTGGTAGAAATGCATACATTTTCTTGATCTGTGGAACATAATGTTGACTAATTCATTAGACTAAATTTAAGCTTTGTAATCTCTTGTGAGTAGTTAGGCTACTTGATGAAACAGGACTTACAAATTGTGAATCTCTTGGGCCTTATTAACATTAAATGATTACATTAAATTTGATGAAGGTTTACTTAAATGGCCTAATAGGCTTATGAGCTCAGATATCTAACCCCATTAATTGATTTACTCTCTAAGTTATTATTTAATAATCCGTTCTAACTAATTCACTTACAATAATCGGCACTAACGAGACTTTTTGTTGATCTTTCGAAACTCGAAAACTGTTTTGATGTATTCACCATTTTTTGAAAGTAGTTTTATTCTTTATATACTTAAAACGTTTGTAAGCAACAATGTCATATAACTGACTTATGATTTGTTATTTGAAGTTTTAGCATTTTTATTAACTTATATATTTTACTTTTTTCATATTTGAGATCATTAAATGGTTAACACAATTTATACAGCCAAGAATATATACTAAATGTGAAGTCTTATTCTATATTATACTAATAGAATATAAGTCAGAGTAAGTATAAGCTAATAGAATATCTATATAACAGAATGCTAAAATACAATGATCACAGATTTAAAAAATTAAGTTAAAAATGAAAATGAAGGATTAAAGCAGATTTGTGATATTTTTTATCATCGAAACTGGCTTTAAAATCTGAAAACACAGAAACAGAATACGATTTATTAATTGAGTTAACAAACTGAGTATACAATCGATTTTGCATTGTTCGGAGTTAAAAAACCAAGTACATTTTTTAACTATTGTGAAACTAGTTTTATTGCTTAAAATAAGAATTTTAATTTCTTTGGACATTTATAACTAAGTAAACTATTATACGTATTTTTGTGAATAAGAAAATGGCTCGTAAAAAATTAGCATTTGCTCCACGCTTTTTAATCTAGTTGTATTAAGTTAAAAATATGTTTATAATATTAATTAATTTTGCATTTAAAATAATTTGTGAAATCGACCTTAAAGATTCAATCAGAAATATTAAAATAACTATAACAAAAGTAAAAAATGATACTATTTAATATATTATAATTTTATATAGTGATATGCTTATTGGTTCTTGTTGTGTAAATGCATGGAATAAACTTCCAGAATGCGTGCATGAATCGAATAAATTTATTACAATGGTTGCCTATTTGGTAAAGAATCTTTGAACATTTATTTATGGAAAAATAATTTTTAATGAATGAAGTGAAATGATGTAGTAAAAAGTAATGGCACCAAACTAATTTACATCTAAGGAAAATGTAAACAATGATCTCCCTCAACATAGTAAGGCGCAGAAGAATTGAAACTAGAAACATTTCCCCGCAGAAATAAACATTATCAGATTCATTACGAAAGGATGAACTAAATATAAATCTTAGGCAAATCCTATATTTGCGCAGTAAATGAATCATCTTGCATAAAAGCAACATTAATTTGATTGTAAATTATCTCCCCATCAGTATGACGAATCCATTTCCGAAATCAGGATTAAAGCCAGGAAAGGCGGAAGCGCTATACAATCAGTTGCGAAGAGTTAGTTACGTGAAATCGCAGAGGTATTGACACCATCTTTAACGTCATGGAAAAGTTAGGGTATATATATAACCTTAGCTTTCATTTGATCAGCTTAAGTAAGACTCCCGTTCGACAGGAAATCAAATAAGTTAGCATCACTCTGTCAATAAATGAAGAGACGGAGTGCATTAAAGAATATCACTGACAAAGTTTGTGAATGGTAAACAGAGATGGGAATTCTTGACTAAAAGCTTTTCAGAGACAAAAGTTATCTACCGCAGTTAGGAGGTTGCATTTCCGCCCTTTATAACGTTGTTTTATTTCTGGAGGACCGAATTTCTTCAGCATGGCATCACTTTTCTCTGCCCCTCTTCCAACCAATTCCAAACCATCCCGAGGAAAAAAAAGGATAGAAGGTAAAAGAAAAGTAAAATCCAATACTTAAGGTCTAAGCGAAATTGAAGTTAAGCCATACGTTAAAAGCTTTCAGAAATTTTTCTATGACCTACCACATTCCCTTATTTGACTTGGATACGTTACATAGAACATTCTAGATAAAATGTCAGATTTTTGTTTTGTCCTTAAAACAATGAGAATATTTTTAAAGGATGGTATTACTGACATCGTCCTCTGAGTGTTTTTTTTTTCCAATTCGTTCCTAAAACTTGAAATATGGAAATGTAGTAACAACGGATTAGTAATTTCCTTAACATTTATTAATATTTATGCTGTTATGTTTTTTGGAAACTAAGGTTCTTGAATGCAGAGAGCTTTTTCCAAACAATCCGCTTCCTTAATATTAATGTATATTATAATGCAAAAAAAACATGCTTTCTTCTGAAATTGGAGTTATATTTGTTTCTAATAATATAAAATATTTTTATACTTAACATTTTAGTTAAAGATATTATGTAATAATGCAAGCATGATTTTTGAACATCAACTGAACTTTTTATATGAAACTAATTTTTATTTGTTTGTGTTTAAATGAAAAACAAATAGTACAAAAATTTCGCAAATCTTTGACAAGAAACTTTTATATTACAGTTTAAAACGTGTTCAGAAACATATTTTAGTTATATAAATTTTCATTCATAAATATTAAAATGAAAGCACAGATCTAAAGTTTATAAAAATGTAATTGTATGCATCTTCATACATTTCCCGCATAAATGCATACGTTGCATCAACATATATATATATATATATATATATATATATATATATATATATATATATATATATATATAGTATATATGTATATATATATGTATATATATATATATAAGATAATGTTTTTAGCTTCAATGCTATCAGAATTGAGCAGTTGAAAAAAGCGTCAGAAGTCGAAGGCGTAAGGTATTTGGATTTCTGTTATGTATTTTCTGCCCGGAATTTTTTTCATAGATAATTAGCCACATTCAAACGTTTCAAGTAAAAAGACTTTTGAGACTCTCAAGCACGCACTACCAAAGAAATGCATGATTAAGAGCAGCATCCATCTACTTTTATAATTCGCATCTTATTTCCAATTTTAGATTCATCATTTTACATAATATACACGATCTTACTTTTAGTCATACTGAACACTTTTTATAAAACTACAACTAATATATTCTGAAGTTATAATGAAAAAATAATAAAGATTATATTTCAAGGATATCTTTGAAGAAAAAAATTAAAAAATGTCTGGGCATTCACATGTATATAAATTTCATTAAATATTTCTTTATTTTTATAAATAAACTTCTTAAAATTTCTTCATTCATGTAAAAAGAAAAATTTAATTAATGGAATTTATTTACTTTGACAGTCAGATATTTTTCAACTTTTTTATTATAAACAATCATTTATTCATTTTGTATTTATATTAAAAAACAGACAATTTACCCTTGTTGTAGAACTCACTTTCATATAGTAATTCATTTATTAATAGACACCGAAAATATATTTCTGGCAATAGTCCAAGATTAGAATCTATGTTGTTTCATTTTCTCAGAATCCTTTGGTATGTACAAATAAAACAGTCTGATATTCTCTTATGTATTGTTTACAGAAGAATTGAAAATAGCTCTATATAGGTTTCTATAGAAATATACTGATTAATTATATATATTGCTAAGCATAAGATTTAGTACTCTATTCATTGTTTCTCTTCTAAAAATTATTAAATTATTTCGATGCTCATTCCCATTATATCTTAACATTTATTTTATCATCCGTCTTTAAACAATATAAATATACTATAACTTTATTTACTTTCACTTAGAATTTATTTTAGAAAATTTAAGAAAAATAAATTTATTTTTAACTTTATTTAGATAGTACTTTTAAAATTGTTTCTTTGAGACTTATATGAAATTAGACTTTTTATGTTAAAATTTTAAATCAACAACATTCTTTCCATTTTAAGATTTTTATTGTTAAAAAATACTATTAATAATATGTAGTTGATAAATTATATCTAAGTAAAACTAAATGATCATTCCAATATCACAACTTACGAAAATTTACAACCAAAAAATTTCATTGTAGAAATAAAAAAATAAAAATAAGGATTTTTTTAAAAGACACAGTTATAAATATTGTGAATCTAGTTTACATGCTTGAATTGATTTTTTTTGAAAGATAAAAAGCACACTAAATTATATGTAAAAAATTAAATCTATGTATACACGTTTAATATTATTTATGATGATAAGTCATGAATTGTTATATCAGATTTCATAAAATGTAAACAAAAAGCATTATCTATCACAGGATTTAGTAGTAAAAATTATTAATGTAAATTAAATTTGTATGGTTGATTTCATGGTTTGATGATTGTGCTTTATTTCTCAGTGATTCTTTGCTTTCAAACATCAGGTTTATATTAATTATTCATCTACTTGTTAATATTTACAGAAAATATTGTCACATATGTTATTAATAAATAATAAAATATCTTATATTTGATTAAGTTTTTCCAAAGCAAATTCTTTTAAAATGTGTGTCTGACCACTGTGGCTTATGAGGCAATGAGAAGCAGATATACTTGCAAAGAAAGGCAACGGTCTTCTGCAACGTCCTTCTACACTCCTCTAGTATTATAAGATTAAAAGCATTTATTTGTTTCTAAAGCCTTATGTGACCTTCAGACTCGCATAGCTCAAAGACACTGAATTAATTTAGGTCCTTCTCTTATTATTGATTTACCAAGACGAAATACAGTTACCACCTTTCGCCAAAACAACAAGACATGCCGCCTTAGACTCTCATTTGAAGCGCTTGGGCATACTTACTGTTCCTATTTGTCCACTCTGTGGCTCAGAAGATGTAATGGACAGGAATCATCTGCCCATTTGCGAGGCTCTTTACTGAGCAACGGAGGAAGCGAGATATTGGGAGGCAAGATCACTCCTTAGGCCAATGACTTCGGTCTATTTTTCTGTAGTTTACTTTTTTTGTAACCTTTAGTTCTTTTTATTTCACTTGAGCATTGAAAATAAAAAAATAAATATTTTTTCCAATCTATGGAAGTTGGAATTTTCATCTGTCAGTACTACATGAGATGGAAGTAATGACACTCAGTGAATGTGCAATCGTGATCCCTAAATGAATGAATCTTTTAGGTTTATTCTTTTAATAGCCTTTTAAGAGGAGCAGGGGTTATTCAAAAGACCTCCACAAATGGCTTAACACTCCCAGAGGTATCATGTCACATGAAGGGCATTACAGCTACAACATATCTTACAAGTATCTTCCACCCTTTGTGAACACGATGGATTATCGATCGGGACAGGATTTGAACTCACTACATTCTAATAACTAGAAAGACGACGTAAACCATCAGGCCTCCATAACCAACTAGAACTTGAAAATTAAAATGCAATATTTATAATTTTAAGATGTATAAGAACATACACTTGTAGACAAATCCAGCTTTAATGAGTGCCCATGGATAATTAGATAATTTTTTTTCAATCGAATAAAATGAAGCAAATTTTGAGATTGCTTAAATTTCATTGATTTGATTATTCAAGAAGGAGTGTTGTAAGATCCATTCAAAATAATGAGATTACCGGAAAATATATTACGTAACAATTTAAAAATTAATAATTTAATGAACTGGGGGAATTTTATTGCATCAAATTTTACATTTATAACATTGTATTTCTACTATATTCAAATATATCCATAAAAATATCAATAGAAAATCAACACAATCATGATTCTAATCATACTTTTGTGTATTACGCTTGTGATTCATTCAATAATATTAATTTAATTTATCTATATTCAAATTTTACCTATTTTAGTATAAATATTGTTAGGCATTTGCAGACAAATTATTAGAAAATAGATTCAGTTCATATATTCATATAAATACATATAAATATACATATTCATATAAATATAATATATTATTAAAATATTTTCAGTGGAGTTCACCAATTAGAAATGCGTAAATTTGATTAAATTAAATCATTGTATTTCCATTATAATGCTTTTTATAACTTAAAAACCATAAAAAGTTAATTAATAAAAGCTTGGTCTAATTATTGTTTCTTAATAGTATATAATTTTATTAATTATTTCGGCTCGTTGAAGCCATTTTTAAAAGTTCTCAGATTTTGCTTCATTTCTTAGCTCATTATCTTAACCATTAACCAATAAAACACATGAGTAAAAAAAAAAAAAAAAAAAAAAACGTGATATAAAATGTCTTTTATTTAGTGTTGGATCAGTGGAAGGGAATTTATGAGATGATTATTTCCTTAAAGCATAGCATGAAGAATGAAATTCTCGTCGATTAAGCTTTAGAACCATTACCTTAAGTCAACATTACCATCAAGGAAACAATGATCCACCCATAACATAGAATGGCGTTGATAAGGACACCATTTTGTCTAGAATATTTCATTCTGAATAATTTTCACTCCACTGTACAAAAGTCTGTTCCCTTACCCAGAGCGAGGTGACCAATTTTATAGGTGCGTCACACGTGGGGGCACCAGTTTATTTCCATTCTGAAGCAGTTCCGGAGTTATCAAGACATATAAACGAAAGCGATTATATCATGGGCAATTACTCAGCATAATACAGGCTAATTATGCGTGGCATCGATTTAGCGGAAGTAAACGTAGCCTACCCACAATGCACTTAAAGGGCACTGCATTATTACAGAGAAGAGAAAATGGTGTCTACAAAATTGCTTCAACGGTGCATCCAGCTTATTAAAATTTGCATGATTTGTTAGAGAATTGAGCATTTGGGACCCATTTCTGTTTCGCTCATAATTCTTGGCAGCTAATCACAGCTGCCTGAAGTTGGGAAGCTTCTGTATACATTTGATCTTACGTAAGACTATAAAAACCATGGTGTTATAAGTTTACGACTCACAAAATATTTGTTCTTCTTTAGTGAAACTTTGCACCATTGCTGTATAGGAGCACCATTTGCCAACTGAGATCTCTTTGCGTATCTCAAAAAATTCTAATAAATTTATTAAATTACTGACTTATTTTTTACTAAATCTATTAAATTGAATAAATAATAACTTTTTAAAATGAATAATACTATGAGTTACTTTATTAATTATAATAACCCCTAAAAAAAGTAATTATAATATTTATAATATTATACTTTCAAATATAACTTTGACTACTCAAATTGTAATATTTATAAAAAAATGATTAAATGTATTTTACTTTCAAAAATAGAGTTTAATAATATTAATTTAATGAAATAAATACAAAGTTTATGCTTAAAAAATAGTTTCAATATATTTCTCGAAAGTTTAATTTTTTACCGTGAATTCATATTTAAATGCAATGTCTGAAAAATATATGTTGATATCAAATAATTTATTTTGACAAATTGTTATAAATTTATAGAAAAAAATAACTTGAATAAATGATCGGAAGTGAGATAATTTTGATGCTGTATAGGAGATTAATTTTCAAAATTCTATCATAGATAACATAAGCGAAAACAAAGTATCAATAATAATTTTAAAATAAAATATTTTTTTCTTATTGCAATAAGGCAACGAAATATAAATATTTATGATAAATCATATTTCTTAAATCACATTCTTTATTGATTTAACATAATTGTTATGATACTTCTGTTTGTATTTTTCTCATTCAACAAAATTAAATTAGTATTTGTTTACATATAATAAAATTTTATAATTCAAGTGCACTGTAAATTATTAAATGTATTTTTTACAAAAGTATCATATTTTTGAAAGGTATATGAAATTAAAAATTTTGATAGTTTTGATGACACATAAAATAATTAAATATATAGCATAAGAAAATACTTTAAAAATTAATATAACTAAGTTAATTATTATAATTAACTAGGAATTTTTTAATTTTATTTTACTTACAGTTTCTAATAGGTTTCACTTTCTTTTAATTATTTTAGATTTTCATTAAACTATATGTATTATTTATAAATTGTCACTTTTATTGTAATTAAATTTATTACAATAGCTTAAATACAAATTGAATTTTACATAAAATTCAATTCATTTATTTCCTCAGGACAAGTGGTGAACCACATAATGGTATAAAAAAAATAAGTCACATAGTCCAAATCCATTGCTTACCATATATATAAGGTACTGAGGTTATTAATTATATTATAAAGGATCGTGAGAAAGGACAATATTAAAAATCTTAGTTGTTCACTTTACCGAATATTTTACGTTGTAAATTTTCTTTATATTTTATCACTTAACTTATCTAATAAATGCATTTAAAAAGATCGAATGTCTGTTAAAATGGCTTAAGTAACTTTATTGTTTATTCAACTTTAGTAATGGAGGATTTTTAAAAATATTTATAACTTGCGTGTAATACTTAAGTAATACTATTTTATTTTAATTTTAATTAAACTACAAAATAACGCATTGAAAATGTTTTATTTTTACAATTGAATTATCTATCAATAATAATTATCAGGGTACAAGTTTCTGGAATTCACCCTTAAATTTGAATTCATTAAGAATGATTCTGTAATATAGAAAATAATAGAATGAACTTTTTTCTTTTGAATGCTTAGACATAAGGCAACATAAAAAATATATTTCTAGCATAAATCACTTCTAAAATGAAACGATATTTTGGAAAAGTGCTTAAAATATTATGGAACAATTTTTAATTGTTAAAATCTAAACAAAGCAAAGTTTTCTCTAGTCATAAAATTTTAGAAACAGAGAACAACATTCATTAAGATCTAAATTAATTCCCTAAAATATCTCTTCGAAGTTTAAATTTTAACAAATCTATATTTTGTTTAAGTAAATGAATAACATTTACTAATATTTCATAAAAACAGCTTATATTTTTTTTAAGATTCATTCTTTTTCACAATTTTCTTGTGCATTAACAACTAATTTGTGTTACTCATTTATAAACAGAAGTTCTGCAACTTTACTTTTCTTAATGTATGTCAGTAATTGTATACTATTCTACAGAATTTACTTAGCTTAACTGTTTTATATTATCTTCAAGTACTCTTTCTATCTTAAGAATCTGTCTCTCTCTTTTCCTGAAGCTTCTACTTGAGCTTCTTGTATAGGGAAGAGGATCCTGCAAAAAAATAAAAAAAGAGTTTCTTGTTCCTTGTTCTAGTTACATACGATCCAATTGAATAAAAAGTCTTTTTTAGCAAAAGAACTTTAAAAGTGTGCTTAAAATACTTTAAAAAATTTGAAAGATTTGAGAGCATAGAAGAAAGTTAAGGAATTTAAGATAGAACTAAAGATTGGGAAAATGCTAGATATCCTATTCTATTGTATAAAAAATCAAGTAAAAATTTACCCTATGAATAGCCGGGTATTCTTCACTAATTTTAAGCTGTTTTTCTATTAAAAGAATTCAAATATAACAAAAATATTTGAGAATTCTAAAAAAAAACTGAACATAAGAATGAGTTACCTATATAATTTAGTTTTAAATGTCTCAAATAGCAATAAAAAAAACTTGATTTAAGTTTTTATAGAGAAACTATAAATATTGCTCTTTTCAAGATGTTTATTCAAATAAGTATTTGTTTAGTTAAATATGTATTTGCATTATTGATTCCAGATTGATTTATAAATTATGAAATTATAAAAGTTATTAAAAATTGCATGCATCTCTTTGAAGTTAATTACAAAACAATTTTACCGAGTTAAAAAATTCGATTGTTACTTTGAAGCAATAAAAAAATCCTTATTTCCCAGACTTTTTGATTTTTGGATATTTTCATAAGATTTTACATCCTCAATGTTTTTTCTTTTTGATATGAACAGGAATTTCTTCATTGATTTTCATTTTTTATTAAAGTAAAAAAAATAAGTTTTATAAACAAAGAAATATTTTGAAGCTATATGATCAAGATCACAATATAGCATGAAACATTTGGATTTAAAAGTTTGAGTTAAGATATATTACAATTTTTTTTAATATTTTTAATTTTTGTTAAGGAAACACAGCTTAAAATTTCAATAATTTTTAATTTAAAATAAATATTGTATGTTGTAGAACAAAATGTGAAGAGAATTCTCTACACATACATTATTATAAAATCTTTATTTTACATTTTTAAGTAGTAATAAATTGAAAGGCTTGTGAATTTACCATTTAGAAAAAATTTTATGAAATCTAATATAGGAAATTATATATTATTAAGAAATGTAGAGAAATATATATTGTATACATAATAAATTAATATTCATAAAATAAATGTACAATTTGATATAAATTATTTTAGTGGAGTCTAAATCATTTTAGATTACGTTTAATAATAGATAAAAAAACTAGCTGAAAATAAAATAAAAATTAAAATTTTGTGTACTATTGCCCTAAAATTCAGATCATGATGCTTTTTTAAAAATGCTTAAATAGATAATTATATAAATTGTTTTCAGATTGTAAGGTAATATCTATGAATACCTAATTTATCCAAGAAATACATGTAAAACTGAAGGAAATTTTGGTGTATTAAGTTGAATATTAATTAAAGATTTTCTTACATCTAACGAAAAAAATCTTTTAACAAAAATAGCGTATCAAAATTTGAGCTCCTAAGTATATTTTGCGTTTAATAGACATTAAAATCTGTGAAAGCTATATTTTGTGATTGTTAAAATTGCATTATATTATATTGTGATTGTGACTGGTGTTAAAACTAAAACATTCTATATATCTATAATATAAGGCACAGCGAGAAAAAATAGTAGCTTTTAAATACCACAAAGAATTCGATAAAATTGAGTATTTTTGAAACTTTCAAAGATTCACGTGAATTTAATTTTACATGATCACTTAATAGGGGAAAAAGTGAAAATTCTATAATTTACCTCAAGTCGAAAAAAAATTGATCATGTAAAGTGATAAAAAACAATTATTTATATTTACTATGCATCAAGACATTGATTATATAATATGTTAGTGTGTAACGAAATCACGATTTGCTTAAAACTGAAAAAAATGAAGCTCATAATTGATTGTTTGGTTTTTTCCAGATGTTCTTAGAGCGAGGAAAGTTGTTTGTATAAATCGTGCTTTAAAAATATACAAATGCTATAATATTATCTTTCTTTGGACGATAATATAAAAGTTAATGATCTTTGTCAATCTATAATTTGCGTTATGGAGGTCTTCTAACCGCCATACCATTCTCATCTAGGTCAACATCAACCAACAACTTTACTAATTACGAATGTTTTGTAGTGGCAAAAGAAAATAGAATTGACAACTCATGTCCATATATACCAAACTTATCATCAAATAATTTCTATTTGCATTTATAAATCACGAAATGAGAGGTCAGTATTTTAAAGGCTCTATAGAAGGCACTAAAGCTTAAAAAATTCCCGTTTCTGATATTTTACTTTCAGAACATTCATATATAATTGTTTTACTATAGTTTACTAATTCAAAAGATAAAAAAAATATTTTAATGCTGCATTGAGAACATTACGAGAAAAAATATATTTTTGTGATAACAAATTATCACTAAACAATATAATACAATACTTTTTGAAATCTTAAGTATTATTAACACTATTACTATATTTTTTATCACATATATAGATAAATGAATTCTTTGAATGAATATATTATGTTGAAAATTTATTAAATATTTTTGCAAAATTTTTTTGCCACTTTCATATTTTTTCTAAGATATTGTGCAATAATAGTAATATTACTACATTATAGAATCAAAGAAATATTAAATCACTTGTAATGTACATTAAATATTGTCAAAAGCTCAATATCATTTTATTAAGTATTTTTATTCACAATTTAATTATTGGAATGTATTTCAAAAAATCGTATTATTAATAATAGTAAAGTCTAATAGTTGTGAAGTGATAGTTACTATAACTTTACAATATAGTTATTACCACGCTCTGTTTTACTTGATGGAAGGAGAATATATTAATAATAATATATTTCCACGTCGAAAAATGATATCAAATTAAATTCCTAAGTTATAAGAATTTATTAAGGAAATTAAGTTACGGATTAAGTTTTTTAAATTACTTCCATAGTAAAATATAATTTGAAAAAAAAAGAGATTATTATTAGAAGAGAGTATTAAAATCTTTCTATAGCTTTTAACTTATTTTTTAAAATTTTATTATTATTATTTAATTACTTGAAATATGAAATTTGCATTATATTAAGAAAATAAATCCGTAGATTTTATTACTAATCCACGAGCAAAGGAATAATAGAGCTTTTGAAAGAAAATTAAGTCACTTGTAATTTTAATTAGTTCTTTAGAATGAATCATGCAGAAAAATAAAATAGCGAATCTAATATTTCTTTTAAGAAGTTACTTTTTCCAAATCTGCTTTGAAAGAGGTACTTGAAAAATCAAAGAAGATTTACCATTGCAAAAAACTTTATTTTTTAAAAAAATGACAAAAGCAAATTTAACCGTATTTAATCTCTCAAACGTAAAATCATTTCAATTGTATATTTTTAAGTTAGCATTGTTAGGCTAATTTTATAAAACGAATTGAAAGTCTAAGAGCTAATTAAAATTGTCTAATTTTCAAACGCTTACGGTACTTAAAATGAAATTTTAAATGAAAATGCCTTTTTCAAAACTTAATACGTCATTTTTTGGAATTAAATGTAAATGGAAGGAGATTTTCCACTGAAATCTGTAAAAGACTAATGAGATATTGATTTTAACATTTAATGCATACACTTAATAGTTTTGGAATTAAAAGGGGAAAAGGGAAAAGCAAATGAATTTTCTGAAGGGGCAATTTTTTGTTTTCCTTTTTTTCCTTTTAAAAATTCCTATTCTTTATTTTTATGTTTCGTGTGAAACATTGCAGATGTGATTTGGGAAGAACAAAAATTGTAATTCAAAGGTTAGCACGGAAGTAATAGTGCTTTTTTTTGGCAGGGATAACTGGATGTAGACGATCTCCCTCGTGAGAAAATGGTGCAAAATAAATTGCCACGTAATCCCCATTGGAACGCGGACTAAAAACCATTCCATTCTACGATACTAATATTCTTTGCTAAATAAAATATGCGGCAAAAATGATGAGGAGTCTTGATATTTTTAATAAAATATGCGAGAGTTTGGGTTTTATGGTTTTAATGGACTATATTTTTCTTGTAAATTGGTTCTTTTATTAACTTTTGTTAGTACATTATTCCTGGTTTAATATTAAACTTGCTATTCTAGTCCAAATGTTTCATTAATTAAAATGCACTTTCTGTTTTTTTATATTATTCTTCAATATGGTGACTTGAATATTTTACTTTAAAACATGATTAGACTTTTACATACTTATATATAAAGTATAGCAGTTATATTGATTATAAAATATTGATAACTATACAAATAAATTATATGGTTAAATGTTACATAATATTTCCAGAGAATTTCATTTGTTTATGTTAAAGCTTTTAAATTTTATAAATTATCAAACTCAGAAAAAAGAAATTACATGTAAGCTTGTACTCTTTTTTAATATTTCAAAATTTTTAAATGATAGATTATTAAATATTTGAAATTTTTCGTAAGTATTTATAATTAATTCATAATCTATAAAATTATGAAATCAAGCATAACATTTTGTCAAATTATTTATATTTTTGCGTATGTACTTTAAATGTTTTTTTCAATAATATCGAAAGTAGGACAAAGAACATAATAAATACCCCATCAGTTTTATGTATACATTTGTTTATTAATATCAACCATTTAAAATATTTTAAAGAAATATCTACAATTTCCTACAAAATTTCAATTGCATAATTAGGTTCATTATTATAATCTATCAATTATTGTGATATCTATCATACTAGAGTTTATTAATAAGTTAATTTTTAGATTTTTGATAATAAGTAAATTTTTTAATTAATATCTGAGAGTTAAATATAATTTTTGATTCAGGAACTCTAGGTCATGAATATATAGAAATTTAAAGTATTTCATTTAATACTATTTTTAACTTAAAACTTTTACATCAGAATGTTAATTTCATATGCAAAATATTGAGCTGAGTTATATCTGAATAGTTAATATCTGTTATCACTTGTACAATCTGCATGACATGTTTTCTTTGTATTCATCTCTTAACATATTATTCATCTCTTATCTTATTATATTATTCATCTCTTAACATATCTATAAGTTGCATAGAATTCTATTCAATTTTCAGCTTCCAAATTATCTTTCCTACCACTAATTGAAATTTTTGGATAGATAAAGCTTGGATGGTGACTAGGTATGGGTAATGCTCTGCATTCATCATGCAACAACTAGGTATAAACATTCTTAAGTTGAAGGCATCAATTTTATGAAATATCCTTACTAGAAAATATAGTATAATTTTTTTCCCTAAATACAATCGCGATATACTTTCAGTTAATGTGACATTTTGACCTTTTATCAGATAAAAAGTGGTTAAGATTGCCTTATTCTATCATAATGAAAGGAAATAATATGCTTATTATTGATTTTAAGTGATTAATGTTAAGTTATTTTGTTAACAATAATTTAATTAGCCTATTTTTGTGTTCAATGTAGTTAAAATATTATATGTCTTTATAATGAGTATTATTTCATACTTTATATTGGCCATGATCAGAAAATAATTTTTTTTATGAACTAATTAATTTTTTTAAAAGAAAAGACTAGATTTCAATGATTATTAAAACAAATGTTTGTTTAAAATAAGTGCTAAAAATAAAAGTTAAAATTTTACAATTTATTGTTTTTTCAAATATATTCCATGTATAAAATCCTTTAACTCCTTACATTTAGCATAATTTCAACAAAATACAATTTACACGTATTTGCATTTAAGTGCTTTTTTAAAATTATTGGATGAGACAATATTGCTTTTCGCTTTTTTTATGAACTCAAGTTATTGTTAAAGTATATAAATATATATTTATCAGAAAAGTATTGATATGTCTATGTATTCGTTTTAAAAATTTGATTTTAATTGCTTGTTAAATTTAAGTAAAATTTTCCATTTGTTTTATAAGTAAGACAAAAATATAAAAGTAAATAAAAATATTTTTTGTAGAAACATCTTTCATAAATAATATTTTTATAACATTTCATAATCAGTACTTATTAATAGACTTCAAATAAACAACATTATTTATCTGTGAAAAAAAATTTTAAATGTTTGATTCATCATTAAATTAATTAAATTTGCTGCATTTCACACTAAAAAATATAAGCTTCTTTTTACAGTACTTATTAAAAATTACTCTCTTTGAAAGACCGAGATTCATAAGGTAATAAGGAAAAAAATTCTACAAACATATTCTTGTTTGAAAACTACACAAATTTAACTTCCCTTTAAAATATTTTCTTTATTCCTAAATATTTCTCGAACACTAGCTTTATAAGACTAATTAAAATTTTTAATTCCTCTCAGTCCAACTCATTAGTTTAAGCAAGCACGTTTTTTGTGAAAACTTAACTACAGAAACAAAACTATTTAGTAAGAAAAGATTGAATAAAAAGAAAATAACTAAACATACGTCAGTTTTCTTTTTTTAATGTATGAAATTCCAACGCTCAAATTAACGTGAATGAAGAATATCAAAAATGCAATATAAATTAAAAATTCATTTTCGAATGACACAAAAACTTATTTTTTATCTCATTATTTGTCGGGGATTTTACGTCTTATTATAATTAATTAAATACGAACATTAAACCAAAGAAATATTTTAAATATTGTTTCAAACAAAAAAAATCTCTGATTAAATTCATTCTTTTAGCATTTTTATCTCGTGTTGTAAAAGTTTAATTCGATTTGACAATTTTATTCTACATTTCAATTTTAATATATTGTGTAATTTCTGATTTATTCAAGGCAAATACATTACGCTTCATTTTATACGCAGTTTTTAAAGTCAGATATTTTCTGCATTTCTTATTTAATGATTTTAGTTGATATCACATCAGGAAACAATAAGTAATACAAATATTTATTTTGTTTGTAAAGTATGGTGAAATAAGTTTAGATATTTTGAAATACACTTGTTATAATTTGTTCTTTATTATATTGTTTAACTTAACATGTTTTCAATATGCCTTAGTAAATCTAATGTTTACTTTATTCTTCTTTTACGGAAATAAAATTTTAGTTTTTTATTATGAATACTATTATGAAATTGATTACATCATTCTAATGTCTATCGAATCTAGATTTTTTATAGCAACTGTACATAAAAATAAATTTAAAACAAGTGATTACTTATTACAGAGTTACATTTATACATCTGATTAAATTTATTATTGATAACATTAGATTTAAATTTATCTAGATGCAACACTCTTTAAGAAAAGCGAATTTATTTAATAAATTTTTGAAAAAAGTTGAAGATTAGCTTTGAAGAAATTCAAATTTTAACTTTTAAATTTTATTTTTTAAGAAAAGTAAAACTGAGTAAGTTTGATTTTGTATAAAAACGTTATATATTTGAAAGCAAATAATAAAATTCATACAATCATATAAATTATTGCAAAATTGTTAATATTAGAGATATGAAAGTTCAGTATTTTTCGTTTTTCTTTTAGAAAATTATTTTCAAAATAAATTAAACGACTAGAAAATTTGAGCCTATATAGTATATGCCTAGAAAATTTAATAGACAACTTTTTGAAATTATATCCATTTCATTAAAATTTTCAATGAATTATTTCTATGTACTTAGTTACAATTTAATAAATTACAGGAAAAATTTGCAGTAAATTAATTTAGAAGTTATTAGACAGTTACTCTTTATCAGTTTATCATCAGTGGATCTTCATTGGACACAAAAATATTCAGTCTAGTAGATTTAAATGTGGGGATTGGATTATGCTCTTAATAAGCTTGCAAGCGCGAGATCAGGGTAATATGGTTTATCTTCGTTAAATAAATTTGTCGCCCGAATCATCTCACGCCAAGCTTTTACAATTAGAAAAGATTCATTAAAGTGTTTAGAGATTCCAAAATTGCAATTTTGGTGTGTTCCATAAGTTTTATGAAGACGCGGGAACAATGTGCTCAAGAGTACAGATTAGAGTGGAATGCTATATGCAACAGCACCATTAAACTTAATGCATGTTAACATGGAAGTAAAATAAATGTAAACAGTGGCGAAGTTATACTGAGATTTTCATGAAAGATATTTTAAAAGGGGAAATCCTTTAATTAATTAAATTCGTTTGGTAAGAATTTGACGTCAAATATATACTTAAACTAAATAGCATTTTCAGTTCAGAAAGAAATTTTAATGTAAAGATGTACTTAGCTTCTGGGAACTAATTGCTTGAAGAATGCTGCTTAGCATTTTAATTTAATGGACTTTTAGTTGGATTTTGTTCCAAAACTATTCAAAATCTAAACTCGTATGGACTTGTCTACTGTCTAGCCAGTTTCTAAACATAAGTTATTTTGAGTTTTATAAGCTTCATAGCATATAAAGTCGAGTTAAATACTGGTTGCACTAAAGCATCAGAATCGTAGAGCAAATAACTTCAATACTTCGATTCTCAATTAAAATAAAAATGACCTAATTAATCAGCTTAAAATTACCTATAACTGTTTCCCTGAATTTTATTTTAAATTGCAAATATTAAGTTTTAGCATAGAAAATTTCGCGCATAAACACACACACACACACACACACACACACATATATATATATATATATATATATATATATATATATATATATATATATATATATATATATATATACATATATCAGGCCGACCAACTTGTCTAGTGGTCAGCGTGCCTGACTGTGGATAAAGAGGTTCTGGGTTCGAATCCCGGTTCGGGCATGGATGTACTTTCTTTCTCTATCTATCCTGTCTTTGTCCTTTCCTTGTATGAATGAGGTGTGAATGGTTGCCTACCCTATAAACGGGTACCTATGGCATGTGTGTAGAGCAAAGTCGTACTTTCACCTTCATGGTGCTCTGATTAAAACGAAAGACGCTCCCAATCGACTTAAATTCGCATAGCCAAGGTATAGCGAGCTTGGCTTGTCCAAGTGTCATTAGTTACAACCACAACAACAACATATATCATGGAATAGTGTAAATAGAATATTTATAGAAGATAAAAAAGGATCCTTATCTTCTATAAATATTCTAAGCAAAAATTTTAGGATAAAGTTTGCTTCCATATATATCAGGCCCACATCTTTTACAATGCAACACTGTGTAGTTATTTATTACATTCTGAATAATAAAATAATTTTTCTAAATTTTAAATCTGAATGAATATTAGAGTAAGAAAGTATTACATATTTCATTGAAATAACATCATAGAATTCTAAACAACACAATAACATGATATTTCAGAAAAACTATCAAATCTTTTCCAAAAAAAAAGGAAAATTCAGAGTACTCATTCAAAAACAATAAATATGTAAGACGTAATATCTTTCTTATTTAAAATTAAATCCTAATTTGACTTTTCAAAGAGTTTAAATAAATTTGTTACAAATTTCATCGAGAATAAATCTAGAAAAAATTAATAATAACATAAATGAGAATATTTATAGTTTAATATTGTTAAGTGTAATGCGTGCATTTTCTTATTTCCTTAAAGAAAAAAATGCGTTTTTTAAATAATTTTGTTTTTATTTTTTGTATATATATATATATATATATATATATATATATATATATATATATATATATATATATATATATATATATATATATATATATATATATATATATATATATATATATATATATATATATATATATATATATATATATATATATATATATATATATATATATATATATATATATATATATTACAAATTTATAAATAATGATTATATTTGTCTTAAAATATCTCAGACAGATCGGAAATTCTCACATTTTGGGCAAAAATTGTGGTATTTAGACGTGTTGTACTTTTAAAAGCGGATTTCCTAATAATTTGGTGACTTGGCGACAGTTGGCGCGATTCTTGGCGACTTGGCGACGGTTGGCGAGATTTTTGGCGATTTGGCGAGAAATCGATACTTCTGGAAACATCCATCACCTAAGCTCTAGGACCAATACTTTTCGAGATAGCCTAGAAGCTTCCAGAACCTTGGCGAAATTGGTAGATTTCTCCGCCCAGTCAGGTATAAATACCGCAGCCCAACATGGAAGAGTTTTAGTTTTGTGAAGACAGTCAGTGAGTGAAGACGATTAGTTGTGACTGCTAGTTGTTCTCTGTCTGAGGTATTTGAGACCTGTGATTGGAAGCTATTTCTTATTGTATCTGACGAATTGTAGCTGTATAATTGTGATTGTTACAGCGGGAATTTCGTTTATCTAGTGAAGTTTTTACGAATAAAAGTCTTGTGTTCATTAAGTGGTTGCTTTATTCAACTCTCAATCAACACGAACCCGTGGAGCTCGGTACAATATATATATATATATATATATATATATATATATATATATATGTTTGAATGTATGTGTGTGTATAAATTACCATTTGCTTTCCATGTTATTGTATTATTTGTACGTTTTGTTTTTATTAGCTTTAGTTATGAATAATTACAGTAAAGTAAGAAAAAATAGAGTAATATAAATTATCTATATCTGTTCCTCTCATTATGATCCAATTATCATCCAACATATTTTATTAAATTAAGAATATTTATTTAGCTTTTATATACGCAGGAACAATACGCCGTAACTGTTACGTTTCATTGTTTAATTCCTCGATGTCATCTATGTTTCTATTTATGATAAAAGAAAATGTACTTGTTCATATTTTTCTCTTTGATTGTTTCTTTAGGAAATGTGATTTACCAATCTAGAGCAGTTTAAATTAACACTGTGACTTTCGACTAATTTGTTTCTCATTACACATATTCCTTATTTATCGTCTATTTGTAAAAATAGGAGTAATTACTGAACTTATCTACTCTTTAGATATTAATTTTAACTGACAAAAATTAATAGTAATTAGAGTTTTAGTTTTTTCTAGAACAAAATTTGAAAAGGAAGATTTGCATTTGCAAGTTTCAATTTTTGCTAAAATGAAATACTTTGAAATCAGCATTTAGCATTAGGACAGAGGCATGAACTTATCCTTTTTGTCCTCAATGGAAAATTATTCTAGTGTAAAAAATTAAACTGAATCACATAAATGTTAGCAAACTGTAAGTATTTTTTAATCAACGTTTGTGAAATCAGATTGTACTACACTATTGATATCCTTTTGTCCATTTTATCAAGCTAAAATTTAAATCAATGATAGAGTATTTTAGTTTTCTTTCTATTTTAATCTTTGATGTTTTTTATATAAATGTTTTACAATATATCTATAAGTCATATATAATTGCAACATGTCATGTATATCTGTTTTGTGCTTGTAAAAGCACTGAAACTATTATTTAAGGAACAATATTCAAAATGTTTTAATTGTTCAAAATAAATTTTTCCTGGAGTTCATTTTTTATCTCAGGTAAATGGATAGATAGTATTTCTGGCAGTTGTGTGTGTTAATATCAACGAAACTTTAAGCGTGATTTTTTAAAAATTAATTTGTGCTCTAAGTTATTTAAATTAGAATAAGGTTCGAATTTTTGTGTGTGTGTGTGATACCAAAAAGCTACAATCACGGTAGATGCTCCTAAAGCTTATGTTACCCTTATTTATGATATCATTTTTCGTGTAATTATGTGGTATTCTAGAAAATATAGCAAAAATTGTCTAATATGTTTATAAATTTTGTTAAAAATTTTCATAAGGAATTTGTCATTGCTGTTGATACCTTATTAACATTTTCATAACAATTTAAAATAAATGAAATATTTCAAAAGAAAGAACAGTCTTCCCACAAAAAAGACAAAAAGAAATTAAGGTATTTAAGAGGTTATTGGTCAATCTCTTACATTTTTGTCAAATCATATAGTTGATTTGACAAAATATTAATTTTGTTGTATATTTAATTTAATCATCTTGCAGTAGCGTACAAATTTAATTTTGCATTTTTTTATGATGCAGTTATCATTTAAAGTATTTTTGAAGATTTCTTAATATCATTAGATAAATCTTTCGTGTATTTTCTTTGCTATTATTTTTTTAATAAAAATTCAAGTTAACTTTAACTTTTTTAGGATACTATTTTTATTTTTGCAAGTCATGCTAAACTTGAAAAAATTGTTTTATAAGTAAAATCTTTCCCTTTTTATCAAATATGTTGTATGCTAAAGTAGAAAAAGTTTTTTGCTTGAATGATATTTTAATGAATCTACTATAAATGACAGAATGTCTTTGATTTAAATGATTGCTCTAGATATATAAATAAAACATATATCTAGAGCATATATCTAAACATATAAAAAATCTAATTTTAAATTTGTCCTCTTAGGTAAATATATATTATCAAATTATAAACATTTGCAATCAGTTAAGTGATAATATAAAATTATACTTTTTAGCTTTAAAGTATAATTTAAACTTTACTTGAGTTATATAAGTTTTTTAAAGAGATATAACATTAATATGAACATTAATTTAATATAAATGTTGTTTTAAAATTAATTTTTATTTTTGATCAAATTTTTGCTAAATGGTCAACATTTTTTTTATTATTATTTTGAATTTTTAAAAATAAAGTTTAATACTTGCAACGAAATACACATTTTTATAAAAGAAAATATTATATTTGATGTTTTGCTGAAATAGTGTTAAAATATTACTATAGTAAATGTAAAAAGCAACTTCAATTAAGATATTATTTAAATATTCAAATCATCGTAAGTCATATTTTGAACTGTTCAATCCAATGAGAAATAAGAATCTAGGGAAAAATCTCAAAAGCAGTTTCTGAAATTGAAGTTAGCTCTTGAGAGCTCTTTTTTCACTTCATTGTACATTTTCTAATCAGGATGAGGAAGCAGATAACATTTTAATGCCAAAAGAAAGGTACAAAAACAAGTTTGGATGTAGCTTGATGAAAGCGGATCTACTTCAATTTCTTCTCTTGAGAAATCATGAAAACTCGCCGGAATTACTTCTTCCTGAAGGCAAATACTTTCCTTTTTTGCAATTGATATCTAAATATGTTTGCCAATGCATCTAGAAGAGAGATGGAATAGGAAAGCATTTGTAGATTAAGTATGCCAAGCGTTTCTGGTATGACCTGGCAGGAAAAAATACCCAATAGTATCCGATAAAAACGAGAAAACCGTTTGCAACGGCTATTTCTGTCAGTTGAAAGAAGGGAATGGTTAAAGTTTAAGTCAAGCTGTTCCCATCACCAAATTGATAAGTTTCAAAATACATTCTAAATCTCGTTTAAAAATATTCTTACCTATTGTTGAAATAAAGAATGTGTATTATTTGCAGTAATTTCTATTAAAATTGTGACGCGCATAGATATTAATAAATAACTGTAGATTTATATTAAGTAGCTGCATAACAGTAATTTTAATGAATTTTTTAAAACTTTATTAAAATTTCAATTAAAATACAGACTGATTTATAATATTTTTAGCATATAGTTATAAATTTTGACATTATAAATTACTTACTATAAGATGTAATATCTGATACTGTAAGAAACGTGATTATATGAAATATTTAAAAATCGATAGTGATCAACATTTAAATAAAAAATAAGAAGTGATGTCAATCAGTACTAACTATTCTCTGTGGATGCTGTGTTAAGTTTACTCGATATTATATATTAGTCTAGTTGATTAAATAATAGCCTTTGAAAGTGCTTAAGGAATTATAATATTTATTTAATTGTTTAAAGCTTTAATGGAAATATCATCATAATTTAGAAAATACTTATCCTCATTTTTATATTTCATAAATAAGGCTATCTTTGTGTGTGATGCAAATACAAAATAATTTCACAGTAATGTTATTTTTTAAGAATTGAATGTAAAATAGCGTTAATAAATATATTTAATAAACTTATGGCTGATACTCTATTCAGTTTGTATTTTTATCCCCAGCATTTTAATATATAAATTGTCTGATGTAATATAAAGTTAATAGTTTATTATAATTTTATTCAGATTTATGGAAGTTTGATTATGTTATAAAATTTGGGGAAGCTCTATCATTTAAGTGGTTTAAAAATTTGAATATCAAATCATTTTTAATGGCCTTTAATTTGATTCCTTATCGTTTTTTTTTGTTTCTTTAAAGTTTTAATAAATTTTATGTACTTAATTCAAATTTTCTAGCTATTAGAAAAAATGGTCTTATAAAGGGCTTTTACTTTACTTAATACTTAAAGTACTAGCAATTTATTATCATTGAGAAATCATCTGCTTAACTTTATAATCTAAATTTTCATTATAATAATTATTTAGAAATTATTTGTATATTTTGAATCATTATGGAATATCTTATGTGAATGAGTGAATATATATTTAGAGAATGTTTCTTTCATAAATATTATACTAATTCAAATTTTTAATTTAATGAAATCAAACTTTTATATTTTCATAGGAAGATTAATATATGCAGTTCAGAATTTCATCAATTGTTATTTCTTTTCATTTGTTATTCCTTTTTTGTAAAAAAAACAAACTTCTAGTAACATCATAAATAATTAAATAATCTGACTGGTCTTTAAACAATAATTTCATATTTCTGCGAACTCTGAGAAAGTTTATTTAATCAACATTCCGATTCTCATTCGGGCACGCATTTAATTTCTCATCCTTAACACCTACACGAAGCTCTCAAATCATTCCGATTCCAGCAGGAAAATGCCGGAGTTTAATGCAATGTAATGAAACAGTTATAACTCATACTCTCAATCAACTGCCAAAACCAATAAACACAGTCAAGGAACAAAAATACAGAAAACAGTGGAGAGACGACTACCCAATATCTGGCGTTAAATAAATCACGGGGTTTCCTTGCTTCCCCCCCGGTTGCTTGAAATCCAAACACCCAGCCAAAGCAAAACAGTTAATTAGCTACATAATCCCAACATTAAGGTGACGGCTCCAGAATAAAGATAACCATTCCACCCAATACTCTCGCTTCATGAGGCTTATCCAAAATATCATAACTTATGAGGATTATTATGGACTTTTATTAATGTCGACATGAGATAAATGTAAACATACAGGTTCTCCCCAATAGGTTAGGTGAGATGAAATATTCGAGTACAATACATACACACTGGCCACCATCACTATATTAAATGGACACAAAATGGCGATCTTATTAAGAGTAAAGCTAAGCCTAACGTTCAAAATGCTCATTTCAGTTTTCTTTTGTTTCGAAAATTTTCCATATACCTAGACACGTCAATTGTTTGGAACTGGGAAGCGGAAAGTTAATCTTTGAAATACGGCTGATTAGGTAGAATTAATTGGAAGTAACATGCTCAGAAGTAATAAGTGATATCCTTCTTTAGGTTTGGTATTCATTGAACAGATCAGAATAAGTTAAGTGTAGAGCTAAGATAATGCTTTTGAAGGAATTTTGGTATATATCGATTGGAAACGAAGGATTTAGATTTGAGTTAATAGAGTAAAGGAGAATATTTTCCATTAATAATTAATGTGCTCCGTAAAATGCAAAATCGTTTTAATTACAAAATGGCGTCTGTTCAGTTCATATTCTATTCTTAACAAATGTCTAAGCTTTATCCAATTTTCGTGAATCTCTTTCTGTGTTTTGAGAAGTAATAACTAGAAACTTCATAAAATTGTGCTGTTTCTGATTAGAAATTTGGTGTTTAATGTTATTTATATCATTTATAAAATTAATTATAACTTTTATTTAGAATACTTAATTATTTGCTCGATTCAAATGCAGAATTTCATATTTTTATTAAATTTACATTCAGAAAATAACAGTAAATTCATATACCTCATTAAATAATAACGTTTATTTTCTTTTAAAAATACATTTTTCTTAAATATAAAATAAATTTAGTTGTTATTTCCGAATTCATCTTATTTTAAAATATCTAATAAAATTCAATAAGAACTTTAAGAAATAATTTCGTAAAAATCAATTTGTCTATAAAGTTGTCACTTCCAGTAGATAATGTTATATCATATTATACGCAATTCGCATTAAAAGTTAATGTATTAAACATAAAATATTCCAATAAAATAAGATATAGATTTATTTTAAGTATTTTTTTACCTTCAAAATGCATTTGTCAGCTAATAACAAAAGAGCTTTGATTTATACAATATAAATTAATAATGAAATTTTTTTCCATTACGGCACTTGTATTAAATGTTTTAGAATTAGTTGTTAAAGAAATTTAATTCATCAAAATTGATTATAGTATCTCTTTAAAAATGTAAATAAAATAGATGTAAACACTATATTTAGTTATAAGAGTTGAATAAACTTTCAAGGTGAATAATATCATCCTTATAGATATTTTAGAAAATTGTAGATAGTAATATTTGTACTTCCGAATGATTTTGTTTTTTAATTATACTATTTTTATCAACTTTTTCCTGCAAAAGTGTAGATGAATATAAAAAATTTGGAATATGGTTATTTAAGAATTTCATATAAGTATTTTTCTTAATTTAAATATTTTAACAAACAAATAATTTCAAATTGTCATAAATTTCAACCGATGAAAACTTGATTTGTTACTATTTTACTAATTTTCTCATATAGTTCCAACATCCAACATTCTCAATTATAATAAGGAAAATTCATAGCATATCTCCTCTGTTGACAATATTTAAACATAAGCTTAAAAATTTGATAAAAAATAGTTTATCAATTATAAAAATACATCAAAATTATTAGCATGTTAAAAATAAAGTAAATAAGGAAAAACACTTCTTTGTGGATTCTCATTTAAAACTTGAAAAAAATGTTAAATCAAAGATCTTAGAAAATTTAATCGAAATAGTACTTAAATAAAAGCATTTTTCAACTAAAATATGTTATACCATGTCACTTCAAGCTCTAACTCTACGGGTTATGTGGATCTAACTCGACACCATTACAAGCGGAGGAAACCGTAATCTTTACGTTTAAGGCAATTTTGAACTTTTTAAGTAATGTAAAACCCTTCATATATTAGACAGAGAGTAATAATTCTGTTTGATACAGAAATAATATGAGAATATGTTGCATTTGCCATAAAATTCGAAAGAATGGATTTGCCAGCTTACCAACGCCAGTTTGCGTATACATCGATCTATACCTGATGACATTACTCTAGCCGCGCGATTATACTTGGAATGTGTCATATTATTTTCTATTAACCCTTTTTGGAGCAGGCGGTTTGCTGTAGACGAGTGTAGGTGCTTGTCTGCTACGTATCATTACAATCAACCTGCTTTATTCAGTACAATCCCTTTCTCCGGCACCTTCTTGGTGCAATAATCTGAAACACTTGACAGTTTGCTGAAATTGTCATGATATTTTTTTAATAATATTAACAGAATTGAACATTTTCTCTAAGAAAGAAAAAGAACATTCTCTGGCTGATAAAGCAACTCAATTATTGTCAATTCTACAGACTCATTCATTACTAATTTTAGTGCTCGACATATTTATTATATTTTGCGATTTATATTTTTCTGTTTATACGTCCATAGTATTCAATTATCGCTGTCACATATTTAATATATCAAGGTATTGAAATTACGAATTAAAAAAAGAAAATATCATTCTCTTTCAATAATTTACAATGATTTCCGTTTTAATGAAATATCTTCCAATTTTTAATGAAATAATTTATAATTCAGATTAACTAATGTTTCTGGAAAAATTAAAAAAATTCCACCTATCTTTCTAATTAAAGAAATTAAGTTGATAAACATTGCAATCGATTAATTTTATAGCATTCTTTCGACATTTATAATGTTCTGTGATTGAGTTCTAGTAATTTTGGTTGCTTCGTATCAAAAATATTTTATTCTTTTATCAAGATTTTTTTATACTCCTTATGGCATCATGTCATTGCTTGAAGCAATTCTTTCGTAAACGCACTTATGTCAGTATGGAGAAGCTTTAGAAACCATTTATTTTATTTTATTTTATTGGATGAAGAATGACACATTTTTCATTACTTAATTTACCTCCCTAAGGCAAAGGTTTCTTAATGCGTTTGAAATTGTTTTTAGCAAAGTTCTTATCTATTGCAAACTATTACTTCTTTATATAAAAATACCTTGGAAAAGTTATTAACCATAAAAAATATTGGAAATTGTTTAAGTTCGATTCATTATTCTGATTTTTTATAGGAAACATAATAAATATTTTCAATTCATTAAATTACTGTATTTTTAGGCATCAGGTTTAATATCATAATTAATAAAATGCACTTTAAAATTTGCTTAAGCTACAATAAATGTATGTTTATCCAGAGTCAATAATATATATATATATATATATATATATATATATATATATATATATATATATATATATATATATATATATATATATATATATATATATATATATATATATATATTAGTAACGTCATTAATAATACTTCAGTATTTACGTATTTATTATTATACGGATTGGAAAAAAGTTTTCAATCTTTTTTACTTGTGTTAGATGTCTTAAGAGTATATGTTTACTTATGCATACTCACATAGATTTAGTGTCATTTTAATAAACAATTATACTTATAATTTACAAATGCTATACCAAGAGAACCTGTGATTAACAACGACTCGATATTTTGTCGGGACCTCATTTTGTCTATATCTGATATAATAGAAATTTGCCCTAATAATAAAATATTTGCTAATAGATGACGCTGTAGTAATTATAAATTGTAAACTAAAAAGCATGACAAGTTGTTTGGGCACTCTTTGTTAGCAGTTCATTTAACAAAATAAGTTTGTATTAAAGCGGTTATGAAACAAATCAGTTTTTTACAGTATTTACGAAAAAAATGGCAAAAAACAAAAATTGAGAAAGCCATCTATAGAAAAGAATACTGAATGAATTCATCCTACCAGAAACTCTTCTTATACCCTTTAATATTTACGATATATTCAATGGAATTATAATAAAAATCACTCTATTCATAAAAAAATTAAAGACTAAACTTGTTATCCCAACTTTTAAATTATGATATTATGTAAATCTGCATGATATACGGTAAATCATGATACTCTTCAAACAAAAATAATAATACGCGTTTCCTGCCTTTATATACGATTTACTCTTAAATTTTTCGAATACACCTAAATTTCTAAAATTAAATTAAAGAAGTTTAAAAAGTTTACAAAATAGGCGTCTTTAACACCAACCTCTGCTTCTGTAAGTAAATTTCTCAAAGTTTAAATTCTTCAAGACTTTAATTTCTTGAAATCAATTAAAAAATTTCTAGTTCTATCAATATTATCTTTCGATGGAAAATGACATTTACGTGGAAATACTTTTTTTATCATAAATTAAAGCCAAAAGTCACACATAGATAGATCAGATAAAAGAAGTAGATATTCGACAAGCATGGTATGCTTTTGTGTAAGAAATTCAACAGCCAGTCTTGCTGAATAAAAAAATGCGTTTCCATTGGGGAACATATGCCATCGAACATATTTCTTACTTGAAGAATAATTTATAAGAGACACTTATTGTTGCCTTAATTATCTGAGACAGTTTCTATTGTAGATGTTTTTATACAGTGCCGTGTTTCTAAAGAAATCCGAATATATTACATTTTACTATTAAATTGTTTTTTCAAGACTGTTGCTGGGACTGTCCTGTGGTTAAAGTCCTGAACCAAACTACTTTTTTCATGTAAAATTCGTCGTAGACAATTTTATACATTCCTGAATGTCCAATGGTAATTTCATTCTATATCATTTGATAGTAAAAAGATTATCTTTGAAACTGTTGGTCCAAGTCTGATTAGAGTTTGCGTGCAAAAATGACCATTGAGCAACAAACAAGCAAAATAACAAACGCAGTGTAGAGATTATTATCGATTAAAATCATATCCATTCACCTGGGATTACCAATTGAAAACAATTTTTACTATTTATCTTTATCCTGAAAAGAAATGTGATCTAAGTAAAATTCTTGCAAATATCCTCAGCGCTGTAGCACAAAATAAATCTTTATTTCCAGTTGATCGTAGACCTTTAAGGCATTCCTCTTGGCTTAGTTCTACTTTAATATCAATAAAAATATTGTTCTCCAACCAACTCTGATTTTATTTCAAACTAAGATGGATTAAACAGTTAAACACTTACGATATTGTCCAATATGATGAAATTGCTCTTATTTTGAAACCAAACCGCAATTAATTTTTCGAACAGTTCTCATATCCGTCTTTTTCAAAGATTTCCGAGAGCCCCTATTGTCAAGTATCGCATGTTTTAATTAGCATCTTAAAATTAGCAAATATTTTAAAGCAATTGTCTTTAAAATTTTAGCGTCTAATGGTGAATAAAAAATGGTCTAATTGAATGTTTAAAAAAATTGCCTTTTCGCAAATACATTCCATTGCTTAACGTTTAATAAGGATATTAGTTTTCTATTTTATTTTAAAAAGAGGATATTGAGAACGTGAATCTATAGTTGCTTGCAATAACTGTAGAATATCACAGATAAGTTGGATAGTTATATAAATTAGCAATATATTTTTTGAACTAAAAATTTTTCTTTTATTAGCTTTTCTTAAATTTTAGTTCAGTTTTTAACGAAAAACATTTTCAATAAACTATGAATATTTATGAACGTTAACAAATGGTTTCTTTACTACAGTATTTCTTAAATTAAAAAAAACTATATTTCGCATTATATTCGTTTGAATAAATAAAATTTGTTGACAAAAAATTCATCATACTGAGAAAAGTTTGTGATTTGTGTAAAAGTATTTTCTATTTCCTGAGACAAAATTCACTATAGAAATGAAATAAGGAAAGCCATTAGAACTAAACTAAAACCAATGAAAAAGACAGCTTAAGAAAAATATTATTTTCAAAAAATAAGAAAATAGTTAATAAAATATTTTGTAGTATTTACTCACAATTCATCATAATTAATGTAATTGTTAATACTTTTTGTTACAGAATTTCATTTAATCTAATTAAACTGTATTTTTATTAAATATTCTTTACGTTCTATTTCGCAAATTTTTAAGTTTTGTTTTAGAACTTATTTTGTCAGTTACATTTTTAAAAGTAATGTATTTACATTTTCAAACAAGAATTTACATATTTGTTATGTTTAATTATTTTATCAAAAAATACTCATAATTTACCTCTAATTAAAATGATGTAAAAATAAAGTTTCTTTAATTTAAAAGTGTAGTTTTTATGTCTTATAATAAAAATCATACTGCTAAATGAAAGTATTTCCACTTGGGAAATTTATCCTCGCTTGAATTTCCTGGTTTATTTTATCTTTGTAATTAATTTTGCGGGACAAGTTTGTTCAACTTGCTTTCTGTTCTTATTTACATAATTTTTTGCGGTATAAATTTCTCTAAATGACATTTTAATTCTTTGAGTTCTTAGACATAAATGAATTTTTATTTCAGTACCTAAAAAATAAGTCTTTTATAAACCAAAAAAATTAAACTTTTATTAACACTATAAAAACAAATTAAAAAACATTTTTTCTGGTGTAAAAAAAACTAAAGTTTTTATTTAGTGAGAAAAAGGTAAAAAATCATCAGTAATCTAAATTTTTGAAAGCATGGAAAAATTTTTACTGAAAATAGTTTAACATAAAAAGTTTATTTCATTTAAATAAATCGCTTAAAAACAGCGGTCTTTCTTTACTTAAGAGTGTGTGTGATTTCTATATATATAAAATCTCAGTTTTTCTTTTGAGCTTAATATTCCAAAAAATATGGACGTAAGGATTGTTGCAACAATATGTAACTAAATAAACTTATGAACTACATATAACATATACTATTTCCTATAAAATTTCAAAATCTAACTTACAAAAGTTTAATTCGTTTTTTACTTGATTTAGTTTTCAGCAAAGATCTTTAAACCAATTCCTAGCTATACGAATAAATTTCTTTCAATTTAAGTGATGAATTTACTAACATATACTATGATATTTATAATATATTTCTGGGAGGTTTAAGTTCAATTCAAAATTAATTATTAAATAAGGTGAACTACATATTTACTTAAATCAAGATTTCTGTTTTAAATCTGACGACAGTATATATTGAGTAAATGTAGCATTGAATTTTGTGGACTTTTTATTTATTTTAAGTTATATATATAAACATAAGTAAATAATAGTGTATGAAAAAAGTCATGAATTTCTTATCTTATTTTTACTGTGGCATTTTAAGCATATTATTTATAGTTTCTATTACCATAGTAAGAAAATTTTTTTAAAAAAAATTAATTTGAAAAAACATTAATGTTTGTTATAACTTTATTAAAATTTTGTCCATCTAACTATGATGTACTGCTTATATTTTCAAAATTAAAAAGTATAACAAAATCATCAAAAAATAATTAATGGTATTATGCTCTATTTAAAAACTGAAAATTGCATTTACCTTATGATGTTTCTTCATATTTTGTCATGAACTAAAACAAAAAAAAATTTTGCGCTGAAGTTCAAATAAATTAGGAAATCTCAATATAATTTTGAAACTTTTAAAAGTTATTTTCCCATCAATGCTTACACAGTACCAAGGAATAGAAATAGAAATTAAACTTTTACTGTATAAATATAGAAACAAAGGATTTTTGGAAGAGTTTAAAACTTATTCGCACACACTTGTAAGAGAATATGCGATAAAGATTGACAGCTTCTACGGAAAATAGCCTATATCACCGCCCGTAACTCAGTCTCTGTGTATCCAAGTATAAATATTTTGCGGTGAAAAATAACAAAAATACTTTCTAGAGAGATGTATATGTCAAGAGAATTATTGGAAATTTCAAATAACATTTACAGAGTTTCCCTTCTATAGCTAGTGAGATTTGTACTCTCTTAGAAAAAAGTGAGAAGTGACAGTTTACAGCCTGTTTCTTTTTTTTATTTAAGAAAAAGGCTCAGTGTGAGGATAGATAGAGCCTTCTTGGCAGGCTGCCTGTAGAGTTTCTCTATACCGTCGAATTTATAAAGGCCTAGAGGCATAAGGGGAAATTTCAAATGACAAAAACAGTCCTTTTTTAAAGTTTAGAAACTTGATAATTTTACTTTTTGCAATTATAGGTTTAACGGGGAATTCAATATAAACTATATTAACTATAAAAAAAAGAAAATTTATTCAATTCAAATAAGAAAGGAAATATTTTAAGTAAATTTAAAATCCTGATACATTTATTTTATATTAATTTTAAATGTAAAATAAAAAAATTTTTGATGGAAAATTAACTGAATTTGATAAATAACTAAAAATGAATTTCTTTATCTAATACTTATGCTCATATTATTTTAAATATGATTTAGAAATCCATTAGATGAAATTTACAAATGTTTGAAATATTGTTTTTGTAGTACATTTAATATTATTTAATAAAATATTTGATAACAATTTAGGTTAATTTAATAAAATATTTATTACTCAGAAAAAGAAAGACCATTTACATTGTTTTAGAATTTTAAGCAGTTAAAGTTTTCCATTTTAAATTTTAAAACTGAAAAAGTAATAATAAAAATTAATTTCAGCTTAAAAAATATTTTTTTTCTGAATGTGTTGAAGAAATATTGTAATACTATTTATTTATTTTCATCATGAATTTTATTTTTTCTGAGTTTTATTTTTTTGCATGAGCTTCAGTTTTGGTTTCATAAATTATATAATTTATAATAGATTTAAGTATTCAAAATTAAACATTTTGTTAAAAATTTTAACTTAAATGTTTAAGCATATTTACCTTAATATTTATTTAGTATAGTTGTGAATTATTATATTGAAACAATTATGTTATTGATAATATTAGCTTATGTAGGAGGTATAAAACAATATGTCCGATGCATCTGAACATATTTTAGAATATCTTTGTGAATGATTGATTGATTGATTTTAATTTTAAATTGATTTACTATCAGAAGATAAATACGTTATTGTTAAATACGTTATTAGAAGGCTAACTTCAAACATGATTATCAGGAAGCCGAGCTGGCAGCCGTATGTTTGGCGCTCTTGCTTGCAGTTCAATAATTTGTGGGTTCGAATCCCAGTTTAAGAATGAATGGTTATAGTGGTTTGGTATCTACTTTAAACCGTAGATCACGGTCTAATTAGCCCTCGTGTGCACAAAAAATGACTGTTGAAAGACAACCAAAACATAGTTAGATATTGTATCTTAAAATATTTTCTCATCACTCAGGCAAAATATAAAATAAAAATTAAGAATTAAATAAAAGTAATTTCACATTAGATAAAGTTTCCCACTTATCAAAGAAGAAATTGTTTTTCAAAGTCAACTGAATTCTCTTAGGAGTGATGATTTCTAATGAAATACTGATAAATATACATATTTTATTATTTTTTATGAGATTACTACATGATAACACCCACATTCACGATATGTTTTGTTTGGGTCATTACTGTTAAGTTATTTTTACGAGATATTACAAACTCCTTAATATGATAACGTATATAAATTGAAATTTCCCACAGATCATGACAATACTGAATATCGAAATATTTTGATTATAATATGAATCTGAGTATAAGCTCAAACAATTGTTTATATGACTTAACAACTGTTTAACAATAAACTGTGAATTAATATACAAGTTTCATTAAATTTTAGGCATTTTTGAAAAAAACTAGATAGGTTTATATGAATAGGTTTATATATATATATAGATAGGTTTATATGAATAGGCATTTTAGTAGAACAATAAACTATGACCAAGAACATTTATTACACTGGTTGTTAATTATTTTTGCAATGTCACAAATTTTTATTTTAATTTTATGTGAAAGATAAATATATGTATTTAATATTTTTATCAAATAAAGCTTTTAGCAAGTAACATAATACAATATGTCATCCTTTATTGTTTGCCGGTATTTATCTCCTTTAAATTTTGTTTGAATAATTCACACATTTGCTATATTCCATCGTGCACATTGCACATGATTTATGATCTTTTTCTTCTTTGCAAATTAAAAAATACATAAAATAATTCTCAAATTAAGACATAAAAATAAATATGAATCAGTTGAAATTATCACTTAACTGTTTTATCAATGTGATATTTTCGATATGAATTACCTTTTCCAATACTGCAAACTTTAATGTGCATAGTGATTCTTTACCATTTCCTAGGAATAGTAAACTTTGCTTAATATTTTAGCTTAATCTTTTTTTCCAAAAACAGAAAAATGAGCTTGAACTTGTATTCAAGTTCAAATGTTTTAGTATGTAATAATGGATTTATTAGGTTCTTAGTTTCGATATATCTGTTACATTTCATTGAGAATTTAACTAAACAGCACAGATATAAGCCATACATTTTCAGAAATACAGCACACTATGTTATTTTAGGGAAAATCATAAACTATTTCTTAAAACAAATAACAGAAAAGAAATGTTTTTACAGTATTTCCTAAAATATCATTTCTGGTCTAAAAACAAACACTTTTCTGCTGAAAATGATCCATGTAAAAAGTGCCGATTTTCGCAAATAACCCTAAAATATTCGATGTATCTATGGGCTGATTCTTAAGAAAAATGGGATATCTAACATATATATCTCAGATATCTGTCATTTTCTGGAAGCGTGCTTGGATTAAATTCCCTTTGATTCTAGACGTGAATATGTTTTTAGGCATGACTACGCTTAAATGCATTGCTGTTCTGGAACACATATGAATAATCAAATAGATTTTATGATTCTGGGTATTTCATTTTGTTCATAATAATGCTATAATGAACGTGGTGCTTATTATAATTCAGAAGAAAAACGCTATAAGCAGACAATGTAGTCAAAATTATTTTTCCTGTTTTTCAATTCATATCTGAACTGTATGATGTGCATGTGTTAATAACAACTGGTTTTCATTAGCGAACTTGTCCAAGTGTCATAAGTAACAACAGCACAACTGATTTTCAATAGATGTATATGAGTGTTTTATGGATTAAAACGTACTTTCTTTCAGCTTTCCTTTAATATAATTAATATATATTATAATTTTTATATAATTAATTTAAATAATTAAACATTCTTTGTCAAACATAATATTTTAACATATTTCACAGTTTAATTTACACCAAAAATAGATTTACAAGGTAAATTTTATTCATCATAGAGCATCAATAAAGCAATTTAATTTTATTAATATTAAATACTAAGGATATGTTTATATTTTCTTGTAAAAAGCTGTTGTTTTCTTTTTAGATACATAAATTTCATATGAATATTTATATGAACTTATGTTTTAAATTATACGTTTGTTAAAATCTTCGAATGTACATAAGGATTTTTTAATTGAAGAATCTGTTAATGGATTCATATGTCATATAAGAAAATTCCTTTATAGAAATGAAAAATAAACAATTTTTAAAATGGAGGACAAATTTGAAATTAACATTTGGGTTGCTAAAAAATATTTCTTAATTTAATAATGAAAATTCGTATTTGATGTGCTAAAGAGTACCGACATTCAAACTAGGAAATCCAGTGTATACTCAATTCTTAAAATGAATGCAATAATTTAAAATGCTATGCAGTTAAAATTAACTGTTAGTATTATATTAAATTCATTCGTATAGTTTTAACATTAGAACAGAAAATTTAACTCTTCCTTAAGTAATAAAACTGTGATAAAATACAAGATAATATCAACCAGGTAAAGAAATTCTTTTTCATATCACAAATACGATATATCTCATATCAAGAACTTTCCCGTCTTTGTTTTTAATTTTCACCAAACAATTTTTCATTAAGTCAAGAAAATTCCTATTCCAATTTTTTTCCGCATTTTAGATAAAATTATAAAATATTTGACCATTACTAAAATTCATGCATAAAATGTAATTTAATATGTCTCTGATAATTTATACTTGCAATAATACCTGAAAATTTACACATTTGTAATCTCAGTAAAAATTCTTATTGTAAAAATAAAGCTAAAAGAATAGAAAATTATGTTTAAGACTTTCTCTTAATACTGCCAATATTTGTAAATATTTTCTTTATAAGAAATCTTCTTTTAAATTTCCAAAATGTATTACCAGTTACCTTAGTCTGTTATTAATATCAGTTAGCATACTGATTAATTACTAAATAAGTTGGTAGATAAAGAGTTTTAATTTTCCTCATTCCATGGAAATCACTTTATTCCAATATATTTGTTATGATTCAAAAAAAATTTTTTACTGGAATATAAGGAGATAAGTGAAAAAGTTCCTTACATTAAAGAAAAAAATGTAAATCAAATATTATTAAAAAAAACATATTTTATAATTACACAGAATTTAACTTAAAATTTAATGTTGAAAAATTTCTCATCATACATGTTTTTACACGTTATAGAAAATGAAATATTCTGATACAAAGTGAAATATAGTGTGCGTATACTTGAAAAATTTACAGTTGTATTTTAAATTCAGTCTATCCGAAAACAATTGAGAAATTATACATGAAAATTTCATCACTTTACGTTTTTAGAAAATTGAATATTTTAACATATTTAGATGATGGGAATTGACTTTTCTGATATACAGGAACACATATACTTCTAAAAAGCCAACAAGACATGCCTACACAAAAAATTCTATTCCAGAATGTGAAATGACGTTCATATTTTTATGACATAATGCGACAGAAACCTTCCAGCAAAAATATGTCAGCTATTTTATTTTGTCTTCTCCTGTCAGACTCTTTCGTACATATTACCTTCTCCTGCTCATTCCCTTCTCCCTCAACAGGCTTTGAATGATGTTGTTTCTTTGCAGGCTGACATGAATTATTTTGCCTTGAAAACACATGAATCTGACAACCATTTAGATAGCAGACAATGTTTTCAAAGATATTCATTTGAATTCAGTATTTTTGTATTGAAATCTGAATCCACTCCAGTTAGGGCTTTGGAAAATGTTTTGATACCATTACTGTATCGTTCCACTTTAAACACAGATTCTAAAATTTGGTACTCAAAATAATTTTAAGTTTTTTTTAATGTGTTTTTGTTGTAAACATTTAGAAATTTATTTTTACTATTATTAACCAAAGAATTAATGAAAGCATAAAACAATAAGAATATAGTTTGTGAAAATTTCAGTAACAGGAGAAATAAAGATGAGAGTAAATCTAATGTATTCCATTATATAATTTAGTGTTTTATAAAAATTATAACATGCACCTTCGCAACTCAATTTGGAAAGCAAGGATTCATTATCGAATGTTAGTAAGTTCTATTCCAGATCTAAGCGAATATCCGCAATGTTCTCTAATGGTAGCTGGATCACGTAAGTGAGAATGTCTTCTGAATGATATGCTTCTGAGGATAGTAGGTCAACTCTTAGGGATTTCTATTTGGTATTTGTTTCTAACGATGATATCAAATATAGAAATATATGGGACGGAAACACATCATTGATTGGCCAACTGCACAAGTTGCCTTCAGTCTTGCTCCTTGCTGCTCTGAAGGGTTGAAGTCCTTTAAGTGATCAAGTATAAGAACGAAGTAAAATGAAAATAAAAAGTGATTAAAATAACAAAAATAAGTCCAAAATACATATCGCATTAGTTACAAAGAATCACATTCAGTGTTCCGATGCACTCGTTATGTTCTTGATATTTTTTCTAATGATACATATTTTGAATAATTAGTTACATGGTTTACAAATAGTGTTTGCAATATTTGCACCATATTATCCGAAGAATGATAAAAGGAAATTACTGATCAATGAAATGTCTGGTTTAAGAAAGTTTTGGCATTATGTGATTGATATCACGAATGAAATGGAAAACCCTGTGCACTAAGGTATGTACAGCTATACAAGGCATGTTCGCTACAGCTAAACATGTTCGAAATTCACGTTAGTGTAAAAATGCAATATCTCAAAAGTTACTTGAAATTCACTTCAACACACAACTATTGATTATGATATTTAGGTTTCCTGTAATTTGGAATAATTATGATTTTACATGATATTTCTGATTGCAATTTTGCACAGCTGAATTATAATCCAATATGCCAATTATGAAATTTTTTGGCCCCTAAGAAAAGCTGTCAAGAGGACATATTGTGACGCCTAGTGATGACGTAAATACCCGAGTTGGAAAATTGATTTGTATACATAATTCACATGCGTTTTTATATGAAGTAATAAATAACCAAGCTGCCAGGTATACAGGAAATCTATCAAAAAATCTCCAAACTCAAAGTTTAGCATGCTGGATTATATGACAGATGTACGCATAATTCCTTAAATTGCGCATCATAAACTGTTAAGAAACAAAGACATTATTGTTATGTTGTGGCTTATCCTCCAAATGTCTGACGAAGTCAGACAAGATCCTGTGTCAACGAAGTCACAAGGTGAGATGCAGCTTATTTTGATCCGAGGATCCGAATACCATAAAAGGTAGAAGTCTTGGCTCTGGTTGGTGTTCTTTATCGTAAGGCACCTACCCTTCAGCCTGTCCGACATGGGACCCCTTACCAGTAGCAAGCTACCGCCGGCATAGCCCTTTGGGTCATTGGTGCACGCAAGCCTCTCCGCCCCGACAAGGTAGGAACATCATCGGAAGGTACGCCATTAGTAAACAAATCAAATAAACGTTACATTTGTTGACAATTACTATTGTAGTGGCTGATAGTTGGTTGGTTCAGGACTGTTGCGAAGACGTTTCTCAGTTTTGAGAGAGAAACAAGTTCGCGACTGTCCCGGTTGGTTGAGGTTCGTCGCTCAAGGTCTAAAATAAAACAAACTATTCTATACTTTTGCTGTGACTGATATCAGTGGTCTTATTATCATTGCATAAATGCCAGAAAGATATTTTAATGAAAATAATTGATTATTTATTTTAACTGGAATCTTTGTGTTATAAACATTTCATCAATTTTTTAAAACGCCTGCTATAAACATATTTATTAGATTTAGTTTCTTACTTAATAATAAAAGTGCAGCGCAAAATTGTTTAGTTAGATTTTTACACTTTAAATCCATTTCAAATATTTATATTAATACAAAACTATTACAAGCTATAAGTTGCATATTATTAAATTGGAAATTTGCCATTAATATTAGATGATATCACTATAACACAAGCCAACTTTTTAGATTATTGAATTAGCATAGTACTAAGCGAAAGAAATTCTGGATACATTCTGATTGATTTTATACTTTAGTGTGTGATCTGGAAAATCATAGGCAATTCACAACCATTGAAGATAATAAGCACTAAAAGAAAATAAAAGTTATTAATCGGGAATTTTTTTTTGAAATAAAATAATTGTTTGACAACATAACCTACAAAAACTACTAACTCACTAAACTGTATTTTTTGCCTCTGTAATATAAATTATATTTTTTAACTAATTTTTAATCGACATAATATTTTAACTTGTAAAGAAAATTAAATGTAAAATTGTCTTAGCATGTATGTTATGCTATCTAAATATAAATACTATGCTAATAAATACACATGTTATTTTGTCATCATTACTAATAAAAATGATGTAAAGTTCTATATATTGAACGATTGAATTAATATATGTGTTTATTTATGGTACACATTTAGTGAAATTATTCATATCAAAATACTTGGCTATAAATTTTCAATATTTATTCATTTATTCAATCAAGTAAGTAAAAATTATTCTAAAATAAAGGCTTCCGTTAATTCTATCTGACTAACATACCATTAAAATATTTTTTTTCAAAAATGTCTTATTTAACATATATTTTAAGTGATTATGCAAAAGTTCTAACAAATTTTGAATTGAATTTGCTATTTGAAATAATCAATGTAAGAAAAGCGCTTTATAGAACACAATTTCCTAATGCTAAACACTTAAAAACTTGGATCAGTTTTTTGAAAATGCCAATTTAATTTTCCAGTTCAACAGTCTCTTTCCATAAAATTACATATTATTTCTTTAAAGAAATCGCTATATATGTCCATTGATTTTTATAACCATTTCTTCAAAACTTTTAAGATCATTTAAAGTGCGCTTAATTAAAGATATTTACTTCAAAGCTTACGAGAATTAAGATATACCATATATTAGATTTTTAAAGCAGTTCCGTCCTCTTTTAAAAGGAACTTTAACTTGGGTATTTTCTAGATTTGAAGTGTCAAGCAGAAATAATTTAAATGGGGAAAAAACAAGTCATTGAAAGAAGAAATAGTTAATTGCTGTCACAAAAGTAAGTTTTGAGTCTTAAGTATAATTGCAATTGCATACTTTCCAGTAAATTGCATGGACATGTGCAAATTCAAATCAAGTAACAAGTATTGACAGCGCCCTCTTGTGATTTTCCATCGTTTCCTCAGTTTTTTCCTCGTAAATTGAAAATAAAACAAGAATTCTCTTTGCTAGTAAGTATTTTTATTTTCTAAATATAATTTCAAATATGTAATTGCATTTTGGTTCTGCGTTCCGATGTAATTTGTTTCTTTCCTAAATAAACTTTTAAACATTTAAAAGAAAATTTTTAAACCAAATCTAATGAGAAGAGAGAAAGGCATAGCATTACTTCCGTAACTATATTTTAAGCTTGCATGGTTAAGTTCGTAGGTAATTAGATAGTACATATATATATATATATATATATATATATATATATATATATATATATATATATATATATATATATATATATATATATATATATATATTTATTTATTTATTTATTTATTTAAATAATATTATATTTTTAAATATGTGAATTTAAAATTTAATATTTTTATTAAAGAAATCATATTAATTTCACATTTCTAAATATGTATGCGAATAATTTATTAAAATAGGTTAAAAATTAAAAATGAAGCAATTAAAGATGCGTTTATGCATTAATATAAGAAGGAAAATAGTTATTGTTAATATTATGTTGCTATTTCCCTTATTTTAAATGAAAATTCAATTATTGTGAGAACTTTTTCTTTTTTATTTGCATGAAATTTAAAAATTTAAAATAGAGTAAATCTATGGTTTTAACTTTAAAAAACTTACAATAGATTATAAAAAAAATCTCTATTTGATTTTCTTTTTAGACCACATAATTCTTATCATAAAATCTAATGTGTTCAATATTAATTAGTTTAATGCTTTTAATCTAATGTTGGGAAAAAAATATAAAAGCTATTTAGTATTAATAAACTTTACAAAAAATGCAATAAGCATAACTAAACTTATTTTGAAATAGGTCTATATATTTCATTCTATAACCCATATGCTTCATATTACAGAATATAGTTTGGATTGTTTTCTACTCAATGGTTATTTTTGGTTATCAAGGTTAACTTTAACTTTAAACTGCATATCGTAGTCTAAACTATGATATGCAGCTTAAAGTTTATTTCAAACACAGCTACATACTACCCCGTTTAGATTTGGACACACTCATCATCGTACCAAAGATCAGAGCTTTACCTATTTGGCTGAAATATCAACCGCAAACCGTTTAAAAATATATAAAAACTACAATTTAAGAAAACATTTTCCACTAACTATTAGTTCATAAAATCCTAGAAATAAGATTAATAATATTTCAAAATGTATTCATATTTGTAATATTTATTATTTAAAAATAAATTTAGCATTATTTTTAATACGTCATTTTTATATTATTGTACTTACATTACCTTAAAGATTCTAGTGTTAAACATCTCTTACAAAATTTTATTCTATATTTTAAGAACGGAAGAACATACATCTTTAGTATAAAAATTTTAAATGTGAAAATTTTGATAAAATATTTTGGATTCATAATTGGAACAACATTTTATACGTTTTTAAGTTATTAATATGTCATTGCCCTGCTTTAGAAATTTAAAAATGGCTTAAGTGCAATTTTCATTTAAGAATCTTTATATATTTAAATAAACTCATATTATTTGAATTAGATTTATAATATTAATGACGCCGCTCTTTGTGCTGTTTGCATTCACCAATTATTTTAGTCGATGAATGAAAATAACAGAAGCAAAGGCGCCAGTAAGCATAACGTAAATATTTGCTCAAGTAAATAAAAGAAATTAACATTTTACTATGTTAAGTAAATCATATTTATACATTCTAGTAATTGAAAATATTATCTTTAAAATATCTCTGTTTATCTTACATTCAATCAGTAAATTCAAATAAATCCATGTTTCTGTAACAATAATTACTAACGCCTATTTATTCTTGGTTACGTGCACAAATGTACAATAAACATGAAGAATTAGATATAGTAATTTATTTGTGAATATAATAAGATTTAATATTTAACAAGGCTTCTAACGATAAATGAATATCAATCTTTGTGTTTGTTTACCTGAAATAGTTACTTATGCGTTTGAAACTGTAAACAATTCACTTTCTACTGAAAACTGCGTTTCATTGGTTACTGTATACTTTAGTGCCATTAATTTAAATAATAAAAATGCCAAGTTTAGAGATTATAGACTTTTATTAGCAATTATCATGAATTACTTGTTTCGAATAAGATGCCATGTATTCAAATCATTGCTCATAAATGAAATGAAAATTTTCAAAGCATTCATTTTAGAACTATTAACAATAGATTTAGTGAGTTCTTGCCAGAATCATTGTGTTTCAGAGGAATATATTAATATTCAACTGTGAGATTCATGTTTTGACTGTTTGCCAACACTTCAAATCATTTGAGAATTTTATATGAATACTTGGATTTAATGATCTGAGTAATTTCCCTTAGTTCCGTAGTAACAATTATTTTGTAGGTTTTGAAATTTATGAAATATATTACATGCCTACATTGCCTACCACATATCATTTTGTTTGGTATTGGAGATTTAAAAGCATTATTTCATAATAATTAGTTTTAAGAATGAAAATGGAAAAGATTTTGTATAAGAGAATAGATCGAAATTCAAAATGTTAGATATTAATGTTTCTTAAGTGGCTTTAGAAGCATGAATAATATTAATTAATTTGACTCAATTAGGATCATTTTAATTTATGTGCGGTATTAATTTATCAATTAATTAAAGGATTACTCTTATTGTATATCTCTTTTAATAATGCACATTTTTTTAGTGTCCATCTAAATATGGATGCATTGTGTCTAGAATCAAAATTTTGAAGAATGTAAATATTACATTCTCGATAGAAAATTCTTTTACTTTAATTATAATTTTACAGTGGATTACAAAATTATAAAACCAATATGTTGTCTTTAGATTTTTATTATAAATAATACAATTTCCTTAAATTAAATTAAGCTGATCTAAATAAATGGAACATGAAATAGTTGCATATAGGTTTTGAGAGATATTTAAATAAACTTAAAATTTTATTAATAATTAAAACGTTTTCCCTTTCAAAAATTGATTATTAAATTATAATTATTTACTAAAAATAATTAGTTTTATAAAACTAAAAAGAACTTGATCCTCTGTTTTCCGTGACAACTACATACATGTGATTTAATTAAGTGTGGTTAAGTTAATCAGATTTGCGAGAGTAGAGTTTGTTAATATTAGTGCATTTATCCAGGACAGTTACTTTCAACTCGTGAAGAATTGTATCGAATATCATGTTTCTGCAACCACTTTAAATATTTAATAACTATTTATTTTATGTATTATTATAATGAATAATATTTTGTGTAATCATATTGTTTTGAAACAATATATATATATTTATTTTCTTATGAGTGTATTATAAAACATTTGGTAAAATATATGTATATATAAATTAAAAATTTGGTATTCGTTTTCGTAAGTAAGGATTTACAGAATGTAAAAAAATTTTTCTTTATAAATAGCAACTAATTTTTGCCGCTTAGGAGGTGTAAATTAGTGTGAAAATAATTCCCAATACTTACTGAATTGAGCAAGAAGGGAAAACTAATTGATCAAGGATTTTAAGCATTTCCCATGCGTTGGAAATTGTCAAGTGTGTCGTTACTTTTCTAGAATGGTATTTTTAAGGTTAATTCCATTATTATTAAAAAATTTATTTTGATTCAATACATACACATCATAACTTGTATGAATAGGAAATATATGCATGTTTGCTTTATAAATCAAAAACTATTTGTAATATAATGATATTTTATTCTTTTTCTTGACTTAAATCTTTTTGAAAAGAAATTACAACATTGGATCCAATCAACTGGCAGTAATAATTTTGGTTGATATCGCATTGATAGGAGTATATTTTGCTTTAAACAGCACATCTTAACTACTGACATGTCTTTTGCTGTTTAGTAATTTCTATTAGGCCATAAAAGGTACTGCTTAATAAATCTGGTTGCATATGCATTTTTTACGTTGCGTATGCAACTTTTTCTGATTTATGTAAAAAAAGGTTTTATATTCAAGTAGCATTACATGTGCTAAAATATTGGATAAATGAATATTATTGATGTTTCTTCGTAATAAAATGATACTATTATTACTGATGCAATATATTAATATAATAAATTATAATGGGTTATAAAAATTGACTTTTGATTTCATTACTTATGGGAAGATGTCAAAAATAAATTTATATTTACACAAATACTTGGTGATAACGTCACACTTCTTTATTTCTTTCCTATTTCAATTGTTCTCTTATCTAACTTGTCAGTTGTCACTGCTATTTGAAATGTCGCCAAGTGGGTTATACCAAAATGATTATGTGATAATGATTGCTAAATGCATTGGAGAAAAATAATCTTACGCGTATGTTTTATTAGATTTGGCGCATTTACAAATGACTACCACATTGGAAGAAAACAAACTTTTCAAAGATAAAATTTTGAATTAGAACTTTAATACTCTCTATGAAATAAAGATAAGGGAAATTACATTTTTTATATTGTTTTAGGTAATTGGCATTCTAAGCATTTCTTTGAATGGCTGTTCTATATTTATATATTCAGTCAAAATATGAATTTAATTGCGTTGTTGTTTTTTCATGTCTGCTAAATGATATACTTTCTACAGATTTTAAAATAGAATATTTGTTTCAGTTGAATTAAGTAATATACCAAAAGTGCAAAAAAAAAGTTGGTTAAAAATAGTTTGCACTGCTGAGTACTTATTTTTCAAAATTAATTCTGCAGATCAAATTTTTTTTGAAACAGCAATATAAATGATTCTTATGAATTTTGTATTACAAAATTGTAGTGAATTTTAATAAGATATTAATAAGAGAATGGTTTGTTTTGTATTTTTAAAAATGTTTTTCTGCATAGCACTTTTCCTTGTGAATGAAAAATACAGTTTAAGAAAACTAAAAACGTATATTAATTGCAAATTAGTAAAAATATAGCTCGTTTACACTATTTTGCATTTTAATGCGAATAGTTCAACACCTCACTCAAATTTAAAAAATAATTTTAACTTAGTGCTAAATCTGAAATTGTCTTTAACATTTTTAAATGTAATCAAAATTAAACTACTCAAAATAAATAGATTATTAATAGTATAAAAATAAATGTAAATCAATTCCTGAAATTATATTGTGAGTAAGCACTACACATTATGAAATTATAACTTGGAGACAATCTTAAGACTGCTATACATAAAATTCTTTTACGTTTTAGATAAAGTAATTATCTTTGAGAGTTTATAGATATGTTTTAGTAGCCATTTTTCAAATTGTCTACCATACTCTGCACCATTAATTAATACAAAATTAATTAATTTTTTTTCCAATTCCATTATTTAAATATATTTTTACTAACATTAATGAGAAGAAACATAATGTGAAATATTTTCTTGAATTTATTTTTCAATTACAAAAATAATGAAGGGTTTTTATGTACTATGTGGCAAACATATTGGTTAAAATTACAAAATTTATAAGTTGAGATTTTTAATTGAAATGTAATAAATATTAATGTACGCCGAATCTTTTTACAGTTTTGACTCTATATTAATTGAAGGTCAAATAAAAATTGTTTCATTTTTAATAACAGTTTAAGTATTTTGGAGTAGTGGCGATAATTTTATACATTGAATATGATCGAAAGAAATTTCATTTAGAATATAAAGCATTAGGCATTTTTTATGTCATTGATGATATTGTTTATGTTATTTATGAAAATTCATATTTTAAATATAATAAAACACCCACTGTTCATCTTGGAACCTACAAGAATATAAATTTAGAAGTTATGAAACATACCTAAGCAGAAGTTAATTACATGTTGCCTTTCTAATTACATTAAAAATTCCTTTTATTGAGCCATTTAGCCTCATATTTCTAAAAAAAAAACTTAAAAATAAAATAAAACATATTATTATATATTTCTGCAAAATTGCTTAGATTTTTAATTTAAGTTTTTTTTTATTTTTCAGTGCAAAAACATTTTAAAGTAGTATATTAAATTTGGGTTTTGATTTATAAATTTCGGTAGGATATCTTCTCCTTATAAATAAAGAGGGTTTTTTTAAAATTATAACCATAGTAATAGCTTTAAATAGTCTTAAAATTTTCAAACATTTGAATTTTATTGTTTTTCATTTAGTATCGCAAGGGGCATAAAATAACATAGATCCATACAAAATTTAATTGGTACGTAGAAATAAATGAACAACAGCTTATAATATTATATTTATTTATGCACATATTAAAATATAATTTACCTTAATAAAACTCATTATTATCAGTGAAAGTAATATTAATGAAGATCGTTATCTTTATTTTTCATTGAATTTATTAAGCAGACAACTTTCTCTATCTAGTTTTGGATAAATTTATTTTATAACTAGGCATTTCTCAAAAGCTTCATCCCAATTAGAATAATTTATCTCTTGTTCTGAATTTAAATTTCAACATTTTCCGAAAAGACACGTAGTTCATTAAACTCTTATCGTCCTAAAATGAAAATTTCAAATTATTTTGTTTTCTGAATACCTATTAAATTTATTGAAATGTGCGTTAAATTTCTTAAATCTCTTAAGACAGGACTTTTCTAAAGAAATGCCTTTTCACTAAGCATTCTAGTTTCTCTAAACATAAAATGATGTTTGATGTGGAGTTAATCTACGAAACGTGATTCGGCTTACTTTTCAATGCACCTGAGATTAATGATTCAATTCCTAATGAATTAAAGTTTAATGAAACATCTCTATGCTTTGATAAGGTAGATTAAATCTACTAATAAGTTGTTCGTTAGATGAAAATTACCTGAATTTCTTTAGAAATTTAATTTCTTAACTTAAATAGTCATTTTTTAGAAATAATATACAAATAATTGGATTGGATTTCGGATATTTGTCGTGTTGAAGAATTTATAAAAGGTATCAAGTTATTGAAGTTGAATTCTAATCATAGTATATATATATTATGATTATGTATATATATATATATATATATATATATATGTATATATATATATATATATATATATATATAGATATATATATATATATATATATATATATATATATATATATATATATATATATATATATATGGATAGATGCTTGTATACAGATGTTTTTCTAATTATACTAAATTATATCAAGAAATAGTTCACAGACATTTTTGAGAACAGGGATAAAATTTTTTAAATAATTAGTCATTTTGATAACTGTACATTTTTCTTTACTTTTTAAAACAATGAGTAAAAATAAATAAAATTATATCTCATTTAAAATAAAACCTCTTAAGTCACACTAAAAATGTTTCTAAGAAAATTATACATAAATCTAAACTGTTTGTACCTAATAGTCCTTAATGTATAATATAAGAAATATCAAACTATGAAATGTTACAAATTCAATTAAAGCTAAAGGATTCAGTAATATTCCTTTAAAAAATAAGAATTCAAGATAAGTTTTCTCTAAAATTAAAAGATATACAAATAGAAATATAAGGTAAATTATACCACCCATTTAACAATATGTATGAAAATGCGCAGTTTTAAATATCGCATTAGGAAGATGACTTCTTCATTGGTACAAAATACAAGGTGAGGCAAGCAAATTTTTTATTACTGATTGCATTATCACAAAAAGTAGTAAAGATAATCAGGTAGGCGTGACTTTGTTCGAGAAAGGAAGTCATAAAATTGTGTGATATTGCGATTCTTGCACCATCATAAGTTGGAGTAATAATAAACACCGTGCATTTACCATGAAACTTTATTTTTCAAACGGTAGTTTGAAAAATAATGATATATATTTGAATAATGATATATATTTGAATAATGATATATATGACATGAAACTTTATTTTTCAAACCATAATCTGCTCATGATAGAGATTTTTTTGCCATGATTTGATTAAATGCACTTAGGCGAAATATGATTAAAGAAGAATAAAGCAACACCCACACTTTAAGGCCATCAATGTTCGTGTTTCAAAATCAGTTGCCAACAACTACCCACAAACTTTGGAAGATCAAAAATGACACATTAAAAGAGAAACGGCTAACGCACATACAAATATTCTGGAGAGAGGAATGAGACAAATTAGAATTAGGTTCATCCAGTATATCAAAAATGGCACATTTCTCTATACCTAATGTGATTTTTAAAACTATGAAAACTAAAACTTTAGATAAGTAACTTTTGTATATAAAAATGTAAATAAAATTTATCTTTAATACTTTTTGTGTTATTGCAATTTGAAATAAGGAAATTAGCTTACTGTTTCTTGTATTATTGATTGATTATTTGCATATTTCCATATAATGAAATATAGTTGTAACAAATCCAGTTATTGCTGAATAACCGGTTAAAATATCATTCAGATTCTGGCTTTTGGAATAATATTCGAAAAAGTTTAATTTGATTTTTTCTTAATGTATCAATGAATATTTATTGGTAGATTAAATAAATATTGAATAATAAGTACTTTCATCCGTTATGAAAACATATGCAGAAGTCATAAAATAATGTATATTGATTTATTTCCAAAAGCCACATAGAATAAATATAAATACTTTACTTTATTTAAATAATTTTAATGATTTATTAAAAATATTTGGAAAGTTTCTCATTTATATTAATTTAATATTAGCCTTATATTTTACAATTTTCACCAAATATTAGAAATTCCATGATGTGGTATGTGAGTATATGAAAAATAACTTACTTTTTATATTCTGGTAATTGACTGAAAATATTTGACTTGACTTTATTTGAGTGCATTATGTAGACATGAAATAATAAAACAAACAACGAAAACAAATTATTTCTAAATATATGACGTGCTAGAAAATACAACTCAAAAAAAAATATAAATACGAGAATTATATGAGAACCAAATAAAATTTTTTAATATTTGTATTAACTAATTTGGAAGATTAAATGCAGTTTCGAATAAAAATGATCATAATAATTTAGTAAAATCAGATTTTATATATTCTTAGTTAAACTGAAATTATATACCTGTGAAATAATAAATATGGTTTTTTCTCAAAAAATATATGTAATAGCAATATTTATGCACTTAAAATCATAAATCAGTATTCCACTTGAAAAACTTTTTGATATTATTATGTTTTATTTTTATGATTTTAATTCAATATTGAATATCGATATAAATTTTTGGAAAGATTTAAGTTTATTTTGTATTTACAATAATTATATTTCTTATGGAGAAAATATTTATTTACAAGTTAACGGCATTCCCCAGGGTTCCAAATTTTCAAGTATATTGGCTAATTTATTTTTAAACTACTTTGAAAAATCATTTATTATACAAATACCTTTTGCTTATAGATATATTGACGATTTAATAGTTTTTAATTACCTGGAATTCGATAGAATTTACAATAATATATATCCTAAAGAATTAAAATTAATAAAAACCAATATTGATAACTTAAAAACTGAATTTCTAGATATTTCAATTACTATAAAAGATAACTACACATTTACTGACATTTATGATAAAACTAATAATTTTAATTTCAAAGTTAATAAGATGATTTTCTGGAATTCAAACATTTCAATTAGAATTTATAAAAATATTATTTTAATCAACTTAATAGAATATATAATATATGTAATAATTTAAATAATATAAATAAACAAAAAAACAGACTAGAAAATATTTTAACTCATAATAACATTCCAACTAATTTTATTAAGCACTATTTGGCTAGTAGAACATTGCTTATAAGAGTGAAGTAAGGCGTAGTTTTTATACTACAGAAGAGTCACCCAAGCCTTGAAGGTCTTATAAGAAGCTTGAAATGCCGATAGTGTTTACACTTAGTTACTAATTTTTATGTTTGCAGATTTGGATTTGTAATTGGATGTGATTTAAATCTAATGATTATTTTGTATTTTAACGGCTTTGGATTTTGACTTGTATATATTGGATTAAATTCTACTTGCATATTTTTGGATTGGGTTTTGCTTCTTTTCTTGTTTGATGCTTTAGTTTGATTTTTGGTATGGCTTTGGGGTGTGATGGCTTTTTTAAGACTATGTCTTGGGCCATTGCAGAAAAGCCATAATTTGTGCCAATGTGGTCAACACCCCTGATGAAGCTGGCCATATTGGTACTTTATTCCATTTATATTTATCTTTCTCTAAAGTGTTTTCAATGTAATTCTTTTCATTGTATTTTTTCAATGTGTTATTTTCATTTGATATTTCAATATATCTTTTTCCTTTTAATATTTCAATGCTATAATATTTCAATGTGTTGTCTTCCATTTGATATTCTACTTTTGACATTTAATTTTTCAATGTATTATTTTCTATTTGGCATTTTTCATTGTATTTTATCTCATTATGTTATATTCTTTGCATATTTTATAAATTATACTATTAACTATATATATATATATATATATATATATATATATATATATATATATATATATATATATATATATATATAACACCTTTAAAACTATTTGTGCGTCATATTATTAATAAGCATCTTTTACTTGTTGATTATATTCTATTTTTATGTATTGATTATCAAATCTATTTTATGTGTGATATTCAAGGGAATGTGAAACTAAATAAGACGGTTTAAGAAAAAAATATTGAGATTTAACGAAATATGCATTTTTATTTTCCTAAAATGATAAGTACATAATATCCATATGTTCTGTGTGATAAGATTTTCTTCGGTATTTAAGCTACCACTCGAAACAATTAGTGTAAGAAATTTGGCTAATTAAATAAAATGGTTAACTCCCTCCAATTATAGCAAGAAAATTGGTTGGATTTAATCGAAATGTGGTTATCAAATCAGAGATACTTAAATGTACTTTTTTCCGATGGTGAACTTCAAGCAATTTAGATAATTGTTTGCAATAACTCGTTGCATTAGTTCCGGTTAACGCTGTCTACCAGGATTCTCTTCGTTCAGGGAATGCATCAAAATCCATTAAGATTCACTAAATAGGAGGAAAAGCCATCCGTGATATTTTTCCACCAAAGGATAGAAGAGGGCTATAAAAATTTTAGTAGTCAATAAATATAGATCCATAATGACTTCTAAGTGCATAAAATTGACGTTTAAAGTGAGTAACTAGTGCACTTAAGAGTCGAAAGTCGATATCTTGATTTAAGCCCTACATAAGGGAAGGGCATTTGCTGAGTATCTTTTAAAGCTTTGATGTATTTAGAAGGTCATGGTTTTCTAAGAGCAGCTATTTCATGCATAATCCAATTCGTGAACGATTAATTCAAAGCACAATATTCAAAGGATGCATTTAATAAAGTGTTTTACTATGAAGCCGAGCAATTTGTTGCATAACGGTAATTTGCTTTTGATGTTTGATGGTCATATTTTCAAACTGCCTTTTCTTTATGCTATGAAATTTGTTCAAAAAAAAACCCTGCAGATAATAGCTGCTATTTGGATTACCAGACAATTTTTATGCTTTAACAAAAAATAATATAAAATTATTTATTCTTTGTTTTTATGAGTGCTTCGTGACAGAATATTGAACAAAAGTTTTTTAAAGTAAATTTTTCGAAGCTATTTTTAAAACAAAATTTAAACTAACTTCATGTTTATTTGTCACAAAAAATATGAAATTTCAACAGTTGAACAGATTTATAAACCACTGTAACTATAATCCTATATTACACCTGCTTGACCGTATATTTGTAGTAATTACTGAACTCAACTGACAGAATACTAGAATTATAAGGCATGTTATAAGTGTTAACATAGTTAAAAATTTATGAAAACATTAATTTTGAATCAAAAATTTTAATTAAGTTGATTATTAAAAAATATTCATGGAGACATAGATATAATAAAAATCTCTTGTAGAGTTAGTTTTTATAAAACTCAATTTAATACTGGAGCATGAGTATATAAAATCAAGTGTATGCTTTATGCCCATGAAATAGTATATATATATACATATATATATATATATATATATATATATATATATATATATATATATATATATATATATATATATATATATATATATATATATATATATATATATATATATAATATTGAATTATATGGATTTTTTGGATGACATATTTCACAATTATTACCTTTGATTTGAAAAGTGAAACAAAGTAGTATGTAAAGTGCATAAATATAGCTATTACATATATTTTTTGAGAAAAAACCATATTTATTTTTAAAATGCATGAATATATAATGTAATTGTATTTCATTATATATTCATACATTTTGATTTTAAAAGTTTTGCTAACTAACACATAAATTTCAGTATTATCACATATCCATAATATCTAAATTTCAAATTTGTATTAAAAAGGCTTCTAAATCTTGTTCTTTTATTTTATTAATAAATTATTCAATGTTGTAAAAAAGCAGTGAAAAAAGTTCAAAGAATTAAATTCATTAAAAATTTTAATATTTTATACATTAAAAAGTTTATAATAGAAACACAAATTTCTTTACTATAGTTCAACTTGACTGATAACCTTTTAATTTTGAATCATTTTGTCTCCTTTTTGGAATATTGCATTAGAGAAAAAAATACAAAAGCATAATTCTTTTCAATATTTTTCCCAACTAAAGAATTCTGCTTTTTTTAAAGATATATCAAATTATCTGTTCTAACCTGTTAAAATTGTAATGAAAATCAGTTAATAACATTTCTTCCCTTCTAAGTTTAGAATTATGAGTTGTTAGCATAAAAGCATTTCTAAACTAGATGTAATAGTAGTCAAAGTTTTATTTCTGTTACAGTAAACAGAAACTAAAATATTTAATTAAATATTAATTAATTTTATACTAATATTTCCGTACAAATTTAAATTTTGAAAATAAAAATGAAATATGATCACAGTAAATTTTTCAGTGATTAATAATTAATAATTTAATGGATTCAAAGTCTCCTTGATCGAGTAATAGAAAATATTCTTAATTAAGGAAGAAATATATATTTATAAAATAACATTCATTCATAATTAGTTTTAATTAATGATATAAATCATTTAAATATTTTTAATACCATATTTCAGGAAATATTTCATGCCACATTATTTTTATTACTTCATTTATTAATATTTTTTGATCTTAAAAATTAAAAATCATATTATATTTCAGTCAGCATACTTTTGCTTAGCCATTACTACATTTAAGACGGTATTCACGTGTACTTAAATCGATTTGAAAATAATTCACTGTTTACGTACAAATAATTTACTAAGATTTAGAATTATACTAATATCTCTCTTTCAGAAATATTTAAAATAGTTCTATTATAGAACAGGTAAAATTTGTTCATAGTTTTCCGTGTATAAAAGAAAGTCGATGATGTCATCATTAAGTGAAATTTAATATTGAATTCATGTCTTTTTGGGATACTTTTATGCACACTAAAAACGTTTTCAATTTGAGAGGGAATTATTATAGTAGATGATTTTTAAATATTATCTTCCCTTCCCCTAACATGCTAGATAGTTATACATAATTAAGAGAATTTCTGTAATTTTATTTAAAAATAAACTTGCTAAATAAATTAGTACCAATGAATTACTGCACAGTTTATTTAAAATCGAATGATTATCCGCAAATGATATTTATAGAATTATAAATAGATATTGAATAAAATCATTAGGAAATTATTATATCGGAAAACATTTTTTTGCTTCTATTTGTACTTTAAATATATATATTTTCTATAATAAATCAGTCTATACTTGATCTTATATAAAATATTATTACACAAAGGAAATATTTTTCTGGACAGAAAAGAAATCCCTGATAAATACGAAAATCACAACCACAGGGGAATTTTATATAGCATTAAGATATGTATCAATATATATATATATAAACATATATCTAAAAGAAAAAAAAAATCATAGTGGGACTGAAAGAATTAATGCACATATTTCCTGTTTCTGTGAATGTACCTAAAAATTATTATTTTATTATAATATTTCAGAGAATTTTATGCTATGTACACACACACACACACACACACACACACACACACACACACACACACACACACACACACACACACACACACACACACACACACACACACACACACATATATATATATATATATATATAATTTTTATTTTATGGATTGTGAAAAAGAATTGATTTAAATTTTTGTTTTGATAATTTCTGGAAAACATGAGAAATAAAAAAATCTCCAAGCACATCTATTCAAAAGAGCACAAAAATAAACATTTCGAGAAACATCTGCTGGCCTTGTTGCTGCAGTAGTATTGATAAGTGCAACAAAAGAACGAACCGATTCAGCTGTAAAAAAGAAAGGAAGTGAGAACTTAAATTTTAAGATTCTAGAGGCATTAAAGCTGGAGTACTTTCTTTGAAAGGGCGTCGTTGGTGCCTCGTAAAAATTTCGAGTTTACGCTATGATGGGTGGTTTTCAAAAGAATCAGCGATTTCGACATCGTTGCTAAAAACAATAAAACGGATGTGAAATGACGCCATTATACGAGGTTTTATTTTCGCGTTTAAGAACGGTAACCCAGAGTATACTGCAAGTTTTCTGCCTTGAATGCTTTAAGCTCTCTAGCTATTTTGCGCATTTGAATGTTGATTTTACTTAAAAATTGAGTGACACACTTCTACAGTACATGTCTAAGGAATAAGCTTAATTGGTGAATTTAGCTTTCAGCTAGGTAGTAAATTTTATCTTTCTCCATTAAGAATTTCCATTTATTTACGGAATATTTTTACGTTTCAACAAAGCGATGCTAGAAACTTCTAAATTTGTTTTGCCGTAAGCTTACAAAATTTAAAACTAAGGAGAGAATTATTTAAGAACATTTAAAAAAATAATAAAGCTTTGTAGTCTTCACTATTAAATAGGTGTATAAATTTTAAGTTCAAAACTAGTTTTCTTCACAGAACAAAAACTTAGTTTTAGGAATTTTACACATTATTTTAACTTAAATGTTTGAGAATTTAATTTAGAATCATTTATAATAAATGTGAAGAAAATTAATTCTTCTCCTAATTATGAAGTTAGTACATGTTAATTCTAGGGAAAAAAAGATGCGGCTAAGAAATATTTTGAAACTTTAAGAAAGGTATGAGTCCAAAATTATAAATTAAAAACTTTTTCCCATGAATGTAGGACTAGCTTATTTAATATGAAATTTATTTTTATACAATTTTATTTAAGCTATTTTAACAGAATTCTACTTAATCTTTATTAATCTGAGAAAAAATGGATCTAATATAATTCAAAAAAATATTTTTCTTCATAAAAAATTAAAAAAAAATGATAAGTTTAATGCAAAATGTGTAATAAGAAATAGATACCCTGATAAAATTAAGTTGTCAAAAATATTCTTTAATTATTTATGATGGATTTCAGTTATTTAGTAAAGAATATATTGAATAGAACTGAAAATACATTGAAATTACAAATATTTAAAATTAAATAGGAATTTAATATTTTTAAGCAATAATATCAATGTATACATATGAGTAATTTATATAGAAAAATTTTCTTTGCAAAATCTTTTTCTTAAAAAATGAATTTTTCCATAATTCAAATGTAGATATTTCATGATTTTTGCTTATAAGTGATGTACATGTATCTCATAATTCATGTCCATTTGGTTTTAGTTTCCTTTCTCATCAAAGATTTTCTTCTGAGGCATTTAAATCACTAACCAATTTTAAAAGATAAAGATAAAAAGTTTATTGAATTTATAAGTTCCATCTTCACATTATTTAAAATTACTAAAAATTTGAACTTTGACATATTGACAAATAAAATATGTTTGTATGTAGCTAGATTTTTTTTGTCAACTTTTGTTTTATAATTTTAAAGAGTTTTTCTTATACATAAAAACAATTCTGGGTAAAAATGGTGGGATTAATAATGATTATTTTTAAAAATATAAATCTCAATCAGTATCATTTATATAATAAAATGTGAAATGTCATCAGGAAAAAAAAAAGCAAAAGATGCTAAAATTATAAACAAATTTTTCAAATTTTTGGTGCACTGTTGTGTTTTTTTGCAGGATATTAGGAAAATAATCGATATCCAGTTAAATTATTTTGTTTAAATTTTCCTGTTACATTCTCAATTTAAGATTATAATTTTCGAATATCTAATTATAAATGTATTTGTGTTTCATGCAAAATAAAAGAAATTCTTGAGCGTACATATAAACACACACATATGTATTATTATACATTTACAATAAAATTGCACATAATTTAAGAATATGGTAAAGTTAATTACATATAAATTCTCTATATATTTTCCTATAATATGTCATTTACCATTACGCATAGAGTTAATAATTGGCAAGTGTATTGACCCCTTTTAGAATAAATGAAAATAAATAGCCTGTTAAATAGTACAAGCAGGTAAAAAGAAATATTGTACTATATTAGCACAAGAATATTAAAAAATATATAAAAGAAAATATTTTATAAATGTGTTAACGTAAGTTAACAACAAAAGTAACGAAGTTAACAAAAGTAAAGCGCCTTTGATTTTTGAGTTTAATAGGGTATTCTGAAAAATTCTTATCACATAGTGCAATAAATTCTTTCAATATTTTTACCAAGAAATTAACAGATATTTTCACTAAAATATTGAAATAAAATAATTTAACTTAAGAGAATCCGTTTGATAGCTTTGTCTTACAATTATAAATATATATGCTTTAAAATTGTGCCTTAGGATGTTTTCAGAAATCTAAATCAAATCTCTTAAAAAAACTTATAAAAAACCTAAAGTTTTACATAACACCAAATATTTAAGACATCCATTATTGTTTGTTATGATATTAAATTCAAGAATAAATTATTTATTTTGTCAAATATATACTAGCCATGAATATTAATATTTTTATCAAAATCAAATATGTTTAACTTTAAAAATTAATCTATAAAAAATCATTATATTTTGTTTTAAATGAATTGTGATGCCTAACTACTGTTAGCCAAAATTATAATTCTTTATGGAAAATGATGAACCAGAAATTTATTCTAACAATATCATGTTTTGGGATTTAATCTTCGATTTATTTCTGATATAAAAATTACAAAGAAAATGATTATTTTATTTAAATAAAATTTATCTTCATATCAAATTTAAATGGCCTATAAACTGAAGAACACGGATTTTTGATAATTTTTATTATTTATTACTAGAATATTCCTTAAAAATTTTTTAATATTACTGATATTCTTAATCAGTCAAAACTCATTTTGAGAGCATTTTCATCAAGTTTATTTTTCGCAGGAGGAAATTAATTATTCTATTTTAAAAATGAGATAACAAATAATAACTTTAGATTATAATATTGGAGTCAAATAACAAAATTAATCATGCACCTCTGCAGCATCAAAATAAGACTAGAATTGAAACAATTTCTTTTGTACTCAGAAATTGCGTTTCATAAATTTCATAACAAACTTTTCAAACTGGGTTAATTTAAATGTATGAATTCCCTCATGATGTTTCCCAGATAATACTTTATATTGAAAGAAATCAACGTATAAGAAAAAGTAATGATGATAATTTAAATTGATATCTAAGTTATGTAATAATTATCCAATACCAAATTTTAATATTTAAATAAAGATAGTTGTCGATATATCACGACAAAAAGCTTTATACAAAAAGACACACACACACACACACACACACACACACACACACACACACACACACACACACACACACACACACACACACACACACACACACACACACACACACACACACACACACACATCATCATCATATACACACACATATATATATACATATATATATATATATATATATATATATATATATATATATATATATATATATATTTGGAATAAAATATAAAATATTTGGCTTGTTACCATTCATTTATATGAGTTGGTAATATCTCAAAAAAGTTACACTGACAATTTTCATAATTTCAATACACATGCGAAGCCTTCAGATTCCTTATTCTTAATTCGAATAAAATGATTCTGAAAGGATATCGATCTTCATTATGTCAGTTTATATTCATCCCTATTGCTATAAATTATTTAATAATATCCCCATTGCAGAAATATCTCGGGAAGTGATTGCGTCTGAAGGATTAATTTTACAGTATATATTGATGATAAATTCAAAAGTATATGTCTTAAAATTTTCCTGGCAAATTATTTTTACGAAATAAACGAGTTTGATTTTTAATACTCATATTTTTTGAAGGATTATATATTTAAGCAACTGTTTTTTTTTAATTTTGATTAGTAAAAAGATTTATTTTGTTGGATTTGAGTGACTACATGAAAATGCTTTCATGAATTATTAAGTCAGCGAAGAAATTCAATCAAGAATGATTTTGTTGGAATTAATGAACTGCCGTTGACTCTTTAAATAAACCTAACCCATTTTTTAATCATAAAAAATTTCAAGGCATTTTTTCTGTCAAAAATAATAAAAGATTTTTTCCCTTAGCGCAATATTTGCATCTTTTTTGTGTCAACTGTAAATTATGTTTTTCCCTCTCATTTAAAATCCTTTAAACATTCAGTGTAAATAGAGGAAGTGTGTGAAAATAACCGTTACGCCAGACATTTTTCTGTTCCGGAAATGGAAAAAATTCTTATAAGTATGATCCAATTATTTCTGACTGTTCCTTGCTTTGAAAACCTTTTCCTTATTTTAAATGGATTTTTTAACTAGAAAATATTTTGTGTCTAAATATATAATGTAATACATAGGAAGTTACTATATAAGCAAATTTTTATTTTTTAAACGTATCTTCAAGTAAAGCTTTAATATTCTTATTGATAAGGCAATTACCATCTGCAGTTTCTAAAAAAATTAGCAATTTTTTTAAAAAAATGTTTATTTTCCCCAAAACAAAAACACACATGATATACGCTACTGAAATAACTAAAATTTATTTCTCTGTGTTACAAAAATTTCAAAAATAAATCAGTATTATAATTCTTTATTATTTTCTTATTGAATTTAAAGATGTAATTACTTAATTTTTCTATTTTATTGGTAACAAACATAGTTGGTTAACATCAAAAAATTCATAGAAGTAATATAAGAGGTGCAATTCATTTTCAAAATTGATTTTACGAAATATAATAATTCAAAATTAAGAAATAGTAAGAAAACAAAATTTATTTTAAATTCTAATAAATGTAAATTTTGTATTTCATTAAGTAATTTAAGGAATAGAAAAAATAGATACATAAATTTATTTTAGAAAAGGAAAACATTGAATTGAGGAAGTTATTATTTTACAAGAATAAGATATAATGTTACAGTAAATATGAATTAAAAACGTTAATGTTGAACATTGAAAATTAGAATTGAGAGTTGTCTCCAAGTCAAAATTGAAAGCGAAATAGCATCTTATGTTTTTAATTTCATTTGATAGAGTAAAAATTTGTGTATCAAACACATTGTTTGCAAAACAGATAAGAGGAAAATGAAACATGTTATATAAATTCCTTTTCCTTATTATTTGCAAAAACGTTTATTTTTTAACTTTTTATGATCATTTAATATATTTATATTTTACATATCAAAAATTATTATTTTTTCAAAAATCATATGACATTAAATTTATCGCGTTTAAGACACAAAATTGTAAAGATTTTTATAAATTTAGTTATAATATACCACTAAAGAACTAGATAAAACATTTATGTTTGAAATTTGTATTCGATTAAAAAATGCTTTGACTTAAATATTCATTAATTATCTCTGCTGGTCATTCTGAGCAAATAAATTCATTGACGCACATAATTAATAATGTTTTCGGTAACAAATCAATTACCAAAAGAAATCATAGCGTAAAAGAAAATTCACTCTTACCTTATTCGTCCCGGGATTCAGATTCAGGAACATTCCATCTAAATTTTATACACATGATCAAAGAAAAATTCTCCAGTAAATATATATTTATCTATTTATTATTAAAAAACATTATAGAAAGACATGTATATTCACAAGAATTTACTTACAAGATTTAGTTTCGGTGCGCATTTGCATTCCTTACGGATCAAGACATAGTAACATTCAATTTTCATTTTTTCGCGTGGGAATGTGGGATCTCAACTTGATGTCATCAATGCTCAATTGGCAAAGAGGGTTACATTAGTTTTTGATGATCGTCAAGATTTCCATCGTCCTCCCACCTTTCAATTTACATCTCAGAAAACTCAAACACAATATTGAAATCAAAATCCAAAAAAAAAAAAGTTCTCAACATCACAATATAAATTAATATAAGTTTGAAAAATAAATCAATACACTTCAAATTATAAAAAAATATTAAAATCACAACAATTTTTAATTTTCAATAAAATTAATTAAAAATACAAAATTTTTCTCTCTCTTAACATTAAATCTTAAATCTTTGAAATAAAGTTCTTGAGATACTACATGAAATCAAAAGATAGTTCTTGCTGTAAAGAAAAGTTCAATTCTACAACACAAGTCTTTTTACCTGTTTTAACCACCTACCATATCGAGAGGTTCATTCATCAGCCTTGTCGAGAGGATCTTTTTTAATTCCACTAGTATCAGAGCAGGTAAACTTTTTCACAGGTGTTTCATTTTCTTGGAACACTTCATTTTTATTCTCACCAACTTCGAGAGGATACAGTCTCAACACTGGACGTAGAACCACTATATTTTTTTGTCTTCAATTTGACAAGTCTAATATTCTCATCTTGTGATGTAAATACTTCTATCACTTTATCTAAGGGCCAGTCCATCTTTTTCATGTTATCACTGGATATTAAAACAACATCTCCTATCTTAATGAATGGTGAGCTTCGTACTTTTCTTTCAAACTGCCTGAGTTGTCCCAAGTATTCTGAGCGAAAACGTTTTCGAAGATCCTGCCGTAGTTTCTGTCGATAAAAATACCTTTTATTTAAAGATTTAAGAGATCCAAGAGGTCTAGGTCAGGTATACCAGTTTCTTTGACCTCCTGCAAAAACACATAGGGAGTAAGATGTTTTAAATCATTTGGATCTTCACTCACATATGTGAGAAGTCGTCCATTAATGAAACCTTCACAATCGTATAAAACAGTGCTTAATTCTACAAAGTTGAGCGATGTTTGTCCCAAAATTTTCCGAAGTATTCTCTTGATTATTTCAATAAAACGTTTCCAAAAGCCACCTCACCATGGTACAGATGGCGGAATAAACTTTCAATTAATTTTGTTAATAATGTTGTATTTTTCTATTGCACCCTTGTTAATTCTTTTGATAAGATTGTTCGCTCCAACAAAGTTTGTCCCATAATCTAAGTAGACAATAGTTGGTCTTCCTCGTCGTACTATAAATCTCTGGAATGACAGTAAAAATGATTCTGTGGTCGAGAAGTAGTCAATTCTAAATGAATTGTTCTATATACAGCACAAGTATAAACTACAATCCAAGATTTCTGGTTTCCTTAAAGGAGTAGTGGTCCATCAAAGTCAATTCCAATTATTTCAAACACCTATGCCGCTCTGAGATGATCTATTGGCAATGGAGCTGTTGGAGTTTCTATTGGGCGGGAATCAAATTTTCTGCAACTAAGGCAATTTCTGATAATCTTGCGCATACAGTTTTTCTATATTTCAATATCCAGAATTCTTCTCTCGGGTTATTACTATCTGAATATCTGCATGACCAAGAGAATAATGTTTCCATCGAATTAGTTTTTCAACAATTGGATGTTCACAAATTAGTACAACAGGAAATTTAAAATTATCTAGATCTTCTTTCAATGAGAGTCTTATCTTAATTTGGAAAAGATTGTTTTCATCCAGAAAAAATTGAAACTTCTGAAGTCTTTTATTTTGTGGTCCTGTAAAAGACTCAAGCTGCGCTAATATATTGTGTTTTTATATGAAATCGTAATAATGAAATCTCAGATTTTAATAATGAAATCTCAGATCTATTTCTTTTCAACAATTATGTTTTCAAATTTCCTAAAGTCTTTTTTCACCCTACAATTATCAAAAAATCTATAAAACCATGATACAACCAAGAGAAGTTTAGGATAATAGGAGAAAAGTTTGCAAATTGTTTTCTTCTTTTTCTGTGTTAGTAACACAAACAATTGTTTATCTTCTTTCAGCATTAATAATCCCTTCGTCGGGAAAAATATCATATTTAGGGATTCAGGCCATTATTCAGAAGGGTTTCTTATCAAGCAGGTCCAAAACAACCAGTTAGGCTTGGCTAAGTCTTTAACGCTACATCCTCGAGATAGTAAATCAGACGGATTCAGTTGTCCAGAAATGTAAGCCAATCTTCAAAATGTAAGTGAATCCTCTGGATCACTCAAACGAAGAATTTCTTTGACACGATTAAAAACAAAAGTTGTCCAGTTTTCATTCTTTTTAATCCAGAATAAAGCATTACTGGAATCAGATGTATATTGTGTAGACACTTTCTCCATACCTAAGCTTTTTTCACTCATTGACAAATTCTTGCTCCTCTATTGCATGATAGAAGCTCTAGCCTAGATACTGATACAGATTTAATGGAAGCAACTTTTGACCTAGCTTGTATCAGTTGCCAATATGTAGAATTTTCCCCTTCATTTCTTAAAAATATACATGCAGTATACGCTTTTTCAGATGCATCGCAAAAGACATGCAATGTTATATTTTTATTTTCTTTATTTCTGTCTAAACATCTTGGTATTAGAATATTATTTAAAGTTTTCATTTGATTTTACCAGTTTACAAATTTCTTTACCATCCAAGGTAGCAAATCAGACTACCAAGATAATTTCATTTTCCATCATTCCTGTATCAGCAGTTTTGGTATTAAAGTTATGGGACAAGCGTATCAAATGGAATAAAAACGTTTTGTGAAATGTTGACAAAATAATCCTTTTAATAACTAGTTGATCTTCCGAAATGGGATCAAAATATCTTAAATCAACAAAAAAATATCATTTTTATTTTCCCACTTTAAAACAGGAACAGTTTTGTTTTCAATAAAATCAGATTCACGTGGTTTGAGAATGGTATGCTCCCTCCCTCGTAAATTAAATTATGTATCTAACTACCATAAATCCAAAATATTAGTATCAGTAACATGACAAGATAAAAAAGAATTTGTACTTTCCTGATTTTCTATTTTTCTACTCTTTCCCGTTAAAGTCTTACCTAATCTAGTTTCTACATAAACCAACATGATCTAAGTTCTTTTATCCCCCACTGTACAGATTGCCAGTGATATCAGTCCCAATTAACAAATGAATTTCTAATGGAGAAAATTGATGTAATAATTGAACGTCAATCAAATGCATTGTATCAATTAAAAATATTTTATGAGAGTTAAGTATCTGTAAATAAGGAAACAATATTACTCTGGAAATATTTAAACAACTTATTTCTTGATCGAATACCTCAAAATTACAATGATAGCTATTATCAGCATTACTTAAGTGAATTAAATATTTTTTTTATGTTTTCCAGTTCTTGCAATTCCTCCAAATAAATAATGTAAAATAAATTCTTCATTAATAACATCAAATTCATAAATTTTGCAGCATACTTCGAAATATAGGATCGCTGTGAATCTGTATCAGTGAGAACCCGAATAAATTTATTTTTATTATTACCGCTAATTCGAACTACTAAAATTTGTAAATAAACTTTTCGCATATGTGTAGCTACAGTTAAAAAACTTTCCGCAGCAGTTTTTTCTTCCGACACTTTTTCATTATTTTTATGTTCATAAAACTCTTCATTCATTTTACACATTATTAATAAATGCTGTCCATGGCATTTTGTGGCACTAATTTTATTTTTACAACTACGCGCAATATGTCAAAATTTAATTGTTAAATATCGAAAGAAAGTGCCCATTTTTAAAAGCATTTCTTTGGTTTTTCATAAGGCAAATTCATAGCATATTTACAATCCTGACTCAAATGAGATTTGCTACAAAACGCACACTCACTGACCTCCGAGTCGATCCCATGAGTGTTTCGCCCATCGCTATTCTATAAATCTGCGGCAGAAACTTCATTCCTCACAGAATGATGCAATGGTTTTTTGTTTATATTTTCGAAACTAAAAAGTGGGTGCTCTCAATTCTCAGTTTCTGTTCCGACTGAATTTCTCTTTTAAGGAAACTTAAGAGATGAGTTAATCTGTCTTTACCAGTAATCTCGGTGCAGACTCTGTGATTGCTCATATATTTTTAATAAATCGCGAGGCAAGCAAGACTCAATAAGAGGATATAATAAAATTGCAGAAAAACTATTCTGAGCTGCACCTAAGGATCTAAGTGATCTTAATTGGCCTTCTAAAGTATCATACAGTCTAACAAGTGAATATTTTTGACCCTGAGGATTCTCGAATTATTTATTACAAGAGCAAAAAGATCCCTTATGTAGACTTCAATCAACAAATCTTCTCTCCCAAAGCGCTGCTTTGCGCAAACACTTTACGAAATTCTTTCCCGAAGGGGGAATGATTCTATTAATTGTCAGGGAGGGGAATTTTTCACTGTTGTTTGAATTAAATACTGTAATTTATAACATTCCTCAATATCTAAATCTTCGTGTGTCTTTTGAACTGATCCCAACATTGGACCAGTTCTTTAATATTACCGTCAAACTGTTTTAATTCTAATTCTGGCAATTAAAATTTCCGGGAGGAATTAACATTTTCCAATACAATTCTTGAATGCCAGGTTTTCTGTTTTTGGCTTATTCAAAATATTTAATTGTCTCTTTAGTTTCGTGGTAGCTTCTAAGACCCTTATCTTCGTAAGCAGTTATTGCTTCGTCTTCAGTATCAAAACTATCTTGCATGCAATTCTTATCATCTTGTGTGTGAAATCATTAAAATTTTTTTTATCTCATTCTTTTAAATTATACTTCTGTTCTAAAAGAAAAATTTGTGTTTCTATCATATCTATGTCCTCCTCCTTATTTTCTACTATTTTCAAAGCTTTATTTAATGCTTTAGAGAAATTGGTTGTCATCAGTGCTCTTAATTTACGAGTGCTATCAAAATCCATATCTAATTCAAATTCTTATCTAATTCTTAAATAATACAGATAATAATAATCAAATCCCTTCTGGGATGCCAAATTTCGGTAATATTTCAATTACCAAAGTAAATCAATATTTGTAAGAGAAAATTTACTCTTACCACATTCGTCCCGGGATTCAGATTCATGAACATTCCATCTAAATTCTATAAACATGATCAAAACAAAATTCTCCAGCATCTATGTTTATATATTTATTATTAAGAAAATTTACAGGAGGCCAGATACATTTACAAGAAATGTTGTTGTTGTTACTAATCCCAGTTGTTACTAATACCAACTGGGATATCTCCAAAAAGTCTAAAAACAGTAAAGGGTCCTTCAAAATCTCACGAGCAGTAAAATTTAGGCACTCGAGAATATGGTTGGGGAAGCCTGTGCGGCCTTACACCAGTGAAACTCAGTAAAGAGTTTTCGACCCTGCTGGAAGGTGAGGGAACTAATGTGACCACTCAAAAAGCGAGATAGAGCCGTCTGCTGCTTCCTAGAAATATTTAGACTGTGAGTCCAATGAGGTGGCACTACAAAGTACCAAGTGTGAACTGGAGGGGTTCTCCAAAGGGCACTGGTTTCCATTTTCTTTATTGAGGAGATTTCAGAAAAAGTTAGACAAGTATTATAATGCAAGACAGCCGCAGAGGCAGATTTGGACAAGGTATCAGCAATATCATTCCCCTCTAATCCAACATGGGAAGGAACCCATTGGAAGTAGATAGTTTGTCCTGAAGAAAGTCGACTGACAAGTTCCAGGATTTTCAGGCTTATCTTATCCCCAACAGACGTCCAACGAGAGAGGTGCTGTATAGAGGCACGGCTATCCATTAAAATCGAGTTCAGTAGTCATGTCAATAAAATTTAATCCCTCATAAATAGCAATGAGTTCCGACCTGAACACAGAGCAGTTGTCGGCATTCTTAATCTTTATGTCTATTATATTATTTGGTGTCATAATATGTATGCCACTACCAGAAATACCTCCGTTGCCCCTACTGCCATCAGTATACACTCTTAAATCTGAGACTGGAATGTTATGTATCATCTCCAGGGCTATCTGTCTAGTCAGTTCTGGGACCTTTACACACCTTAGATAGAAGCCCAGTCCGAAAGCGAACTCGATCAGTATCCAACATATAATAGGGGACGCGTTTCAAGGAATGAGGTTTCACATCGGCAGTAAGCAACTGCATCTCATTTGCCAAAAAGAAAGGACTGTGTCTCTTTCGGCGCCTATTATTGTGCCAAGAGTGAAGGTAAGCAGAAGTTCTGTGATGACCACAGTAGCTAAGTAGCTTATTAAAATATTTTGAGAGACAATAGCCTCTTCTCAAAGAAAGAGGTGGTAAGTCACTCTCGAAAAGCACAATATCCCTAGGGCAGCTGTTACGAAGACCGGAGATTATTTTTGCAGCGCTAAGTTGTACGCGTGCAAGTTTGTCAAGATTAGCTTCAGAGGCACAGAAATAAATAGGAGAACCATATTCCAAAATTGGCCTAATCAATGAGATGTATGTTGTTCTCAGAGTATCAGAGTCGGCCCCCCCCAGTCTCGTCCTGAAATAAATTTAAGAATATTAAGCCTTTTTCTGCATTTGTCCACCTGGGCCTTTATATACCTGTTGCCCAGAATCTTCTGGTCAAGAGTGTAACTAAGATATTCGACATTTTTAGAGTAATTTTACTAAACACCATTCATAAAGACTGTAGGTTGATAATTATACAGGTGCCTGTTAGTGGTGAAGAAAGTAACCACAGACTTGGAGGTATTAAAGATCATTTGGGACTCAGCAAAAGAACAAATCTCTGAGAGGGCACAGTTAAGATTGGACTCCAATTCACCCACATCCGCATCAGAGCTCCAAAAGATAACATCATCAGTGAAAAGTTCTACGCTACAAGAGTCAGGAATTACTTTTTCGAGGCCAGCTATATATAAGGAGAATAAAACAGGACTCAAAACTGAGCTCTATGGCAAGCCGTGTCTCAGTCCAATTGGATCAGACAAGGTATTTTTTGTACTTTACCCTAATCGACCTACATTGCAGAAAGTCAGGTATCCAAGACAGCATTTTTCCTCTAATACCAAAAGTGTCATGAAGTTTAATTTATAAGAAATTAGTTACAAGATTTAGTTTCGGTGCTCACGGATCTACATTCCTTATACAGTAACAACCTGACGTCACCAATGCTCAGTTGGTAAAAAGGGTTACATTAGTTTTTGATGATCATCAAGATTTCCATCGTCCTCCCACCTTTGAGTTTACATCTCAGAAAACTCCAACACGATATTGAAATCAATATCTAAAATAATTCTCAACATCAATTTTTAATTAATATAAGTTTGAAATATAAATCAATACACTTCATAGCAGCACATTAGCATTTTTAACACTTTTAAACAATTTTAATTTGCTATACCTGCTATTAATATTTGTATTTGTTTTCTATAATGTATACAATAGTATGTATCTCCTTATAAAATTAGCTATGAATTAAATATTTTCAATAAGAACTAAGGACATGAAACTACAGAACTGGTAGAAATGTGTATGTTTCCATGAAAATCATTGAAACATTTTACAAGCATAAAATAGCATTTGAGAGTAAATTTGATACAGTCATATTTATTTTACACTTTTAAATTCTTACAAAATGCAAGTTTCATTAAATAAATTTAGAAAAAATGAAAACTAAATTTACAACAACTAAATAATGAATCATAACCTCTTATGAATTATATAAAAATATAAATTGCGCAATGAACAGTGTATGACATTATATTTATTTAATTGTTTTTTTAAAATATAAAATATAAATTTTCAAATAAAAAAATTGATTTTTAAAAAAATCAATTTGCCGAATTATTACCTTGAATTAGATAAGTTGATGTTTTCCCTCGTATATGTAGAGACAAGCTTAAATTTGTTGAATAAAATTTGACAGTCTTGATTTTTAACTATTCATTTTCCATCTGGGTTGGATAGAAAATCAATATGCTCCAATTTTTAATTGTAATGCAAGTATTTGAATATGTAAAAGAAATAATATTTTAATTTCGGTTGAAATATTAGTTTGATCAGTAATAAGTGTTACATACTTTTAATATTATTTGTTTCTAATTTAGACGCAAATATCGACACTGCAAACCAAAATACCAATAGATTCTTGTCGTGTAAGAATACATATAACGACATTTAATAGACTTGCTAATTTTTCTAAATATGATAGCACATTCAATGTAAAAATTGCACATGTTTTCATATTTAACTAATATATTTTTTAAACTAATGTGTAAAAAATATATTAGTATTAAACATTTTATCATAAAAAGTATATAATATGTTTTATTGAACCACGAATAAGTTGTTGCCTTTTTATAAATCAAGAATGCATGGCAATAGAAATGTAATATTTTTTTTTATATTAAGTTATATTTTAATGAATGGTTATACAATCCAGATATAATATTTAAAAGGAAATTCTTAGGAGAATATTTTTATGATAAGTATAATATCGTTTTATACATGTTGTATTGGTACAAATGTTAGTTTTAGAACTGGATTCCATCAAAGTATTTTTTAACTCTCTTAAAAATTGTCTTTTTATTGCTGAATTTATCCATAAATTATTGGAAATTACGTGTGATGCGATGGGTGATGAAAAAGATTAGAGGCAGCATGGGAGTTTAACTATTTGAATTATTTTGTTTATTAAAAAAAGGAATTAAACTCCTTTAATGTTTGGTCCTCAGAAATTTCCATAAATTATTCAAAATTGAAACTTTGTATAGATTTTACAAAAAGAAAATTATGTAATTTTCAAAAACAAATGTTTTCTGCCATGTGATAACTGCAATTTTAACCCGAATTTTATGATGATGCAGATCGTGATTATGAAACTTACAGTGATTTTTTTACTTAAAAACTTAATGAGTAAAATATAAAAACATAAAAATAAAAATAAAAATTATTGAAATATATATTTAGCCACTTATGTTTTTTTTTTTTTTTTTTTTTTTTAATTTTACATACCAAATTTTCAATTTTACATGAGTAACTAAACCCTACAAGCTTCTATTCAGAACTTCCCTCATAACAAAGTGCCTTAACGGGAATGTTAACCCTTATTCTAGCTATGTTTAATGAGAATTTTCTCAATAACCATTTACAACATGTTGTCAAATCAAGAAACATATTAGTTTCTATGTTCATATTTTGTTTCATAAGCATTTTTATTTTATCATATTTTAAATATTGGCGTAAAATGAATATATGAATATCATGCTGATATTTTTACCACTAAAGTTTAATAAACAAACATAAAATTGTAGTGTTGGAATATTGAAAATCATATTTTATTGTATTTTTAATAATACAAATAAATTGTTCAAAATTTCTTCAAGAAGTTTTATTTTACTAAAAACGATTCGCGATAAGATAAATTCTATTTCTTTACATTGATTTTAGTACTCGTAAAAAGCATAGTAAGTACATTCCCACACAGATATTCATACAATATATATATATATATATATATATATATATATATATATATATATATATATATATATATATATATATATATATATATATATATATATATATATATATATAAAAATTTCGTGTAACGATGTATGTTCGCAATAAACTCCGAAACTACTGAACGGATTTTAATAAAAATTTTTAACCATTTATAACATGGTCCAACTTAAAAGATAGAATAGTTTTTATCTGAAATTATTGATCTCAGTATTTATTATTGCAAATTAAATGTTTATTATTCGACATTAGTGTTTATTTATCGGTTAGTTCTATAAATTCCTAATAGATGGCGGTTTAGCATCTAAGTTGCACAGGTATTCGGCAGATGGCGTCGTGTTTATAGTTCTAGATTATACAATCTTCGAGAATTAACGTGCGCGCGCAAGCGCGTGGTTGAATATAGAATTTACATACATTTTCATGATGTATTTGACCATCATATCACGAACAGTTTGGGTTCACGTATTTTTCATCATAATTACAGCATTTGTTTGATTCTAAGTCCTCGAAAACATGTAAGTATTTCTTGATAGACTTTTCTTTATTTTTTTATTTTTATTTTATATGATAATTATTAATTAATTCCCCATGCATTTTGATCTAATTTATTTATTCAAATGATAAATTCTTTAATTTTTTTTATTTCATAATGCCGCGGAAAAAATCTAACCTTAACAATCAATATAGTAAAATGCACGACGTATCCGTGCTTATAGAACTCATGAATCAGAAGAACAAATTGCAGCAAGAAACGCAGCTCAATGAATCAAAACAACAGAAATTCGCAGACAAGAATCTCGAGAATAGCGTGATGAACGTCTACGACAAATTATATTGAGAACAAGATCGGCGCGAGAACGGCACATAGCCACAATTTGAGAACGCGACAGAGAGGGACAACAAACCAACCGTGCATTTACACGTTAATCATTCGTTCGCCTTGCTTTCGAATATGCACTAAACATCAATTACTCTGCACATCCTAAAATTATAATTGGTGCAATAGATAAAATATGCCAATATTGTCAAACGTTAAAATTCCGCAATGAAACGACCGGTATGTGTTGTGCATATGGAAAAGTTCCATTCCACCGGAACCTTTAAAATCATTTCTTTCTGGTGAATCAGACGATTCGAAATTATTTTTACGTAAGATACGCAAATTCAATCCTTGCTTCCAAATGGCGTCCTTTGGCGCAACTAAAATTTGCGATCTCACATCTGATGGAAATAATTTTGAAACTACATTCAAAATCCAAGGCCAAGTGCACCACAACTTTGGGTCATTAATGCCAATGCCTAATGATGATCCAAAATTTCTCCAAATTTATTTTATGGGCAGTTGTAAGGAACGCGTGACAACTCGGTGCCTGCATAATTTCATCGAACAAGCAGAAGAGAGAGGAATTGTGGAATCTTTGGAAAACATTTTTGAAAATTATAATCAACTTATCTAATTGTTTAAAAGAGTATCGGCTCAATTAAGGAATGATATTATCAAATCGTCATCAAAGCCGACAAAGTAAAATCAAGAGAACACGCTGGCAGGTTCAACGCGCCTACCGAAGATGAAGTTGCGCTGTTATTATAGTTGGTGATCCAGTTAACAACAGAGACCTCAAAATCATACGTCGAGACAGCATTGTTCATATAATTTCAGGCCTTCATCGTTCGTATGACGCACTTCAGTATCCCCTAATATTCTGGCAATGGCAGGATGAATAAATTCACAGCAACATCAAACAGCGTGATCCAATCATTGGTACTTTTAATAATCTATGCTATTTAATTCTTTATTTTGGTGATTTTAATTTCTTACTCTTAATTTTTCTAACCATTTTTTTAGGTAATGAAATCTATAAAAAAATTTGTTCAATGAACTACTACGCGCATCGATTGATGATTAGACTTATTCAAGATAATTATATCCTTCGATATCGTCAAATATTCCATCAATACGTTGTGGATATGTTCGCTAAAATCGAAAGTGAACTTTTACAGTTTATTGGATACAACCAGGCTAAATTAAAATCAGAGGAATACATCCATTTATGAGGGATATGCTATCATCGGAAACATCGATGAAAATTTAAACGCCTATGACATCGGAACTACATGTATTTTACTTTCAAGCTACATCAGCAGTCCACGGAGCATGCAGGAGTACATACAAGATGCGATGATTTATGTACGTCATTACGGTGGAACTGATTTGTTTATTACATTTACATGTAATCCAAATTGGGAAGAAATAAAAAGTTTGTTATTACCAGGCCAACAATGAATACATCGTCACGATATCGTTGCACGTGTGTTCAAACAAGAGTTAAAATCTTTAGTTAATTTAATTGTAAAATATTCAGTTTTTGGTAACACACGTTGCTGGCTGTATTCTTTTGAGTGGCAAAAGCGAGGTTTGCCTCATTCTCATATTTTGGTTTGGCTAGAAGATAAAATCCGTCAAGAAGAAAATGACCAAATAATTTCTGACGAAATTCAGGATCTAATAACTGACTCAGAATTGTTTGATATTGTTACCAGTCACAGTCACAAGATCCACGGACCGTGTGGTGCTTTTAACTTAACATAACCATGCATGGAAGAAGGAAGGTGTAAGAAACGTTTCTCGAACTCCTTTACCAATGATACTATTACGGATATCGATGGTTATCGATTGTATCGCCGCAGAGACCCTAAAAATGGTGGTCACACACATTTACAATGCGAATGCAGATTCTAGAAATGAAGTTGAAATTGGTAATCGGTGGGTAGTTCCATACTCACCATTGCTGTCAAAAGCGTATAAGAATAATATTAATGTCGAGTTTTGCAGTTCCACGTCAAATCCATTAAGTACATTTGTAAATATGTTAATATAGGTAGTGATTTGGCCGTATTTGAAGAATAAAATATAAACAAAAATGACGAAATAGCAAGATACCAGATGGGTTGATATATAAGCAGCAGCGAAGCTATCTGGCGTATTTTTAGTTTTCTCATACACGAAAGAGAACCTTCTGTCCAGCATCTGTCAGTACATCTTGAAAACGGTCAACGAGTATACTTTACCGAAGAAAATATTCTCCAATGAGCATTTGAGACACCGAAAACGACACTAACTGAATTCTTTACATAATGGCAAAAATCTGATGTATTCGGCCAATTCGCAAAAACATTATTGTATATCGATGTTCCGCGCTATTTTACATGGAATGAAATAGGGAAAAAGTGGGAGCCATGTAAGCAAGAGAAAACACATCCATCAATCCCAGACATATTTAAAGCTGAGACATTAGGACGACTTTACACGGTAACTAAAAATTCTGAAATTAAAATTGTAACTGTAAAATTTCTATACTTTACCTATTACTTTTAAATTTTGGCGAAACGTTTTATTTTCAATCTCATATGAATGAATCTGTTTTAAATTTTTTTAGAAAATATTACTGTGATTGTACCAAAGAATTAGTAAAAAATTGATTCAATGTATTATAAGTACTGAGCCACAGCAACGCGTGGCTGGGTTAGCTAGTATATATATATATATATATAATATATATATATATATATATATATATATATATATATATATATATATATATATATATATATATATATATATATATATATATATATATATATATATATATATATATATATATATATATATATATATATATATATATATATATATATATATATATATATATATATATATATATATATATATATATATATATATATATATCTTATATATATATATATATATATATATATATATATATATATATATATATATATATATATATATATACATACATATATATATATATATATATATATATATATATATATATATATATATATATATATATATATATATATATATATATATATATATATATATATATATATATATATATATATATATATACAACTTATCAATATATGAGATAAAAATCACAATTTAAATTTAATTCATTCATTCATTTTTAAGGTACTTACTTAAATCTTTTCTCCGATCATTTGCAGTTCTTTCTGTCACCTCAAATTTTCAAGGTTCAACTAAGAGATCTTCCCTTTTCCTGTGACTTTAAAATACATTTATCCATCCGATAAACAGAACATTAACTCTTTAACCCTTTTAAATCAGTTCGGTTCGTTAACTTAAAACTGTATTCTTGAAAGGGTTAACCTGAATATAATTTCGAATCAAATCTAATTCGCATTTATTCTCAAACCTAGTTAGCCTTAAACTTCAAACTACAAACCGTTTTAAACTTCCTCTTCACTGCCAAACGATTCGCCATTAATTCGGACTGAATTGAAGTAGTTGTGGGGCAACTAAACTCGCGTAAAATCGTTCTCCGAGTTATTACCGAAGGCCTGAAAGTAGTCTGATAAGAATATTAAATGAAAAATCGTTTCACGATGAAATAGCTTGGCTAACATTGATTTTGATTTTTCTTTTCATCAGTTTATATAATTGATTTTAATTTGTTTCCCATCACTAACATAAGTGAATTAATAAAAATGTACTTAAGGTTAAAGACACTGGAAGAAGTTTAAATTAATTTTAACTTGTTCATGTATAAATTTAACATATTAAGATGCATATAAATACACTTCTGAATAACTTCCTCATTAATACAATTGAATTTAATATTTAATCAATAAATATTTAACAGGAAAAAACATTCATTTGTACAAATATCCGCAAAATAGCATCGAATTTTATCAAGTACAAATCAAAGTGTTTTATTTTCCTCTTAGCAGGAAATGCGATATAGTTAAATTACTTCTTAAACAATATTTTTTAAAACTATAACAAATATTTAAAAGAAATAATAACCATTATGCTACCTAATGCCATGCGTCTTATAAATTAAAATAGGCATGAAGATATTTTTTATGAGAAATTAAAATAAGCATGAATACATTTTCCATTCTATTAAATGCATCGAAATTACAAAATTTAACAAATTTGAACTTTTAGCGGTTGTATAATATACAACAAAGTTAACGGGAAAACAGTTTAATTAGTTTTGCCAATTAGTGTGAAATTTTATGAGGAAAAAAAATCGGTTGTTTAATATAAGAGTATCTAAATAACAAGAATTATCACCGTCTTATGGGTAATTTATATTTATATTTGAAACTATTATCCAATTCTTAAATTAATAAACCTTTAAAACCATCGATAAGTGATTGACGAAAGGTAATAGGAGTACTAACTAAAGAAAACTACTGACAGAGATTAGACAATGGTAAAGAGATATGAAAAGGAGTATGATGTCAAAAATACTAACAGAGGTAAGAGAGTCTGTAATAAATCTGAGTTTAAACCATGACAAGATGAAAAGGATTCAACCATTCATATCTTAAAAAAAATATAAATACATGGCAAATTAATTTCTGTATATTCAAATCAAATTAATTTATTACAAGTAAATGGAAATTTATAAAAGAGCAAAATACACTAAAACATTTAATAATCTTTTATTATATATATATATATATATATATATATATATATATATATATATATATATATATATATATATATATATATATATTTGCTAATAATTTTCCAAAATATTTTATGGATTAAATTTACAAAATCAATTTATATTTCATTTAGAAAAAGAAAACTATTGAATGTGCAGAAAAAAAGCAAAAATGTAAAAATATTTGAAATATATTTAATTTTATTGAAGTGTGAAAATGTATTTTTCACATTTGAATTTATTCTATAACATATTATTTTAATGTTTTCAAATTGCCAATTTTTTTAATATTTGGCTTGAAAGGAAAAATAGTTTGAAAATGTAATGAAAATATTTTTGTTTTCTTCTTTATACATAACATATTTTTTAATAACGCTTCCTATTCTCAAAACGTGACTTTCCATAATGGATTAAACAAGAAATGTTTTAAGAATACTTATATTAATTTAATACATAGCATATGATTTTCCAAAAACATATTATTGCCTTATATCCTATGTATATATAACGATAATATTTTAAACTAAATATTTTGTTTTATTCTGAAACAAATATAATTTTTTTTATTTTTATTGTTTTTTATCATGATTTTTGTAATTAAAATTTTTTGCAAAATATCTCATTTTAAAAAGCAAACTCAGAAACATTCTTATAAAATATGTGAAGATTGGAACTTACAAACTCAATTTTATTAAGAATAGATGTAAGTTAAAGCATTAAAAATGAAGTAAAGCATTGAACTGTCAGGTATGTGCCTTAAATTTATTAATTTATTTCCCTACTTGTCATATAAATATATGATTTAAACCTCCATTAAGATAGTTTATATATGCTTTTAAAATAAAGTTTGATAACCTGGTTTAGTAAAGAATGGTACTAAATATAAAGAGTTATCAAAAGAAAAGGTAGGAAAATACATTTGGAATGTATTTGTAATCTTTAAGAGAAATCGAAAAGTAATATGACATTAATTATTGAAAATCATAATTAAAATATGTTTAGAAATAAATATAGGAAAACAGGGTACAGAAATTCATAATAAATGTTAATATTATATGGATTATATAAGGCTTATGAAGCGATAGAAGAATTATGGATTAATCTGATAAATTTGCTACATTTTAAGAAGAAAACATCATGGGGTTGGGGGAAATTGATAAACAGTGCATTTAAAATTTCCTGATGAAAGTGTAATTAACATCAATTCTCATATTTCATTGGGGATCTTCTTTATTATATTGTAGTAAATATTAATAATGTGCTTTTAAAATTTTCCATTTTTATGTGCCATTGGTGATAGATGATTAGAATGAGAACTGTCGTTTAGCAGTTCTAGATATTTTAAGTATTTTACGCAAATTCTGCAATATATTATGCTTAAGGATAAAGTGAAAATACTAACATGAATGATTCATTAGTAAATCCAAGACCAACTTAAGAAGAAGTAACCATGAAGAAAGTGAATGCAGTTTAGGATGAAATAATAATGGGGAATGTAAATGCAGCTTAAAAATAAATAATCATGGTGATGAAGACTCTGAATAAAAATATTTCTTACATTACATTCTTCAAATACTGAACAAAGAAGAATGTCATACGTATAAATCAATTCTTGAACAGTCAACAATAATTATCTTGGTTAAGAAATATTGCAGTTTATCATAATCGTAATAATAATTTTCAAATTGAATTCATTGATAAAAAAGGCATTAATACTTGTATATATTTTAAAGAAGCATAAGTTCGTATAAAAAAATTCACCATTTTGGATAAGAGACAGATGAGTTAAAAATTTATCATGAATGAACTTAACGAAAAATTCAAATGATACTCGTTTTCTAAGCACCATAGAACTAATTCAATAAATTTTAAAATTGCACTTATTTTATTCATTAATAATATATGAACAGTTTATATTCATGAATAATGTAATATGTAAACCTTTAATTTTTTTAAAAATATAAATTGGTAGCACAAGGATAATCAAAAAATCCTTAGAATATTTTCTGTTAACTTATAAAATGTAATGAAATTTCCTATAATTCAATCTCTCTCTCTGTATATATCTATCTATCTATCTATATATATAATATATACATATATATATATATACATACATACATACATATACATATATATATATATATATATATATATATATATATATATATATATATATATATATATATATATATATATATATATATATATATATATATATATATATATATATATATATATATATATATAATATATATATATATAAATACACATATATATATTTGACAATTTTATTCCATGTGCTCATTAAAATTGTCACTTCAAGCGTTTCTCTTGTTACAAAATTTTATGTTGTATTGCGATTTTTTTTAGCAATATTTGATGACATAAATTTTTATTTTATGCTCATTTGAGCGCACACAAAGTCAAATTGGAACGAACTAAAATTCTTCAAAAGATCATCAATTCATCAATATTGCCATTGAGATATGATATAAGAAACTCTTTAAGTTACAGTAAATTACTAAGGAATATCGTTTATTTTTTAAGTTACTATGCTTAAATTTATCCCATTTGAAAGTAAATAGCGTTAAGTGCTTGAAGTGACTTTGTTGACGTTCTCAATTTTTTTAATATTTTTCTTGTTTAATTTATTTTTCTATGATCTTACAGAAAATACTTAAAAATAAACAAAGAATAAATTCTTGGATAGTATCCAAGAATTCATTGACATTTGTTTAGTTAAATATTTTTTCTTTTACAATCGCTGACTTTCGTTCCTAAGGAAAATCCTGCATAAGTTTGTTGAAAAGTTTTCTTTTAGTAAGAAGTAATATTTCACATTTTTTATTTAATATTGTCATATAAGACACCGCTAGACATTTCGTATTTTCCAGAGAAGATGCATGCATTTGATTCTTTCTGTCATTGAACTTCTGAATATCATAAATATTAATCCATTCGTAGTGTCTGATATGAAAACAAATTGAAAAGTTTGTAATTATTCAAAATTATATTTATGTTTCTTAAACAGTTATATATAATAATAGTAACTGGACTTTTCCAAATTTTTTAAGTTTATATCAAGAAATTGATTCATACTTTGAAACCAGTATAGCATTTATTGTGTATATTTTTTAAATTAGTTAAAATATTAACTGATAAAAAAGAGTTTTTATGACTATAAATTTATGAAATGCATAGGATATTTTAAATTATTAACAATTTTTAATAATTCCAGCTTTTAATATATTTCATAGTACATATTATTTTAAATCCAAGAAATGTTCTTTAAACTGAGTATTATTGCAAAAATTATAGTTTTTGAACCTCAGAGAGTTGTATTTTTACAAAATTTTTTAGATTTGTTATTTCTTACAGCTTTATTTCATTGAAGCTTTTATATTTTATAACATTTTTCATTGAAGCAATAAAACATTTACCGTTTTTAAAAATAAATACATAAGAAAATATGACTGCAATTCAAGATTTCTGGGAATATACATTAAGGAGGACTTGATTTAAAACATAACAATTTAGTGTGTTCCCTCAAAAGATGCTAGCTTTGTCACTTTTAATAATACACAATTTAGAATAATTCAAATGTTTTCAATAATTTTAAGCATGTTTCAATATTTACTTATATTACGTGCCAAGACATCTAACACAATATTATTTTAATACCAAACATACAAAAACCATTATTAAGTTGTGCAATTTAATTAGTGAAAATTATTGCCATAAAAAAATTATATTGCATTTTCCAAAATGTTGTCGTAAGTTTTGCAAAGGCTACAAGAATTTTCGCACATCACTACCACAAGCGGCTGAATTGTAATGCCGAATATGTATTCTAGTAATTTCAAAGCAGGAATAGAACAGAAGATATCTTCCCAGAGATATCATTTTATATCCAGAACATTGCAACCACAACATATTTTACGTGGTTAACTGAAAATAGTGAAAACGACATGTCTTTGTTTTTTCTGATATTCAAACCCGTTACCTTCCGATAACGATAATGATAGCTTATACAAATAATACCCCATATGCTGCACAATTTAAAAAACTCTCAAATCAAAAGTCTTATTAGCTGAGTAATTCATTTTCTTTAGTATATAACATTTAAATTAGATTCTATCAATGGAAAAATTCAAAACAGTATTAATTAATTTGTTTATTTTTTATCTAGTTCTCAGTATTCGGATTTCCAAAAATCCTTGACAAATACACAGCATTATATCATTTATTTTAATTCTACAAACATAATTCTATTCTACATACACCAATATAACAATTGTAATAAAATATGATTACAAAATTTTTCTTTTTTCTTAATAATCTTTAGTTAGTTATTTTACTGTATCATAGCATAGCATCACATTTCAATTTCATATATATATATATATGTATAATATATATATATATATATATATATATATATATATATATATATATATATATATATATATATATATATATATATATATATATATATATATATATATATATATATATACAATTTATAATAATTTCAAAATATACAAATATTATATAAATTTAACATTGATAAAAATTGAGTAATTATTTTAAGACAATAAATTAAATTAACATTTTTATCTGTATAATATCTAATATCAATTTGATTCTGATTTTTTTTAGTTTCTTTTAAATTATATGCTTATTTTTAATACAATGATTCATTTACTGTATTATTTAATGCTCTTAGATGTGTGTTATATTAACAAGATATTTTAAAGCAACATACATAATACAACAAACATTAGTTCAAAGGAATAACTATAAATTTTTATTTAATTTAAAATTACTTCATTAGTAAAAGTTGATTAGTTTATAGCTAAATTTGACGATGGATTAAATAAAAATCTTAAGAGACATGTTCGATGAATTAAATGAGATTTTAGTTTTAATATTAAATAGAAAAATTTTGAAGGTGTAAATTTTTTGTAAGCTTAACAAACTTTTCTTGCAAATAGAAAAGTATCGTTGTAAGTATAATTTCCCAAGAGGCATGTTAATTAATTAGGTGTTTCTTCAACTTTGAAGTGAAGGGACTAGAATAAGTAATAAGCTAAGTTTGTACACCACTATGTTATGTTTAACTACTAGATAATTGATTAATTTGACTTTACAAATTATTTCTTGACTTAATTTCCTGCTGCTAAAGCTGTCATTTGTTTGATAAACTTTTTCATATATTTTGTTCTTCTCTTACATATTGAAAATCGCATCTAACTTTCTTTCTCTGTACCTTCTGAATTTTATCATACTTTGTGATTTCAGTTAATTAATTACATTGTGAATGAAATTTGAGAAAATTGATTCTTTTCAACATCTAGCTTTAAATATTTTAAGCAAATACAATAAATTTCGTAAGATTTCATTACATTTGAAAAATGCCTTTCATACTATTATTAAATATCACAAACAGGATTTTTTCTATTTCCATAATTTGTGTTTGGTTTGTAAACATATTTGCAATTTTAAGTTATTTAAAATTTACATTAAAGTTGATTTTATTTTAAAATATTTCACCTAATTATCATAAAATAAAAACATTCAATGCGAAATTCTAAGGAGAAAATTTCTTTTTGATATGTATTAAATGTTACCGAATATATTTCGATGCTTCACTAATTAATCAAGAAAGAAATCATTTTATGCATTTTTATACGAATGGTGTTGACTTTACAAAAATTGAAAACAATAATCAGGTTGTTATAAATACTGTTATAAATGTGAAATTAATGTATCACTAAACAGAATCCGTATACAATTGTTTCGTTCTTAAAATAACGATAGTTATTAATAGTTATCAGAAAAATAGCAATTTTTTAAGCTTGTTAAAATTGATTTATTTAAAAATTTCAAAATTTGTTGAAAATGTATTTGAAAAGTTTTACTTAATTACCAAGCATGAGAAAAAAAATGTTTTGTAGTTTAAGTAGTGATCAACATCTCTCTTTGCTCCACATCAAATTTGGTAAACTTAGCTAAATTCAAGGACACACATAAAACGCTTAGAAACAAATTGTGTTAAGACGAAATACAAAGAAATTTCACAGCAAAATCTCGCAATTAATTCAATTTTGGACAGCTGAACCATGTTCGAAGAAGAGATTGTTAATTTAACTAAGGTTAAACTTAATTAGGGAATATGAATCTTTAAATGGCTGAACATTAACATTTTTTAAATGCATCATTTCTAGAGCAATAACCTAATAAAATATCTATCAACATATCTGCATTGCATTGAAGCGAATAGTTTTTTAAAGAATATAATATTAAAAATTAAGCTGGAACCTGCTTAGTAACCTTTTTGAATAAATCTGCAAGAAATTTTGATAGGAATGCTTAACAATCATAACTCTACATAATAAGTTTTTTATCTGAGAAGAGTAATATCACCAGTGTAAAGATGCATATACTGTTATGGATTTTCCCAGGAATGTTGTGAATGTTAAAAATCTTACAGCTGCTGCAAAAGCAACTTTCAGGAGAGTTACTGTTGCAATATTCCTAGAATCTGGTGTAAATAATGGATAAAGTGTTCCCTTTTAAATTTGCTTCAAATTGTGATTAATTCTGTTTTGACAAACGCAGTTATTGAGATGCCTTTTTCAAAATTTATCTTCTCACAAATTATGTGCACTGCACTACTCTTTGTTCAAAGATGTCATTTCATTTCTCTTGCATATCTATTAAAACTAATTATTCTGAAATGTTTATGTTTTTTTTCTAAATCACCAAACTAATTTTAAAAAAAACTAAAATTTAGTTAATATAAGTAACTTGCTTAATTTTTAACTACATTTTAAACATAAAATTTTATTTATATATATTTATCTATTTTTTAGAAATATTATTATATAGGATTGGGCACAAAAATGTTTATACAATTTAAAGAATAAATCCTTTCTTTTTTTTCTTAATTTTAGGACTACACAGACAAATTAAATTTGAGAAAAATAATATTTCAAAATAAGGAAATTCCTAAAGTTAAAAAAAAGTTACTTTAATAACATAAAATCAAATAAAAATTTAATTATATACTTACTGATAAAATATATTTGTGTATTACTGCGAGATTATTTTGAATTTGTAATAAAAATGAATCAGTTTTACAAAATGATATATAGCTGAAAGTATTTCCGTGGTATACTGCTAGGAATGATTAAAGCAAACTTTTATGTAATCAATAGAAATTATGTTCCTATTTATTATATAAGTCATTTTGCTTTAAACAAAATATTTTCTCTTTAAATTGTACCTATTCATTAGCTTGTACTGTAAGTTTAGACGTAGAAAAACAAAATCAGATTTGAGTTAAAAATAATTTAATTTTCAGCATTCTTCACAGTTTTTTAGAAATACTTTTTTAGAAGTCAGTAACTATTTGCCTTAAGTATAGAGGTATTTTTTGATTAGAGGATATGAGTTTGGAATTATGTGATGCTATTTTAATTTCTTAGGAAGAAAATAATTTTAATCTTCATAAATAAAAAGTAATGAAATTACTAAAGGAAAAAAAATGTATCTTTATAAAATTGATATTATAGTAACGCATTAGTTAATAATTTTTAATTTCGTATACTATGTAAATTATAATAATTTACAAAAGTAGGAATTATATCAATTAATTCTTAATTTTGCTCTTCTTTTATATATTTATTGAACATTTATTTTGCAAAGTTACACAACTAATGTTAAATTCATTCATTTATATCAGGAAACTGCTTTTGAAAGATGATTATAAAGTAAAAAAATAAAATTTTGAATAGAATTAACAGGGAAATTTATAATAACAGTAATACCTTTGTAGACAAATATTTTTGCAAATACTTAAATATACTTAAAAAATAACGAAAATATATAAAAGATATATTCATTTTTTTTCCTTTTTCTATTTTATCAATGTATCCCAATATAAAAATAACTAAGCTTCACGTCATACGATAGATTGCCCAAATTATTTTAAATTTTCATTTTTAAATCAAACATTCTTACATTTATATTATTTATTCGTATTATATATAATCACAATTTCAAACTGCAAATAAAGTTATTTTGGTAAACTTGGAATTTTTACTTTGTTCTCATGATACATAGTAAAACATCTTTATATCATTTCCAATATATAGTTTTTCAAATTAAGCAATTATAGAATATATGTATTTTTTATTAATAAGATCATAAAATTACGGGTGGAAGCTAATGCATAATAAGGTCTTATATCAAGTTTGATTTATTTCAAATTGAAATAATTTGATTTAAATGTATATACTTTGAATGACACATTAAGAAGATGATTGTCTTATTAAAATGGCTCTCACTATATTCCTATAAGATTCTCATTATCAGATAGAGTTTAGTTATTTCCTCTTGCATACTGTTTTTATATTTCTTAACATTTATTTACTAAACATAAAATAAACTACTTTCTCTTCTAATTTCAGTTTATATTTTATACAAACAAATTAAGCGTATTTCGTACGTTTTAATAGTTACTTATTTTTAATATAAAAAATCTATTTCAGAGTATACTGCTGAGAAAATTTACAAACTTTCATAAAAAAAACAAGCATAAAAAATCACATAAAAATTTCTAGGAAATATTTTGGAGGTAAGGTTAAAAACATTTATAAAAATGAATTTCTCAATATAAAAAAGTAAACCAACTACAAACTGTCCAAAACATATGCTTTCTTCACAACTACTCATCTATCTTGTTCAAAACTTAAGTCTGTAGGTGACGACCGGATCTATACAGTTGTTGTATAGCAGTTAGGCATCATCTGCTAAGATTCCCTGGTCAGTCAACATTTAAAAGTGAAATAACGGATTTCGTTAAATGCAGAAAGAGTTTAGAGATGTTTTGGGATTTATTTCCAACTCTTATATGCTTTGATTTATTAGGGATGCTCGAAAACTATAAAGATGAGCACAGAATGAATTATTTTTATTTTATGAAAACTATTTCCTGCTCATTATTTTGAATAAATATTTTCTGCAATAATAGAACACTATCGACATATTTCAATAATTTCATATTATCAAGCAACTCATAAATCGCATTGTGTTTTCCAACTTTTTCCCCTTTGTATAAATGTTTATAAAATATTTAATAAATCTTCATTTAATGATAAATGAAATTCATTACATATTTATGATATGTATAACTCTATTCCAAAGATTTTGTTGATAATAAACAGTTGATTACTTTAAGGCATTTATTAAATATTTCTTAACATTTTACAATAAGCACATTACCCAACATTTGAGTGTTTTTTTAAATAAATTTAGTTGATACTTTCCTCTCTGGTTTTTAAAAATATGAGATAATTATAATAAATAAAATATTCACCATTATAACAATGTTCAGATTATTTTATTTTATTTTAACAATTTCAATTTGCGTCAAAATATTAGGTATCGTAATCTCAAAGCAATTACAAGAATATGCTTGAAGAAAACCTTGATTTGGTTGTCACGTTGAAAAATGGCAGTATACTATTTTATATAATTTTTACAACTAAACTTTGTATTTTATATTGGGATTTAAATGAAAGATATAGAAAATTGGTACTTTATATGACTCTAGAATATAAAAATAGGGAACAGTAATAAATATTTTTTTTATTTTCCAGAAACTTCTGATTAAACTAATAAAGATGCCAAAATATCATGTAGACAACCACTGTACTTAAAAAGTATATGATAACAGGAGAATATTTATCACTCAATATTTGGATGTTACATACAAAATAAAGTTGGTTTGATAGATACTTTAAAAAGTTTTCAAAAAAGCCAATATGCTAAACATATTTATTAAGAAATTTATCTAAATTTTTAATCATGTAACAATTGTAATTTTATACTTATATTATTATAACATTCTTCATGATTTATATTCTTGTGATTTTCAAAAACTAAAACTTCTTGTAAAAGCTTGCTTATTTTTGTAATAAAAAGGTATCCAAATCAACATCACAGAATATTTCTGTGCAGTCTAATAGAGAAATATTGAAGATATTGTTTGATTTGGTTTGAGTTAATTTTATTTGCCAAGTATTATATCGCTTACTGATGGAAACTTTTTTTTCAAAAAAAATCATTTTACATTGTATTAAATTCTCAAACCTTAAACATAAATAATGCATACAACTTAATAACCGGTTAAAAAAATTAAAAAATGTCAATTTATACATTATCTTTTAGATAAGTAAGGAAAATAATTTAAAATTTAAATGAATAAAAGCAAAGAAATTTAACTATCGTTAATATAATTTTAGCTAAATTGAATAACAAATGGTGATTAAAATTGTTTAAAGAACAGTTTTCGAGAATTTCCAAAACGAAATTATACACACACATACACACACACACACACACATATATATATATATATATATATATATATATTATATTATATATATACATGTGTATGTACATATACATGTATATAAATTAAATATTTATTAAGTTTTATTTATTAAATAATAAATTAATATATATTTTCAATCAATTTACACAGTTTGATGGGAAAAGGAAACTATTATTGCCAAAAATAGTTTAAAATATATTATAGAAAGATAGCATGAAGTAGCAAAAGAAAAGAAATTTTTCCTTCAAAATTTCTCCCAAATTGAAACTGGTACTCTTTCTTCAGTGAAATCCAATTATAATAAGTGTTTTGTAATTTTTTTTTCAAATTCTCTTTCTCTTTATGTGTTAATATAACTCGCAGCAACCAACTTAATACTTTGGAAGAATGCTAATTTACATAATGGCTGCTTAAAGTCATGTTTGTTAGCGTCTTTTAACAAATTGAATTCGACACTTAACTTGAGGTACCATTCTTTAAATTTATTTTCAAAATTATTCTTAAAAATTTGAATTTCAAAAATGACCGAATCATATATTATATTTACTTCCAATTAGACATCAAATAAATTACTTAAAATCGAATTAAACACTAAAGAATTAATTAAAGGAAATATTGACATTAATTTAGTGATGATGTCTGTCATTTTATTTAAATTTGCATAAAACTAATGAGGTGTTATATGTTAGCAGTGAAAAAAATTTTCTAAAACTAGTTAAAAGTTCTTATTTTTAGATTTGCAATGAATCTAAATTTAAATTTTTTATTTAATTAAGGTTAAAAATTTAAACAATTTATAAAAATATTTAATACATACTGTTTATTTTAAAACTTTAAAAAGAAAAAAGTGTGGTTAATGTATAAATCAAAAATATAATTCATAATTTGTTTTATTATTTGTATTTAACATTATTCTTAATATTATTAACGATAAAGTTTTTGTTTCTTACAATGCATTTGAAAATATGATTACGACACTTTACAATCCTCATTGATTTAAAATATGCACGACGTCAAATAACGTTTCATATACGCTAAATCGTATTCAGACGGTATGCATCCAATTAATCAACAAATTTGCTTCCTGACTTCAAATCGCTATCTAAGAACGGCAGCAAACAAATCGAAGTTCACCGTCGAACATCCGAGTATCTTCGAAAATGAGAAAAATTATTTTTATATGTTTTACTTGTAATTAAGAAATACTTTTTCAATAAATTTTTCCATTTGTAAAATTTTTCAAAATTATGAAAATTACCTGTTGCTCTAAATAATATTTTTTTTCAAATCTTTAGTGGTATTGCTACCAAAATTGAACACGTTGAAAATAGAGCAGAAATAAAAACTCAAAATAAATCAGACTGGACAAAACATCTACTTTATGATTAGCTTAAATTGATAGGGAAAATTATAAAAATTATAATTTTTTATTTTTAATTGTCTCGATATTTTTTTTGTATTCTCACAGTATACTACTAAATAATTCCTCTAAAAATATGAGATTATTTTCAAACTAAGATTTTGTCTTCTCTAATTTAACATGTATTTTACGGTTAAATTTAAATAAAAATAAAATACTTTTTGTTTTCATTTTATTGCACAATACAGTCTATTATATCTTTTATTCACTTGTATTTTTAAAATGATCTAATTTTTATGTACACACATAAATGTTATACATATATACATATATATATATATATATATTCAAAGGATTTAAAGGAATACCTAATGGGTGCTGAAATTACAATAAATTAAGTTCTATATCTTAATTTTTTTGTAATTCAAAACTGTTTATCATGTATTTCAAAAGATCGTTTGAATGCATGTAGTACTTCTATTTTTATTGCTTTTCATACTATTAATATTTGAAAATTGCATATATATATATATATATATATATATATATATATATATATATATATATATATATATATATATATATATATATATATATATATATATATATATATATATGTATATATATATATATATATATATATATATATATGTATATATATATATATATATATATATATATATATATATATATATATATATATATATATATATATATATATATATATATATATATATATATGTGTATATATATATATATATATATATATATATATATATATATATATATATATATATATATATATATATATATATATATATATATATATATATATATATATATATATATATATATATATATATATATATATATATATATATGCAATTTTCAAATATTAATAGTATGAAAAGCAATAAAAATAGAAGTACTACATGCATTCAAACGATCTTTTTTGAAATACATGATAAACAGTTTTGAATTACAAAAAAATTAAGATATAGAACTTAATTTATTGTAATTTCAGCACCCATTAGGGTATTCCTTTAAATCCTTTTGAATTTGGTAACGAAACTTCGTCACTGACGTAACGATTTTCGATCGTTCCGAAAGCCTTCTAAATCGGTTTTCTCTGCCAGGATAGTTGTCTTGTGTCGCTAATGATCCGGCAGCCATTCAACTCGTTACCAGAGAAGTCCGGCTGTGGTTCCGGAGGTTAACGATTAATAACTACAGATGAATAGCGTCAGATAAAGAGAAAAGGAGGGGGAACTGTTGAAAGGACCATTTTCCATACCATTGAGACTAGCGCCTGAAGTGGTTAATATTCAGTTTCGCATTTGTTAAAACTTAAACAAATGGATGTGTCCTAGTAAAACCTCTGGAGCATTTGAACAATGTTATGCTGTTGTTCCTTTTTCGTGCACTGCAATATATCTTCACGAACGAGGCAGAGATTTAATCTTGTAGTTGCTTTTTCATTATTCAATTGTTTGTTGTTGCTGTGATATTTTTCATTATTTCAATTAGAAAACAATGATAATACTTCATTATATAGAAATATTTTAACCATGCTCTTTTTCAACTTATTTCTTTGTGTTACGTTTAAGAGATACAAATGTTTTTATACACTCACTTTCGTTCCCTTTCTTCATTAGTCACACACACAAAAAAAGCGCTTAAAAAATGAAGAACATCTTAAAAAAATTCTATAAATAAAGTTTATTGTTAAAATATAAATTTATAGTGAATTTACTTAAAACATTATCATTGGTAGAATAATAATATGTATTTTTAAAAAAAGATCGATCTCATTCATTTCATAGATGTATATAATTCTCGTTAATAAATCTTGTTTATAACTGAATTTGTTGAGCTGAATTTTGTTGATGAGCTGAACAAAGCTGAATTTTGTTGATTTAAATTGCAAGAAAATAGAAGAGAAATAAATTTATACAATTACTTTATTAATTTAATAGTTTTTGGAGGGACCTAATGGCAGCGCTTATCGCTTCCAAGATAAAACCTAAGATTCGATCTTGGAACAAGGCAAGGTCGATTCAGCTCTTCATACCTTCTGAACTGAATATCTAACCTGCTATGGATCTAAACACGGAAAGTTTCGTGTTAAGTTGAATTTACCTAACCTGGGCAATATGCTTTGGATCTCAAAATCACCGGTCAGGAAAACCGATATACACTTTTTTGATATAAGCTTCAATGGAATTATATGGAAATGAGTTTAATTTTTGTTTAATTTTTTGGATCATATTGGTTTTATATTTTTAATAACTGAATAAATTATATTTTAAGTCAATTTATATTTTTAGGTTATTAGGTTAAAAGTAAATTGCAATCTATTGTATAATTATTTCATATGGAAAAGAAATTAAAATATTTTAACTGTATATCTTTATATTAATGCACACAAACATCTTAATTTTTAAAAAATTCATTGAAGGAAAGTAAAAAAATATCATTAATTATTCGGATAATTACCTGATAAACAAATTATTCTGATAAATTGTCCTCTAGATCTTTATTAGTTTAGAAAAATAAGTAGAAATTATCATTAAATTTACAAAAAGGAATTTTCAAAACGTGAGGTGATTGTGTTATCTATATGGTTGTTAGAGTTAAAAATTGAAAGTAATTTCTTTCTCTTAAATAGGATTTTGTTATATTATTTTTTCCTTGTTCTCAGGAAGTGAAAGTCGTATAGAATATTTTAGATTTGTGAATTTTGCATTTGAAGGGTTATCACATATTTTAACTGTTAAAAGGAAAAAGAGGAAATATTTCTGAAAGTAATTGCTCAGTAAGTTAAAAGAAAATTTTATACATTATTAATGGTATCAGAATCTAAAATTACTTTCTTTTTATGTTTAGAATTGAAGATTTGTGTTAGTAAATGTGTATAGCGAATTTGATTTATAAACACACACTTTTGCGAAATAATGTATTTAAAATATTTAAAAAAACTCTTTTATGATTTAATCATATGTAAAAATATTTTATAACGAAGTGTAATTCAAAATAATTAATCTCTTAAATAATTTGAAAAAAATAAATAGAGTAATAAGTTCAGTAATATAACTAGTTGGGATTATAATAATTATTAATGTTCCACTATTCCTTTGAAAAGAATAAATTGAAAATTTAACAGAAAGTTAACATTGTAGGGTTGACTATTGTAGGTTTTCAATTTTTATTGATATTTTTGTCTTTTACTTTTCTATTGATACAAAATTTATGCAAAATTTGCATTTCATTTATTACTATCATTAAGCAGTTATTTAATACTAATATCAAATTGCATTTTAATAGAAAACTATCTTAGTTTTTGATGCATTTTTATAATAAAGTCCATTTTTTGACAATATAATTTCTAGTTGATTTCTAAAGAAAAATATTTGCTTCATAAATTTTAGTGTTATATAAAGGACTTATTTTATTATGTTGGCCAAAAATATACTAATTAAAAGTGCGTTAAGATTATATTAAAATGAATGTATGTAATCTTAGAATTAAACTGTATTTTTTGCCATTTGAATAATCAAATTATTTCTGTTTCTGAAAAAATAAAACTTAAATTCTTTAAAAACACTGAAGTTATTTTAAACATTTTTTCTTAATCTTGATATAATGAAATCCAAATTCCTGATTCTTGGAATTATCGTTACAAGAGAACTTCATAAAATATGTAAAATAATTTATGTTTGTTATAAATTCCGTATTTTAAAATTTTATTTAAATATTTTCAGCATGTACCAAATGTATTTATTTATTTTTTAAGCAAAACATTTATTTAATGCAAAACAAAACATTTTAGCCAAACAAAACATAACAAATATTTAGTTTAGTTCTTCATACCTTAAATCACTCTTTAAGAATTTTCCCAAGCAAAATGCAAAGACTTGTAAGAATTTTACACAAAATACAGTAGGGATTTTATTTTCAAATAAATAGTAAATATAATTATGACTTATTAAGCATCTTGTTTTAGAAATAAATGAAATGATTCTGAAATACAATCAGCCTATAAATTTACCAAAGATATTTGCATAGATCAGTTGAAAAATACAGATAATAAAATCAAGAAGAGCATTTAAGAAAAACGGAATTAATCTCATTTATTGTAATAACCATTTAAATAATCAATTTATTTTCTTAAAAACTTAATTAACAACTATTTATTTTATAAATTTTGATATCACTTAATATTTATATATGAATTTAACAATTAGCTCACAAAAATTATATGTTTCCTTTAGAGAATTAAATATCCTTCAACCAGAGCCTAAGTAAGCAGAAATCATTCAAGTAAATGTATCAGAAACATGTTAACCACGTAGGTTTAACTTACTAGAAAGGATTAGTTGAGGATAAAGCTTAATCACGTCGTTATAGGAATTCGCAGAATCGGTATGTATCACTAAAGCTCCCTTATGTGACTGGACAGCCATGTCTTTTGGGAAGGCATTGGTCACCGAATCGATTATCTTCGTTGCTCGTTTTATCTGATGAAATTTTAACGCAGGCAACCTCCCAGAGAGACAGCCTAATGTAGTGCAGAGAAATATATGAATATGTATTAAACTATGGTAATGTCCAATATGCTAGTTGTTTGCGGTGGCTCTTGTTGAAGATTTTCTTGGTATACAATTTTGCATCAGAAAATTCGATTGTTAAAATACGTAGAAAATAATTTATCAGAATATGTCTAAGTTTCGATTATTTTACAAATTATTTGTTTCAATATTACGATTGTATGTGTAGTTGAATTATGCAATAAGCAATATTTATTTAAATTACATTTGCTTAATTTTAATAATGAGTATATTTTCTTATGTAGACAAAATAGTAAATGCTTTAAATATATTGAATTTGGTTAATAAAATAGATATTGTGTTTACAGAAATAAAATTACGGACAAATTTCTAAGTATTGTATCAAATCTTTTTTATTATTAGGTCAATATTTAAGCATAAATCCTTTGACTGTTAATTTGATAAATTTTTAATTTTTAGCAATTTGTAAGCATTCGAAATGTTTTCCAACCAAATGAAAGCAAATATTAAAATGGTAGCGATATTAAGAGGTGTTATTCCGAAAAGTATATTTTAGGACATTATTATACTTTATTTTTTGAATTTTACTAAGGATTTTATGTACTAAACAAATTGTTTTATAATTGTACATTTACTCATGCACAAATAGAAAATGAGAATACACTATGGTTTGACATTCTTGGCTAGAGTGCAGCTGAAGTTAAGAAAATTTCTTTAAATTTATGAACCTCACATTTTATGCTAATAATCTTGACTATTTTTAAATAAAATTTTATTTGCATTTTCTGTAACATAACGTTTTTAAAATTCAGTTTCTTCGCAGAAGCAAATTCTTTAATAAATTGAAGTTACGATCTCTATTTATTTAAAAAACAAATTGCCTTACACTGTCTTGGGCAAGATCTTTAGTTTTTAATTAAAAATGTTCTTAAAAAATATTTTAGCAGAAGATCTCATTTAAAAATCTGTCATACATAATTGACTAAAGTTTTTTACTAAAACAATTGTGATTAAAAATACAAACAACATATGCTTGAAAGTAAGTGTGTTAAATATTTACTTTGAGAGATACTTTGGTGGTCATTATACGAACATTATTGTTTATCATATATCGGCTTCTTATTATAGAATTTTAATAGAACCCCCTAGGAAAATAAATATGCAATTAGTAAAAAAAACTAAAATGTTTTAAACTATTTTATCTTGATTTTTTAAATTATTATTTTAAAAAAAACAGATATCTGTTGAAGCCTTAGTTATGTAAACAAACTATAGTAAACAATGTATCAATCATTAAGAAATAAAAATTACTATATCCAATCTCTCAAGAAAACTGTGAAAAATGACAAAACTACATATTTTATTTTATTAAATGTTAACAAAATTTATTTTTAGTTGACATCAGAATGTGGTAGATAAGGGGGTGAATTAATTTAGTATATTTAAAAACTTACTACGTCATGCAAGAAAATCAAAAATGCAAACAAATTTATTTTTTGTTTGTGCACCAGATTTACGGTAACATAGAAAAGTTCAACTTAATATTTTGCTTAAAATTTATCGGCAAAGACATTCTTTAAATTATAATTAATGAGTTTGGGCATTATTTCTGATTTAAGTTTCGTATAAGAATAAATATTTCAAAACAACATCCTTTTTACCTTCTCTAAATAACAAAGTTTGTTTGAAATTTGTATTCTTTCTGTCACGGATTATTTTCTCGTTCATTATTTCTCTAGTGGGCTATAAAATTCAATTTATATGCGAATGACTGGAATTTTCTTTAAGTTAATAATTTCTTCTTTTTTTATTTCCGCATGAGCGTTTTATGTGCACAAACCACCACTATAAGTTAATACTAGTACAATCATGCTTGTGCTGAACCAACTGGAAAACAAAATAAATTTTACCGCATAAAACTTTGTCGTCCCAAGATATAAATATTAAAAATAATCTTCAGAAGTATTGTATAAACTCAAGCATGTCATTAGCTTATGAAATATTTGTTTAAATGAATGCCTTATTTTTTTCAAGAATAATTCATTTTTGTATAAAGTTTCCATTTTCCTAAGTTGATGATAATATATTAGTTGCTTATTATGATTATTTTTTATTTCAAATGAAACAATTTGTTTTGTACGTTTTGTTAATTTTAATGATGTGCATAGTAACATTCTATTTATAATTTTCAAAGGACTATAAAGTTAAGATTATTTTGGGAAGTTTGGGTTAGTTGAAATTAAAGATCTTAAATTATCTACAAATTTATAAGCAGATTAAATTATTTATTTGGCAGTAAAGCTTTCAATTATTACGAATATATATATATATATATATATATATATATATATATATATATATATATATATATATATATATATATATATATATATATATATATATATATATATATATATATATATATATATATATATATATATATATATATATATATATATATATATATATATATATATATATATATATATATATATATATGTATGTATATATATACATATATATATACATATATATATATATATATATATATATATATATATTGTGTTTGTGTTTACTATGGATTGACTAAAGGATCAGATATATGTTAATTAGAATGAACTTTAAATTCAAGTGTCTTCCATCTATAAAGTAATAATAATTTAGCTGGAGTTGTAAATAATTAACCTTATTATAAAATATTAAAATAATTTCCGTTAATTTTATTTATTCTTCACAATTTAGGTGAATTATTTAACAGTCTTTAATACATTGAAACATTCGAATATAATTTTTCTTTTTATTTGCAACGCTTGAAATCCATATTTATGAAATAATACTTAAAAATTAAAATAATAAAAACATACTTTGAAAACATTACTGTTTACTTTCTCTCGTGTAAGATTCATTTGCATTGCTCCATAGTTAAAGAATGTAAAATTAAGTAATATTAAAATGGAGTGCATTAATTACATGTTGATTGTCTGTAAGACTGATTGTTTAATATTTTAACAAATGGCAAACTAATTTTCCACTCAAATTACTAACTGATTTCTGAAAACTAATTTTCTGTTATCTTATGTAAATTATAAATATTGATGGACAAAAAATAAAACATATTTTTAAAATATGTTTTATGCAAATCGATTACCTTTTACAGAACTTTTGATTCCAAAATTCAATGCAAAACTATTCCTTTTTCGTATTCTTCTTGCAAAATGATCCTCAAAGAATATTAAACACTCTTCCCAGAGCTCCAAAATCGCATTAGTCCTTCTCTCCTTCCCAGAAGCAATGGTCTCTTCCCCCTTACCGCTAATGATCCGCAAAGTCCTTTTAGCACTATGCGCTGTTCAGGGTTGGGCCTTAAATACCTCCAGTTAATATTCGCATCACTACCCGATGCTTTATAAATGAAAACGCAATCATCTTCTTTGGATACAGCGAGCTTGCGTGATGATTCATCGTACGATAAAACTTAGATATCTATTCCAGAATATTGTCTGCTATTTCTATGTTATTAGTGTGTGGTCATCGTGATATATAAAATATTTTCATGGTAAAACAATTGTGTTATTTCAAATTATATTGAGCTACCTGATGATAGCAGTAAAGGAGCATAAGTTAGCAAACACAACTTATTAGATGTATTTAATTTTGAGTAAATGAGATGTTATAAGTAATATGTTTCATGTAATATGTTATACAAATAAATATGTCTAAAGCTCTGATTGACTGACAAAATTTAGATATATACTCTAAAATAAGCTCTGCTGTCTTTTTTTTGTTTACAATGGTATATATCTAAGTATTTTCTTACTACATTAATTATAGGTTACACTGAATTATATAATACGAATTCATAAAAACAGCCAATTTTCGAAATATTTTAGACAATTTTAGTGCATGACATTAAAGAAAAAAATGTTGAAAAATAAATATGGTATGAAATTTCGTAGTCTAAACATCGTGATAATGATTTCTACTTAATTATTTAAAAAAGTGTTACTTTAAAGGTAAGGAGAAATTTATAAGCTGTAGATTTTATATATATATATATATATATTATATATATATATATATATATATATATATATATATATATATATATATATATATATATATATATATATATATATATATATATATATATATATATATATATTACTATTACTATTAGAGGTATCGTTTCTTATTTTTAAGAATTTAATTACATATTACTTGATTGCGTACATTAATTTAGTATTTAAAACCATTTTTGCTTATACATATTGATTTTTTCTTGAACTTCAATGTAAAATTATACTTAACTTAATTTTAGGAAACTAAATTCAATTATTCTAGCTTTAGAAACTTGATTTTATTTCTGAAATATATATTTATACATTTAATTGGTCATAAAAATGAGGTGAGCACATTACAAATATTACAAAAGCAAAATTTTAGTTTATAAAGCCATCAAGTTAACTCACTGTCTTTAATTTTACTTGTATTTTTACGTTGCACTTTTTCATACATGTAAATATTCAACAGTACTACCTATATCAAATTTTATAAATGTAATTATTATCACAAAAAATATAGGAAATGAACTAAATTTTTTCAAATAACTAATGTAAAATCTAGTTTATTTGTTCTAATATAAAATATATTTCTGTTACTAATTCTCTTCATTCGAAAATTGAAAAATTGCCATTTTTTTCAACCTTTAAATGGAATAATCTTTCAATATTTAATGACACGTTTCTTAAGATGCTTGGCGTTTTCATGCTTTTGAAACAGAAAACTCCTTTTTCCATTTGTTCTCTCAGTGTTTATTTTTAATGTGTATGATTTGGAGCTGATACACTTCACATTTAGGGTTTAGTATAAGACTCCATCTACTGGAACCAAAGATTGAAAATTTCTGAATAGCAACAGTCTATTGCAAAGCGATATAGTGACAGATTTCCGTGATCAAAAAGTAGAAGCGCAATAACCGTAATAGCAATCCCTTGCTATGTTAGTATCACTGTTTTCCTTGTAGTAACGGGAGAGTGAGTTACTCTAGCAAAAGAGTTTAGGAGCCAGGAACAAATGAATTCTTATGTCAACGCCAGGTTCCCATTGAATAAGATAGATGAGACTACAGCGTGAAAGAATTTACTTTAGAAGAGTCTTCGTTATTTTTGCTTAAGGCAGTGAATACAGTAGAATTAACTGTGAGCCAAAACACCTTGTCAGGTGGAAAATATCGCCAAAGTGAAATACTGGTAAAACCAATCTTTCAAAGACATTTTCTAAAAATATTTATTTGTTAAGTTACCTTAAATGTTCTTTCTTTTGAGTTAAAATGATGTAACAGAAAGCTTTATCATATTTTACAAGGAGACAACTAATTAAGATAGGATAAAGTGTGCCTTTAATGGAATCGATGCATAATTATTCCACTTTGTGTAATTTTCTTAGATTAAATACTATCAATCTATCACATTCATTGTCTTTTTTTAATATCATATGTAATTAAAAAATAATTTTGTCATTTCAATTGATTTAATATTATGACAAGCATTAATTTTACATTTGGTTTTCTTAAAATATTATGTTATTTGAGAGATGAAACAGTATTTTTTATTGAAATGGATAAAAATAAAAGTAATGGCGAAATTTCACAAATGAAACAAAAATTAGTTTGACAATCTTATTGAAAATTTTTTTGTAATTTATTTGATAAAGTATTTCAAGCTAGAATTTAACTATTTATTACGATTTGAGATTGTATTTATGAAAAAAATTTTTTTTTTAAAAATTAAAGATTTAAAATAATGTTTATTATAACATAAGAAGACAACCCATTATTTATGAACAAGGTACCTATATTTATTTAGAATTATGATTTGTAATTTTAATTCACCAATGAATTAAATAGAATATCAGAATATTAAAAAGTTAACCACAATTATTATTAAATCCTTCTGTTTTCAGCTTCTTATAAAAATAAGAACTTGCTGTTTGACTTAATTAAAAATATGGTTAATTGATATTGATACTAAAATTCTAATAATTTATTGATACTTGTGACAGAGATGTGTTAGTTTGTTTTAAACACATAACCTAAAAATATGATGATAACGTAAGTATATTTTAAAATAAAAGAAGTAAGAAACTTTTTTTGCATTTGAATTTCCTCAGTTGATATTTTATTAAAAATTGATTTCTAAATTTTTTTTGCTTTTTCAATAAATAAATTATTTTCATTATTTATCTAATATTAATTTATTACTAAATATATTCGAATTTAAATTAACAAGTTAAATTTATTTTGTTATATTTTAAGTAATTTTTTACTTATGTTACTAAGAAAAATGCAACAAAAAGTTGTTTTTAGAAGTATAACCATTTATAAATTGTAACAACTAAGAATTTATTATATGCAATGTACACACTACTTTTTGCCTTTGTTCAATTAGTTTTTACATTTCGTTGTATGAAGTGGTTTAATGGTTGTTTTGATGCTTAATATTTAAATATTTTTTAAACAAATTGTTCTGATATTTGATATTTAGTTAAATAAATTGTAATTTAAAATTCACTAAGTATAAAAGACATGCAAATTGTGAAATACAAAAATGTCATATTTTTGTTTGATGCACATAGCATGAAACAAAACTATTTGTTACTTTTATTATCATCTCCAAGTGTTATTTTGTTTTTCATGTATTACAATAATAATTTCCATTAAAACTATTGTTACATATATGCTTCCAATATCAAATGAGCCCTATAAATAGAATTTTAATATTGTTTAAGTAGATTAGATTAGATTTCTTTTGATCCTTGTAGTAAAATAAACTTTTTTGTTTCTTTTTATCATAAAAACTGTACGTATCTTCCAGATGTTTTAAGCAAAATATCATTAAATTTACAACTATAAAAATATAAATTCACCTATTAGAAATTTTTCCTAATAAATTAATCATTAAACACAGTAAAATTATTTCATATTTCCTTTTCCATCATTTTTAATAATTTAATTTTTTTGTCTTGTTTAATAACATAGTAGCATCTTTCGTGAATCTGTTACCAGCTGTTTAATACTCTAAACTAGTTGAGGTTAACTCAGCCAGTCAATTAAGTTTGCTCGAACAGTCAATATCGCATTAGACTGACCACATGGATGAAGCATACGCTGTTTCGCATTATTGGAACATGACTGAATATTAAACTTAGCACCACAGCTAAAATTCCTTCCTAGTATATTGAATTTACAGTTTTATACATATACAGTTTTATTATGATTTTAATAGATTCTATGTATTTTCAATGTATTTACTTTTAAGGGATGAATTAAAAATAATTAAAAAATTATAATAGGGACCAAAAATATTGGTTAAAAACTATTTTACTCAAATAAATGTTAATTATTAAAAATGATAACTCAGTTTTTTTATTGTACTGTGAACACTGCGCAACAAGCAAAAATGAAATATGAAAAACTTTCGGGAAAAATGTATTTTTATGTGTCTAGATAAATTGAATTTTAAAATAGAATATTATATGAAATCATTTAGGTTTTGTGCAGATTTTGGATATTTTTTATTTGAACTAAAGGGCTTGCAAATGTTCTTACACAATTAATGATTAATTGTGTAATTATCTATTTAAAAATAAAAATAATTATTTTTGAATCAAAATGTCATAATTTTAATTAAAATACGACGAAAAGTTGCTTTATTTGGCGCAAAACTTGATGCATTACACTGATACAAATGAAATAAACAGAATATTCATAATTTTTTTTATTTTACTTTATAATACATTGTAAGCAAATTGATTCCTTTGTCTGAAAAAACCTCTTATTAATACAAAAGTTTAAAATTACCAAATTTATGTTTTTAAATTTTATATGTATCAAATTTAAGGCTGAGCATATTTTCCTAATTGCATTTAAAGAAGTAGTTTATTTACAGAAAAAATTCTTTATAGTATATTTACAGATTTTGTAATTAAAATTATTGAAAGATAAGGTTTGAAATATTTACAATATTTCTTTAATTAAAATTTAAGTATATGTAATGAAATCTAGTTTATTATCATTATTATTTAGAGTATCAAATGTTATTTTTATCTAATTGGTTTCAAATTTTGTATTAGGTGATTAAATTATTGATTTATTTTAAATATAAATCATTAAAGTGTGTTTGAAAGAAAAAAATTTAATTTTTCATAATTCGAAACTATTTTTCTTTTAGCAATAACAAAATGACATTTTTGCAAATAATTACTTAAAATTTTTGTTATCAATTTAATTTTGATTATACTCAGAAATATTACATTTTAAATAAATTCGATCATTTTTAACTAAGGTATTTTAAAATAAAATAGTAATTAGTTGTTAAATTAAAAAATGACTGGTTAGGTTAACTATTGGGTTGTTCGGAAAGTAATTTTGCCTTTCTTACGCTGATCAACTTTTTGCTAGTAAAACCAACCACTTTATGACTATGGAATCGTGCTACTACCAGAAAGATGGTAAAAGCTATTGGACTAGAATGAACAGTGTGCAATGCAAAACAGAATTTATTTGCTGCACATTTTTTCATTTTCATGAAAAAAGAAATGACTTTCCGAACAACCCAATAAACATCTCTTAATTACTTTTAACTAATCTTTCTTATTTACTTACAACCTCTTTATTTAATTGTTTTACACTAATTTAATTGTTTTATGTTATCAGAATTTTTTCAAGCAGTCATTTATCTCCTATAATTAACAGATTTGACATTAATTCATGTCTAAGTAATTAATATATGTGATCATGAATAATATAACTTTTAACAACTTATTTAATTTATTTTAAAATTTGTGGCAAACATTAATCATATTTGAAAATTCCACATTCTGCAGTAAAATTTTAATAAATCAGCATTTTTATTGAAATGTAACAAAAAATTTCATTTTTATATAACTATTTTAAAATCATGAGTTAAAAACGGCGCAACAAAAATTATTAATTGTACTTAATATCCTTGAAAAATGAGATGAATTTTTTAACGTTAAAATATAAAACAGTATGTTGAAAAATCTGAATTATTAAATCAAATGCAATAAAATATTTAAAAAAGAAACTACACGCTTACATAAAATTGTTAAAAAATCACGATTTGAAATGCGAAATGTTTAATGATTTTAAAGCAAACGGTCAGTTAAATATTTGTCATTTTCATTTCTAGATGGAAAAAAATGGTTGGAATTGTTAGAAATAGCTCCAAAAATATTTGGAAATAGCACTTTTCCCTTTTCCTTATCGATTTCCCGTTATAAAGAATCCACTAACAAAAAAGAAAAAATCCCCAACGCTTCACTTAGGTTATCGTGTTCGTCCATCCATATCTTACGCTGTAGGATAGATTGACACAACCGATATCGCAGAAGGAAATGTTTCATAGAAGTTGGACAAACCTATCGGTGTAGCATACGGAAATTATTTAGTGACAGCCCTTTCTAGTTGACTCCATTACGTCATTCGAATAGAGATATCCCCATAAATAACGGCAGGGATTGATGTCAACAAAGTTTTGATGTTTTTTGCCGGAAATTGAGAACCGTGAATGAAATTCTTTCGTATCTCTCTTACTTTATCAAATTATAATAAATGTCATCAAACTGCTTATCAATGTATTAATTAACGATAATAGTGTTATAATCTGAAAGAATTAAAGACAAATACCATGCATTTTACTTTGACACGTAGATAAAATATGAAACTATTAGAGCCTGAAAAATTACTTTATTCTTACAACTTACAGCTTAATTTCTCAGTATAAAATATAGTTTGATTGAAAATAGAACTTTAAGGAAAATCTTCTGTATAGGTGTACGTAAAGATGATAGAAGATTTTTGATAAGTGTCAGACACCGCAATTTTGTTCTTTTGTGTTTCATTTCTTTTTTTAGTCTAAACTAATATATGATGAAAGTTAACTGCAAAGTTAAGATTATACTGTTATTAAAAACTATTTGTAAAATTATATAACTAAATATTTTCTAATATACAGTCTTACCTATTATTAGAATAATGGAATAACATTTTACATACTGGACATTATCACCAGGTATTTTTTAAAGCATTACTTCAAATATATAAAACAAGAATAATTTGTTTTATCTTTTAAATATTATTCAATTTCATTAACATTCTCAGCATAATATATAATAAATTATCTTCAATTTATTAGCAACACTGAAAACATACAAAGCTTATTGTTGAAGAGAGCGATTTTTGACTGTGCAAAAATTCCTAAAAAAATTACATTACTATATTTAAACGGATCTTATATTTTTTAATATCACTATAAAATATTTCTTCTTAATTTAAAGTTGTCTAAATTTTTATAATAATATATTCCTAAAAAGATCACACATATTTGCAATTTATAACAGAAAAATTTAAAGGAAATGATAAGGAGAGTAATAAATTAGCTATATGTCAATAATGACTAAAAATTATATTTAAACAGTTAAAATTTAAACATTTGTATTTAGTCTGTAAATTTACGTAATCTGAGAAAATCCACTTCACTCAAATTCAAACTAAACACTCATCGTAGAAACAATAAAATATTTTCTGTTTAGTTGTTGATATCGTGATCACAAAAAATATTCATGCTGAACTACAACAAGTGTTAGCAGATATTTAATTGTTAATGAAATGAGTGATTTTACATAAGCATCAAATCACACACACACACACACACACACACACACACACACACACACACACACACACACACACACACACACACACACACACACACACACACACACACACACACACACACACACACACACACACAGATATATATATATATATATATATATATAATGGAGAACCATAATTTTATATACATAATACAAATCATGTACATTCACAGACGCATTGCGCATTGTATTCAAATCTGCCCTTTTTTACTTTCCGATTTGTGATCGGTATGTTTGTTTCAGTTGACTTCACTTATTTCTGGGTGTAAGAAATACTGTTAAGCATTACAGTGCATTTAACACAACAACAATAAATTAAAAATTGCTGCTTTTGTATGAAAACAATAATATATTTGTTTTTAAACATGGACCAGAGTGTGTCTTCGTTTGACATAATCATCCGGCAGTGTTTGTTTGACTGACTTAAAGTCCCAGTCAAACCTTATTGAACATCATTGATATAAATTGAAAGTTTTGTGATTGTGACAAAAATCAAACATGAGCTATTTACATCATGAAACATGAGTCAAAAATAAATAGTCATGAGTCTGCCAAACTTTCTAAAATTTAATGTGTGTGTGTGCATTGCTTTCTTCCAAAAGTTCAAATTCCTATGAAATTAAAAAAAAGAAACTTTCAAACTAAATATGTGCAACAGTGTGCAACATTTGATGACATAAGATATAGAGAAATATTCCTTAACAATCATATACTCACACACGCAAACAAATGCACACACACACACACACACACACACACACACACACACACACACACATATATATATATATATATATATATATATATATATATATATATATATATATATATATATATATATATATATATATATATATATATATATATATATATACTGTATATACTATAGCTTATAAAATTGAATTTATGTTATTGTAGTATTGAATTTATGTTATTTTAATTATAGTTATTTATAAATTATTGTCTTTAACGATATTCTAAATAAAATTTATTTTTATTATATGTACTTTAATAGGTTGATATTCATAGCCATATTTATTTTTAACTACAAAACATATATTTCATATGAAGAAAACATCTAATATATTTCTTGAAAAAGAATATATGAACAATAACGTTTCATTTTTTATACAATGATAAGAGTTTGCAACGGAATCATAAGATTACAAATAAATTTTCTAGATATATTCGTAACTGCAGAAAAATATTCTTTTGGATTATTTCTGAGTTTTGGAATTCTGAATAACATTTTTTCCTTAAAAATGAAAGCTGTAAGAAAATTATGCTTAAAAACGAATATCAAATTCATGTTATGTCATTTCGTATACCATATAATGCTCTCATGATTCAAAATTTGATTCATATCTCGTTTTCAAAAGCTGTTTTGAAAATGTTTTCAACAAACACTATTTAAAGTATTTTAAGGAGAATTGCTTTCCATAAACAACAACATATTACACAACTCTAGAGGGTAAATGTTGTTACATACTAATCAAATGCTACCATAACCTATAAAATTCTGTATAGTTAAAAATTCCTAACATTTTCACTAGAAAAACATCATTTATTAATTACTTCTTTAATGAAATAATTTTTTACGTTAGTTTACAGGAAAATCGTATTATTAATGAAAATATCCTCAGTATCTTTGAGCATTATTCCTGAAAATCATTATTACCTTTAATTTTTGATTTTAGAACTCCATGTATTCATTTAATTATAAAATTTAAAAATTAATTAATATTTTATTTTTAAATTTTATAGTCGACTGTCTGGTGAATAAATACTTCTTAACTAAGAATTGAATTTACTAACAGAAAACAATTTGAACGGGAATAGTTTCACATGCATGTGAAAAAAAATTTGTTAAACGCTAATTGGTGTTTTACTAAAATCCTAATTGCAAAGGAATGCAATTGTAAGATATTTAGACTTAAAGAGCTCTAAAATAATTATATCGATGAAATCAAATGTTTATTTTTACCTTTAGTTACTATTTCAAATATTTACCGAAATCTTTTAATTATATCTATTTGATTTTTCTCTTATCATATTGAAATTCTTTACGCAAATAATTTGCAACTTTAATGAAATTAATATTAATGATTTTAATTTGGTATAATACAGTATTGTGAGCAAAGAGAGAGAGAGAGAGAGGGAGATTTTATTATAGGTGCTTGCATCGAGTTTCTATTTTAAAAATATTATAGTTAATTTGTAGTAAAGGAATTTTAGTTCTGTAAAGAATATATAATAAAAATATTTCATTTTTTAATCAATACAGAATATTTTATACATTGTACATTTGCTTCATTATCTTGAAAATATTGATTCAAGTATAATTAATTACATAAATCTTAATTTATTAAAAAAATTACAAGAAATAAATACATGGGTTCATAACAAAAATATTTTGCAAATAATGTTATCGCATTGTGATTTATATTACAATCCAATAAAATACACAAATTTTTATATACTTATATTTGTTTTTAGAATCATCTGAAATAGTTTCACGTAAATTTAAATAGTTTTCAGCTGAAATATTTCAAAACAAATATTTTTAAAGTATGGAATACACTTTGTGTTAAATTATTGAATACAAAACAATAAAATTTCAGAAGATTTTATGTCATTCATTGTTTATATTTTTGTTTTCATAATAATCTCTTCTCAAAACAACTTAAAAACTATTTTTAGTTATTATGTAAAGTTACATCAAAATGTTTTAGGAACACAAAGCATATTTACAAAAAAAAAAAAATCCAATTTATAAAATTTAAAAACAACAAACCATTATAGTATAATTTTGAATATCATTTAAAATCATTCAAAATTATTAAAATATTAAACTTTTTTTAAAGTATTGAAACTGCGTTTTTTATATTAAACCCTATTTAAATAAATACATGTCATGTAATATTTAATTTCATTATAAACATAAATTTTGTATATTTCAATAAAAAATCCTAATTATACTAAGCATCTTTTAAGAAAAAATAATTACATAAATTATCAATTTTAATCGATTTTGTTTTACTCCTCGTTGCAACGAATATAAACTAAAAAAGTCAACTTAATATCCATTTTTTTCATGAAAATATAATCCTAATAACCTTACTTTAAAATGTTACCTTTATCTTTCATTTTAAGTTAGAGTTTAAATCTTTGTTCACTACAAGGATTAATTTAGGAATACTTAGTAATATTCAATAGATTCCAATACTCCAAAATAAAACATTATAAAATATATTTTGCAAGAATTTGATTTATCTATTAGGTAAACTTTTTCCTCTCACAGAGAAAAATGTTTTTCTTGATATTAAATCATTATTAATCTTGACGTTTAAATGAAATTCCTTAGGATTAAGAAATACATTTATTTCATTTTATAGATATCAAATTGTTAAATGCATAAGATGTTTTTATAAGATTAAGTTTTGGTCATGAGAGGGAAAACTTAAAATAGATTAATTCTATGTAATGCATTTATTTACAGAAGCTTCATGAGAATGGCAGACATTTAAATTCTTAAATGTATAATTTGTTGTTGCACTTTACGTTTTGTCAATAATATGATTACTATTCTAAATTTATAAAAGTGAAATACATATGCCAACTGATTGTCAAATTTTAGTTTAAGTTAAAATATTTCACAAGTTAAATAATATCAACTTTACAACATCCTTTGTTATTTTTACAGTGTATTTTTAAAATGAAAATTGTTTTTGTCTAAACACTTTTAATCATGTAAATAAGTGTTCTCTGTGGCTATTTCTTTAAAATGCATAATATAAATTCAAAAAATCCTAATTAATCATATACCAAGTATTATGAAATAAGAAAATTATAAAATAATTCCTAGTACTATACATCTAAAGAACATAAAGTGCTTAAATATTTGCCATTATGTATAATCTGCTAATTTATTACTTATTATACATTATGACATATATTAATTATAAGGAATCATTTATTTAATTCGAGTATTTTTAATGAATTTATATTTATTATTTATTAATTATCATTTTTAAAAAAATATAGAATAATTAATCATTTTTGTGTTGCTTATAAATTTTATATCTTAAAAAGTTTGTCATTATTAACATAGAATTCCTATACTACATATTATATTGCAAACTTTAATGTATATATTATAAACATAACATTTTAAACAAAATTAACAACTTTTTTATAGTTATGTATTAACGCTGAACAAATTTTATAATTAATCAGTTCCTATGTATTTTATATGTGTATGGATGCTGCTCACCTCAAGAACTGCCCTGAAGTTTTAAAGTTTATGACTGACAACTCTTTTGAGGCTACTATAGGAATTTATTCTTGTTTATATACTCGTTCATCTTTTTATTGGGCTGCTCGTCGATTAATCGCACATGTCAAGGACGAGCGTAGTATAAAAAATTACTTGTTTAATAATGACATGAGAAAAATAGTATGCTAATGTGTCGTTTCAATAAAATTGTAACATATAGATAATGAGTAGAGAAAAAGAATTTTTTTCTTGAGTTCTTAAGTTGAATAATAACTTGTAAAATCACTTCTTGGAATCAATGCAACGTTGTTAAAAAGTACTGTCTAATGCGTCATAATTTCTAACACTTTAATGCATAATATAATGTTAATAATATGTATATAATAATTGACTGGGTTTAAAATGGTTCATTCTTTTCAATACAGTTATGGTTGTTTACACATCAATTCTTAATGAACTGCAGTACTTGAGATGAGAATGTAGATTAAGTGTGGATTATATACTAAATTATACGAATAATAATGAAATATTAATACACAATTTTTCAATTTTCACATTATTTATATTATATTAAAAAATCCGTTATCATATAAATTTAAAAAAATTATTTTGTTTACTTTAAAACATATGTTAAAATTTTTTCTTCTTATGATTAAAAGGCTAATTTATTAGTTTAAAGATAATGTGGTATTTTGATTTAGCTAATTATCATCTTAATATAAAACGTGATATTGCATCTTGAAAAATTTTGCTTTATTCTCAATTATTAATAAGATTACTTTAATTATATACCAGTTAAATCTCAAAACTAATTAATATTTTTATCGATATTTTTACATAATTTTTTAAAAAATTAATAAAAGAAAAGTATGGAAATAATTTTTGTCTGATAACTTTATTTATGAAAGAAAATGTGTCAATCATATTTTTGAAAAATATATTTTTTTTTGGAAATTTTCATATTTTTTTTAAATATATTATTTGCGTTGCACTTAGCTTACTTTTTCCTTGCCCACATTCAATTCTTTTTACCCTTATTTCAAAAATTAGCTTCTCCAGAAATTTTAATCCATTTTTATCATGTTATATGTAAAGTCATATTTGAAAGTGGATTTTATTTTTTATTCCCTATATTATAAATAAACTTCAAAGCATATCACAAACAAACATTTAAGAATTCTGTTTATTCAAACATTACATTAAGAAAGTTTGTTGTTATAGCATGGTAAATATACTTACCTCAAAGGTATTGCTTAGTCCAAAATACACAAAGCAGAGGTTCTACTGCCTGATATTAGAAATCTTTCCCTGGTCTCAAATGTAATAACTATAAAACAAAGATAACATATCGCGCCAACGGGGACCAATAAATAACTCCTAAGGATTTTAAATTGTCCAACCAAACCGTTGTAGTAAAAAGTCTTCTTAAAACGTAACCCATAACAACCCGTTGCAAGATGTGAGACTCTGTGTCCCAAGCATATAAAATAAATACCAAGACTCGAAATCTTAGACAATAGAGCATCAAGGAAAGACATATAGGACCCATTATCCTACTCCCGGATTTTCGCGTTCCCGGATTGTTCCGGACGGAAAAAAGAAGAATATTCCGAAAGGGTGGGCCGAAACACTGTTCTGAATGCCGTCGTTTGAGAGAAGAGTGCTTAAAATATATAGATGTGTAAGGGAAGCGGAAAAGATGGAAGATTCTTTGGTCCATGTCCTGATGGGAAATCATCACCTCCAAGATGACAGCAAGATGAGATTTTTCCTCCTTTCTTCTCTTTGAGCTGTGAGCTGTGAATTTTTCCAATTTTTATTCTTCATCCTAGTCGAGAGTTCAACTTTTATGTTTCTGAAACTTTTCAGTATTGAAATAAAATATAGTCTAGTACTTCAGTAGCACAAAAAAGAAAATTTGTTTGAATAATATTTGAAATGTGAGTTTTTCATTTTCAGTTTTATGCATTGGACTTGTAGATATTATCGAAAAACATTCAAACAATTTTAGCCAATTTGAAAGATTAATTTATAACACATGCACAATATCTGAAATAAATTACGCGTGATTTTTCTGTGTGCAATAAATTTTGCGTGTAATAAAATGTTTCCTATCTCTTCTAACATTTATGAAATTAAATATAATTCTTATAATATCGTGACTCATTCATAAAATGATTTATTTTTTAGGATATAATCTGTAAAATTATTTCTAACCTTTCTATAATTAAAAAATGTTGTTTGTGTTTCTATATTTATTTTAGACAATAGGATTGTAATTATCTACTTCAAAAATCATAATTTTCTGCTATTATTTGATTATGAAATATTTATCTATGCATTTTATATACATATATATATATATATATATATATATATATATATATATATATATATATATATATATATATATATATATATATATATATATATATATATATATATATATATATATATATATATTAGTTTAAATTTTGTCAAGTTTTCCTGAGTTGATTATAATGCTTTTTCTAAATATAATATTGATGCAATTTAACATATTCAATTGTTAAAAAATGTGTTATTTATTAGGAAGATATTCATAAATATTAAACTAGTTTTATAATCTTTATTTTAATTCAAAACATAAATTTTTCATTAAGAAAATTAATAATGTAGGGTTATATGATCCAGTTTAAAAACAAGTTGTGTTGTATTCAAATGTTTCTTAAATATTTTACTACAAAATATTTTCATAAAAATAAGAACCTTTTAAGTATGCACCTAATAGAATATTTGAAGTTGTTTTTAATTTAATCTCTTACAATTTAATTTTCTTACATTTCTTGCAGTACGTTTACAGCAGCAGTGCATAATACCATTTAGGCTTCATGATATATATATATATATAAATACATATTAATTATTAACGAATTTAAATTACTTTTATGTTTATATAAAGCATATATAACTTGATATATTTTTCTATATGATATTCTAGACAATTTACAAGGATAACTTATTCAAAAAGTAAATATGCATAAGTTTAATATGCAAAACAAAAATATATTAATATTTTTAATTGTGAATTTATTTAATCTTTATTCTTGTTTTTAATATACTAAATTGGTTTTTAAAAAACTTATTATACATAAATACATGTTTAATTAATTTTTAACCAAAAAATTTGATTCAATTCTAAGAAAAGATAAATAATAACAATAATTAGAAATTTCAAAATAAAAATGATGACGAATTTAGAATATTGATTCGAATAAAGAGAAAATGAAAAAAAATTATATTAAAATTTAACAGTCGTTAATTAGCCTTGAAATATATTAAATTAAAATTATTTGTAATATTTCTAAAGCGAATTCGGCTTTCGCTATTTCATTACATTATAAATGATTCATAACTCATGGTTTTCATATAATCACACCATGGAAGATTATCCCATGATACACTGATAACATAAAATCCTCGCTTTTTATCCTTTTAAATAAATTACATCTAATATATAATGTTTGATTTATTTGAATTAAAAATATTGACATAAACAATAAATTTTTAAGCAATTATTGAACATAATATAACACTAATATTGCTAGAAAATGCAATTATTACTTTATTTACTATCAAATATTTATTTTTTACTATTGTTTATTTTTTATTAGTATATTAGTTTCTTTCTTTTTCTACAGTGACTTAAGCTACTTATGTGTAAAATTTAAAAGATGGGAATAAAATATTAATTCAACTACATTTAAGATAGAGTTGAGTACGATAATTTTAATTTAAATCATTTTTTAGTTTAAATTGAGTCATAAAATATATTTAGTTATCCTATTTACTATAGATATGTCACACAAGAGCTAGATTTAAATTTAAGCAGTTAATAATATATATTTTATTTAAGAAATATTTATCAACTCTTATAAGATAAATTTTGATACATACGTGCATTATCATTCATTTTACAAATGTTTATATATGCCATGATACTCAATATATGTCAAATTTATTTCTGTGTATAATTTGTTATATGACAACTGAATATCATTTTGTAATTAATGTAAATTGTTAGAAAATAAATTTTCACTAAAAATTTGTAAAACATTTTCCCTTCTTCATTTTATCTTTGATAAATTTTTAAGTATTATCGAAAAATACTGCATTAAAATTATGAAAATAATATCAAGAGTAATAAAATATTTTATTGTATTTTAATTAATGTATAATAGCAAAATATTTTATTCTAATAAATAAGATTGTGAAATAAAATTGTTGTAAACCAAATAAATGTAAGGGAGGAATGTAGAAATTATTTTCATGTGTATAAATGATTTTTCTGAGTACAATCCTCGGCGCAATAAAAAATAATATTAAATGTCATAAAATAAAATTTCAAGCAAATGAGTAATATTTATAAATATTAGTAACAGCGTAATTTAATTGACTAAGAAATATAATTTTTGCATATTTTTAAAAATTTTTTGTTATATTCCTGTTTTAATGAGATTAAATGTTATATAGTAGTTATTTGAAACAAAAACTGCACGTATGTTGTTTATATAGCTTAATTACTGTAGATAAAATACACTTTTCAAACTTTTTAAGGTTTTGTATTGGAAAAGTTTCTCACAAGAAAACCATTTCTATTTCACATCGAGGGATTTTAGATTTCGTTGTCTAGCAATGCGCACAAAAAAACTATTGGTATTTGATGTGTGAAAACTTCAATGTCATATATTTTTTTATTTATTCATATATAAGATCCATAAGCTTAAATGGTATAAAAATAGCAGTCATAAATAACTGGACTAAAATTAGTCTTGAAACATAAGCGGAGAAACTTATTAAAGAAAATATTTTAATATATATATAACTATGCACACTTATTTATTTAAAGTATATGTGTTTTACTGTATTCATATATATTATTTATAGATTATAAACCTACTAGAAAAATTTCGCAGCTTTATTTTACAATTACTTTCCTATGAATATCTATTAAATAATTTTTCTTTTATGAAATTTTGTTAATTTTGAATTTTACCGATTCTAAAATTTTGGATTTGCAAACATTTACATTTTGCCATTTATTTAAAACAATTTTATGTAATTTAACAAATGCAAAAGGCTCATGTTTAACAAAGTAAAACTAAAATTAGTTTTTACCATTAAACTTTGTGTTTCCCTAAATTTCTATGAGAGCATTTATTAAATGTTGAAACATTTAATTTTTTGAATATATAAAGTCCAAAAATGAGATGAGTTATTAAGATTAGATTGATAGTTGCAAAAATTCTATATACATAAAATTCAATAAAAAACTGGTAGTATTTTAAGCTACATAAAAGATAAATATTATATAATGATTCATTTTATCTCATTTTAATAAAATTTGCAAATTTTCTTCGAGCTTAGAGGGTTTATTTCGTACTGATTCAATATAATGCTTTGTTTAGTTATATTATTCAACTCTTCTATTAAAACATCTTCTAACGATTTGTATTCATGAAAATTACTTGGCTATTCAGATTAGAAATGAAAATCAAACTAAGATTATTTTTGAGCATTTAATTTCTCATTAATGATTAAAATAATTAGTTTCTATACTTATATGCAATGATAAATTATTTATAATACAAATTCAGTTATGTGCACATATATGTAATGTAAATGAGAAAGTAAATGATTTATTGCAATAAAAACATAAAAATATGTCTGAACACATTTAATGTAACATTTTCATAAAACGTGTCTCTGTTAACTAGTCTGTACTAGTCTGATATATTTTTTCACCTAATCTCAATTATGAACATGTTTTGTAATAGTCATTATAAATTGGGCATTAGCTGAAAACTATTTTTATACAATAATTGCAAAGAAAGGAATTTTTTTATTTATTTTGCAGCTTTCTACAATTGCACAATTTGCGTATACTTAGGGTTTAACAAGTGAATATAAAAGTGTTTTTTATTAGATAAAATATTCTAACCTTTTGTTTTATGTATAGATGTGATTAATGATGTTTATAGTAAATCCAATAAAAATGTTGAATCTTTTATAATTATAAGTACGCGATTCCATTAAAATTGAGAATGTATACTATAAGCAGATTTATAAATGCAAGGGAGTGAACCTGAAAAGGAAATACTTTCTCTATCTGCTAACTTCAAACTTTGTATTTGAGCTTACTTAATTCATGGCAATTAAATTAGTGTCTAATCTTCTCTTGCATTGTTTGGAAAATGTGAAATTGATTATCTGTTCTCGTAAATTATTCGTGAAATAATTTTATAGCTTTATATATGAAGAAGTTCTGTAAAATCTAAAAGTATTTATTAATTCAAATTTTAACATTCTAAATACATTTTCTTTGTATAGAAAGTTTGTTTTTCAGATCTTAGCAGTGATGATCGTTAAACTGGAACACTATAAATTCAATTTATAAAAAGAAAGCCCGTATTTCACTAGTCAAAAATTAAAATTTTCAATTATTGATGCCACTTTTTAGTGAATTAAATTGATGTGGATCCAAATTATTAACGAACAAATTCATGTAAACTAATATCGATGTAATTACAGAGAAAAAATAGTTTTAGTTATAGCAAACATGTTTAGTTAATATTTTTTATTTCTCTGTATAAAAATTGTTTTAATTTTGCATTTACTTGTGTAATTGATACTATTACCATAGGCTTTTAAAATACAGAGTAGTGCGTCAAAATGTGAAAACACAATTGTAATGTTTTAAAATATGATAGCATAATAACAAGATGCTAACGAAAATATTAAAAGTAACTTTAATTTTTTAATTAAAGTTTATATTCGAGACATGTTTAATGACATTTAAGGTAAAATTTGGAGAATGTTTTAAGTAAGAAAACTGGAACACAAATTCAAAATACAAATTGGAAAAAAGAAAATCTTTGGATTCAAAATGTATTTATATATAGCCACTTTATATGTTATTTATTTTATTCAACTCACGTTTGATAAAAGACTGTAATCAAGCTAAACTTCTGCTGGCATTTATCCCATTCTGTCTTTCTTGAAATCTGAGAAGCCCAAAGAAACTGTACCCCTCGGCGGAAGTGCTTACGCATACGTACTTTGCGCTCCCAATCTCCTTCCCCCTTCCTTCTTCCGATGATGAGAAGAATCCAGCGTCCTAGGACTTAACACCGGTTTCCCATTTTGCCGGTTAATAAAGAAAGGATTAATCGGATGTAGTAGGAAGTAATCCTACTTTATCTCCCACTAGATGGCGGACGCAATAAAACGCTCTAAGGGACAAAAATAATGTAGCTGTTCTTCAAGACTAAATGAATTTGTTGTATATGTGTAGGTAATCCAGTGAATTGGTTCTATGATAGGGAAAACTTGATTCACCATCTGTAAAAGATACGAGAAGTGCCCACTCTTAAAGCGTATACGAGTTGAGCACGCATTTATTAGTTTGGTTTCATGCGGTACTGCTATGATTGAGGAAGCGGGAGATCATTGTTTTTACAACTGAAGCATAAATTGTCTGTAATGTGTCTTTTAATGACATATAAAAAATAATGCAACTATCTAACAATACTCAGAAATTCATGCATTACAACTGGTTGTATGAGGTCTCAGTTTATAACTCTGATGATGTGAATCTACAGTAACAGAACAATCATCTTTTAACATGAAATATGATCCTTTAGACAGATCACAAAGATTTTTATGTAATTAAATTGATTGTTTCCTTTTCTATTTTAAATCAAATCCAAATTTTTCTTACATGTAATATGGGAATAAAAATCCTAAAACTAATTAGTATGAATACCTCGTGACTGTTTGATCAATTGTAAGAGACAAGTAAGATACACAAATATTTTAATAATATGCATTGATAATCTTCGTAAAATATTTCATTAATTTTGTTAAATCGAAATCAAATGATACTGATATGAGTTAATATGTTTACAAACTCAAGTTTTCAAATTAAAAGCTTATGGATAATTAATGATAACTGTTTTATTCAAATTGCCGCGGAAATATTTTTAATTCGTAAAATAAGTCACTTATCAATGTAAGGTTAATCAAACACTTCACACACAGTAAATTATAACAGCAATTATTGAAATATTTAAATTTCAGAAATATTGCTAAAATTTAAGATCATTTAATATCTAAAATGTATTAAATACTCTTATTTGCTTATTTATGCTAAAATTTAAAAATGTGTTTTTACTATATTAAATATAGAATTACTTTGCTTACGTTATGTACGTTAATATTTATTAATATTAAAGTACATAACATTATTAACATTAAACTACATGAAATGTGAATTATTTTAATATAGCAAACATTCAAATTAACTCAAGTGGTAAATTTTCATAACTTATATTTCAATATTAATAACAAATTATGAAAATAATCTAAAGTTTCTAAATTTTCAAATTTTGAAAATTTGTGCAAATTAGAAGATTTCCTCTGTCATTTAATTTTGTTGGATATCAAAGTAATTTTAGTTAAACTTTCAGTCTTCATTCACACAAAATAATATTTGATTGAAATATTTAAAAATTGTTAACATGTAATAATTTAAATTATAAGCATGTTATTAAAATTGAAATTAAAGATTTGTTTTCATTTAAAATATTAGATTGAGGGATAACAAATCCTCATTATTGTCATGTTATATTCAATACTATTAAACGCGTTTCGGATTTGTTTTGTGCAAGCGTTTTAAAATTGTTCTAGAGTGATCTGTATCTCATAGACAATGCTGAAACTGCTAATAAACCAGTAAACATCAATAATTTTTGTGATTTTATCCACATTTATGACGAGGGCCTACCTGTGCAAGATTTGTTTTTGACATCAAAATTATATGAATGGAATCAACAAAACCAAAAATGTACATAATTGGTTTTAGTATTGGAACCAAAAACTCCATTCCGAATTTCAGCCGCCTGTCTATCATTTTCGTCTTTATCAAAGAAAAAGTGTAAAATATAACAAATTATCAGTTTGTTGATCCTATTAATAACATCATTTCAATCAAAACTCAATTGACCAAATAAAAACAAACAAAGGACTTTTTAGTTTGAAATATCACCTTCCAGTGACATAAATTTGAAATTGTTTGATCTTTACAAGTTATCCTTTTTCCAAACTGATATATCACTGACTTACACTGACCTCTAAAAATTTGAGGAAAAAATGTTTTTCAAAACTTATCATAGAAAAATGACACTAATAATAAAATGTAAAGTTTATGTAAATGATTAAAAATGGACTAGAGTAATTTTGATGAAATTTATGCCACGTTTATTGTTAGAGAAAAAAAACAGGTATGTTTTTGAGAGTGAGATAGAGGAACAGGTAAATATATCAGGTTTTCGTAATTAGGCCTATAACTTTTGTGGCTTTCTAATTTTTGTCAGCAGATTCATTAATAATAGTAAGATCCAGCAATGTCTAAGAAAGCCATCTGCCTGATTCATTAAGGTGCTGGAAGGTCGAATAAATGGAAATGGGGATGTCATAGTCTGATGCTCCTAGGAACATCTAGGATGTGTGTCACAGTGTAGTTCACCATCTCGGAAATCAATAGCAAATCGAAGCTTCTACGCTCGTAAGAATGTTCCAGGCAGACTAGGAGCTATAGTACTTTACAGAAGACAGTTTTATATCTCATTAGGTCAGAAAGAAAAGAAGCATTTCTGTGTCGCAACAGGTTGCAAACAACTCTGCATCATCAGGGAAAGAATATCCGCTAGTACATTACAAAAATGTCTTCAGTATGCAGGTCTCTATGCAAGGCAACCAGATGTGAGAATCGCCCTCATCGGAAAATAAAGAGAGAACCGCTAATCTTAAGCAAAATAACAATACGTTTATTGCATAAGCAAACAATGAGTTTCTGTTCTTTTGCAGACGTCTTCAGATTCCCTCAGATTCAGAACGTTTGCAGATGTAGAGAAAATATTGCTCCAGATACCATAAATCCAACGTTAAGGAAAGACGCAGATACCTCAGAAGCTAATCTTTACCGTATATGTATTTTGACAAAACGCGGTGGCTCTCGTCTTGAAATATTGGTTGAACTAATGGTTTGGGTAAGGATCTTAATCAGGAGTCACACTGACCTGCATTCCTTCTGGAAAAAAATGTGACTGGTGTAAGATATCTCACACCAGTCACAAGTCTTCTCTGCTTGAAACATCTACCGGTCCACCCATTTGCCGGTGCAATTGGCAAAAAAATTCATTTTAATGGATGATAAACCATGATCACATTGAGTCATATTAATTGAATAATATCTTCTGAGTCTTCTTTTGAAGCGAATAGAATAGCTAGCTGGAATTCCAGACCTAAATCTCATAGAGTATCTGGAGGACTATATGTTAGTAGATAAGTTGCTGCTTTATATATAAGTTCTCTTCCAATGCCTGTATCAGAGCTGTGAAACAGTTTACTCCATGTTTGGCTTTCGTTTCCTGTTTCAATAAATGACAGCTTAATTGCCAACATGGAAAGTTGATGCCGCCTATGGATTCAATATAGATATAGGCATATCATTTATTAATATTTATTTTTGTTATGTTTCTATTATTTTTACAACATGAAACCTTGATTATTCTTTTTTCTAAGGTTTTGCATCAAATTCGCTTTTTTTATTGTAAATCATTTAAGAAATTTTCTTAAGTAAACTTCTATTATACGATTACTACATATATATCTTGTGCATATATCATCCGAATTTAGTGTTTCTACATTCATTAATTTGAAATTAGGCTTGAAAAAAGTTTTTTTCTTAATTTTTAGAAGCCAATATAGTGTACTTATACTCAGATAAAATTTCTGAATATTTTAGTGTAAAATTCAAACTAGAAATTTAAAAGTTGTAAACTAAGTAAGATGGGATGCGATGAAATTTCATAATATCTTACTTAATTTATATAATTGTCCTTATATACAATATTTAATGAGAAATTAAATTATATATAAGAGTTATTAAAAGAATAAAAATAAATATTATTGAATTATTGGTCATTTGTAATCTTAAACAATTTCTTAATAACCAAAAATCGATTATACATTAAAGAAGTTTTCAGCATTTTTGGGCACAACTATTTTCTTTGTGTTTAAATTTCCCACATCATCAAATGAATTTTAAAATAGTGTATTAAAATAAATAACTAAAAAAATTAAAACTACAGTTTTGTATATTTAACTTTTATTTAATATTATAAATTAAAATTGGGTTTTGTATAAAAATAATTAAATACAGTACTGTAATAAAATTTTGCTCAATTTTTAATTAAAAAAATTAAAGTTTAATAAATAAATATAACACTGTATTCAAATAAAATTAGCGAGTTCATTGAATTAAAGTAATTACTTAAAAATAATGCAATGTGCTTTTATTAATTTTAATTTATTTGAAGTTCATTTGTATAATTAATCCTCCTTTATTGCAATAATATTTACTAAAAACTAATGAAACAAAGTTCAGAATTAAAATTAATAATTTACTGTTTAGAGAAAAATGAATTAACTTCTTGATACTGATAAATTTATATCCTGTCTCAAGGAAAACATTTTCAATGAAGTCTCCAAAGACTTTCTTTATGAGTCAGTTCTAATGATTTTCCTGTGACATAGTTTAATGAGAATCTTAATAACCAAGATCTTAATGAAAAACCTTTGAAAAATGATAAGATGCACTAATGATGCAACTCTCACTCTTTCCGAGCATGTTTAAGATCAAACCTAAATACGTCTCATGAATTTCAATATTCTAATGTTTATTTTGTAATCTAGGACCTCTTTAAATGTTTGTTTATTTTTTGTTGATACCTAATTTAGCTTACGCCCGACACAGAGAGTTTTTCCTTCTAATTAGGAGTTCCAATTTGAATATTTATTTCCTCACATCAAACTGAGCTGAGGTGAATAAGAATTTTTTTTTTTTAAGTTTTAGTAGATCTCATACAAAACAATGAAAAATAGTAATTCAACTAATATTGAATATGCTGATTTGAATTATGTGCCGTATGTGTGCCTTAATTAGATATATTATAAAACATAAGAATAAGTTTTAAAATGTAATCTATTTACCTTAAGTATGATAGATTTGTTTGCTTGTCAAAGTAATTGTTTTGAATTACAGAATTAAGTAGGCCAAAATCTTAAGTTTTGAAATTAATGTTATAAGTTAATTATTAAATTAACTTATAAGCCTGAGATGGCAATTGAAATTATAAATTATAATGCATACGAGTGAGGTTCAATTCGCTAGCCACATTTTTGGCTAGAAAAAGGTATACGTTCTATAGTAATATACATATATATATATATATATATATATATATATATATATATATATATATATATATATATATATATATATATATATATATATATATATATATATATATAAGTTTAAGTTTTGTAAAGTTTACCTGAATTGATTATATTGCTTTTTCTGAATATAATATTGATGCAATTTAACATATTCATTTGTTTAAAAATGTGTTATTTATTAGGTAGATCTTCATAAATATTAAATTAGTTTTATAATCTTTATTTTAATTCAAAACATCAATTTTTTATTAAGAAAGTTAGTAATGTAGGGTTATATGATAAAGTATAAAAATAAGTTGTCTCTTAAATTTTTTCCAACAAAATAGTTTAATAAAAATAAGAATATTTAAAATATGTACCTAATAGAATATTTGAAGTTGTTTTTAATTTAATAATTTATTTTCTTGTATTTCATGCAGTACATTTACAACAGCAGTAAATAAACTGCACACACAAGAGAAATACACACACACACACACACATGTATATATATACATATACATACATATATATATATATATATATATATATATATATATATATATATATATATATATATATATATATATATATATATATATATATATATATATATATATATGTATGTATGTATTCGTAAAATGAAATATTTGCTGAAATATGGCATCACTAACAAATAGCAAACATACTGATATTAATAAGCAGGAAGTTTCTTAAAAGTGTCTGAAGATATGTAATCAAAGCTCTCAGCAATTTAATTTCACGCATTTTAGAAAATGAAACATTAAGCAAACTCACGAAAATGTGTCTGTGTCTATAGAAATTCCTTTCTTCTCTTTTGAGAGGGTTAAAAAGAAAACCAAAGTAGAGAATTATGGTGAACGACCAATCCTCCTGATTTTGTTCTTTTTTTTTCTTTGCTAATTACGAAGAACTTCCAAGATCATTTATCGCCTCGTTAGACATATGCGGCTAAGCTCTTATCGATTTTTCTAAGAAAATTCAAGCATTCGCGCAAAAGTTCATAAACTTTACAATCTTGAAAGATAAAATTTAACCTCATGCTTCGTGGGTGACCAAGGCTATGCACATAACGAGAATTTTTTCGTGAACATTTTTTCGCTTTTCAATTTTTAAGTAGCACCGTTTTCAGTTCTTATTAACTTAATGGAAACGAACAATTTTCTCATAAAAGATGCATTTTACGGCTTTAGTTACATTTTATAAGTTTTGCAGAAAGTTTTATTAAGTTAAATAGATATAGAGAGATGAAATTCTGCTTTTTCAATTATTATATTTAAATAAATAATCACCAATGTAAATAATAATATATCCATTTTGAAAAAGAAAACTAAATAATTGCATTAACGAAATAAAACTAAAATTATGTTTTAATATAAAAACTTAATATAAATGCATAAATTATTTTCTATTTATTCACTGAAACTTACATCATTACTTTAAATAAAGAGTAGTATTACATAACAATACTCTAACTGAATTTTGATTACTAACAATACCAACAGTAAAAATCGCAAATATAATTTTAAAAAATTGTTAGATGTAATATATTAAGTTATATTTAAAATGTTTTCATACAAAATCTTTCTACTACCTTTTAGAGTAATTTTACTTATTTAGCCATTAATTTAAATAATAATTACCCAATTTTGGACTTATTATATTCATGTCTAACAAAATATTGTTAAAAATAAGAGATTTTATACATAATGAAATCATTTTTATGCATATTATTCTAGTTCAAGATATTTTTTTACAAAATATTTTTCATAAGTAAATTTATAAACTCCTTTTTTATACGGTAGCAATATAAAAATATTATACATCAAAGTGATCAGTGAATTTTGAATAATTTGTGTTCTTACTAAGTTAAAGCATATGAATATTATATCTTATAAAGATCAATGTGTATGTCAGTAACATTTTAAAAATTAAACAGTGTTTCACTACATTTGCTTAACACAGTTTTTTTTATTCTTACCGATATTTGTAAATAAGTTTACAATGAATGATTTGATTATAATTGACAATTTGTCAATGAAAGTGTTATCATTTTTAACTCAATATATTTTTGGCTGGAATTTGAATTAATAACCAATGATCAATGTTTAATATAAAATAAAATGTTTTATTTCATGTAACATTTTTTTTATCGAGCAATTATCTTATATACCAAAAATAATCTTATATAGAGGAAAATAATCTTATCTTATATACCAAAAATAATCTTATATACCAATAATATATCTTACATACCAATAATATAAAACCTAGTTAGATACAAACAAAAGTTAAATTATTGGGAGATATCCAATTCGTAATATTGATTTTGTTATTTACAAAACGTTTTCATTCCTTTGAAGTGCATATAAATCAATAAAGTAATTTAAAAAATCTTGTACATTATTTAACAATTAATATTTTTTTATATTACCCATTACAATAAATATCATTTAGTATATTTTCGTACTTGAGAAAATTTTCTATGATAAATTGATTTCTCTTCTGGATGAAATGTAATTTTCTGCACCATTCTCGTTTCTCATTCAATCTATGTTTATTTATTTCATCAAGAATAAGATAATATGAGAGATCTTACGGTTGTGCAATTTCCGACAGCTTGCAGAAAAGGCAGCCGAGAATAAGTCTTCAAAAGAAAAGCGTTTCATATTCGCAATAATAACTTTCGACAAAATTACGAATGAATATTTCTCGCTTGCTGATAGGAGACGACGTAGCATTAAGTTATCCTTCCTTTTTTTTGTTTTCGCATCCTCTAAACTATTTTCAATATTTTATTTTGAGTTTCAGGTTGTCATAGAAACGAGTAGAAATTGGATTATGAGATTATATTTACGCTACTTGATGGCAATGCGAAGCAACGATGGTTTGCAAGGATTTTTATTTTCCTTCCCATCAAACTTGCTAGACTCTTGAAGAGAATTTAGGAATAAGGATATTTTTGCTCTAGAACCTCGAACTCAATTCGAGTATATTATGCTTTATTATTATTGAAGATGATATTTTGCATTGATACAAAAGCAATTTTACTATTGAAGTTCATTACAAGCCCCAGGAAAATGTGAATGGTATTACTATTTGCTACATGTTCAAATTCAATATATCTACAATTGTTTCAACTTACATTCTAATTTTTACTTAATATAAATGATATAATCAATTATAATTAGTAAATTTTTTTAAACTGAATGTTTTAATAAATCTTATCCAAGCCTGCCTAATTTTTATAAATCAAATTGTTTGCCTGCATATAATAAAATTGAATTTGGAGCATAAAAAACATTTGATCAAAAAGTATTCAAATTTCCAAATGAATTTTGTCCCTCCTGATTAACATTTAAATTTTTAAATCCATAATTCTAAAAGTGATGTTTTATTGTAATAAATGACTATTCTGTTTTGGATAAATCCTTCCAACCCTTTACCTAAATTTTTCAAAAGAGATACTATACCAGTCTAGAGAAAAGATCATAAATTTGTTTTGAGTCATTTCAATTAATTTTAACATAAATATCATTTCATGACATATATTTATATAAGAAATCAAAATATTTAGTATTAGATGCATTTTTTAGGCTCATATCTGTCTTATAAAAATTTTCCCTCGAAGCATATCAATATATCCTATGCATTTGATGAAACATGCGTTATGTAAATTCAGGCATGACAGACATGATAGCATTAATAAAAGAAAAATGATTGATCTGCAATGCAAGTTATGGATTTTAATTTCTCCTTTGCTTTTTCAAAATAAAATACTCTCTATCATAGTTTTTTAGTTCACAAAAGTTCATAAATGAAATATCATTATATGTTATTTTATGTATGCAACTATATGAATTTAAATTACTTAAATAATTATGTACTCATAGTTTCCTTTCTCTTTCAGGTAAGTGAGAATACTTCAATAACTGTTCACATTCTGTGAGAAACGTAAGTTAGAAAGCTTTTAGTGTATGCAATATTTTGAAATATTTTTATTTCAGAAATTATCTTTAATTTGTCACATACTGCTAGATCATAGATTAGATATTTTCGTAATAGTTTATTTAATAACAGCAATTATATTTAAAAAATTAATTGAAAAAAAACCATTTGTTACATGACCTGTGCGTCTAAAAATAGATTGCAGAGCACAGATACTCGTTACTTTTTGAATCGATAAATGTTTCTTATATGTCAATAAATGGCATTTAAAGATAACAAAAAATAAAATTTTATTGTTTTGAAACATTTTTGCACAGTAAATAAAAAATATGATTTTTATCACATTCAATGTATAATAAATAATGACATATTTTGTTTTTAAAACTCCTACAAAATCTATCAATCCATTTGTTATTAAAATAATGTTATATATGTTATTAAGTAAACGTTGTTTTAAGTAAAGTTTTATCTTATGAATAAAACAACAGGCTTCCTGAAGATTTTCGGTTTGTACTTGAAATGATCAGCACTAGAAATATCCTTTTTGTAATTTCAAAAACAAAAGAGAGCATCAGCATTATGATTTTTTTATTCAAAAACAAAAAAAATCTAGTACATAAATCAATCTATACGTAATTGCTGTTATGCCAGTTACAAAGAAAATAATGTATAAATAAAATTAGCTAATATATTTTGTAAAACAAAGTGAAAATTTGTAAATAAGATAAATTTATAGAAATCCTGCAATATATAAAGATATCACTTGTTCATTCCATATTTTGCTCATCTAGTTCGACATAGCTTTAACTTAATTTTTTTTCTCTCACAGTTAAATATTAAATGATATTATGTATAAATAAGAAACTTTTAATTGGTACTCTATATACGCTTATTTTTTCCTAGTGATTATTCTTTATACAAAAAACAAGACTATACATTAATAAATAAACGTTTGAAAATGTTTATAAATAATGTACTTTATAATAAATTCTGTTTTATAATTACTCATGGATTATCATTTCATTTCTTCAAATTTCTTCATGCTAAATGAGATGTTTTCATATATTTTGAAAATAAATCTGAGCATACATTTAAAAAATTGAAGTATAAGTATTGTTTTTTTAATCGTATTTTATTAAACGCGTAAAAATTTCGTAAACAATTTCTAAAATTATGTCATTAATATAAAAAAAATTGTACAATAGACATAAATCAATTTGAAATATTATTTTGATATAAAATCTGTGCTCAAAACTGAGAATAATAATTTCATTTTATAAATGCTTTTTTGACGAGCGATTGAGTTTGAACTATCGATTATCGATATTCGATATGATGAAATATATATCCTATCGTGAAAGATATTTTTCATTCTATCCATATTTCTTTGAAAGAAATTCTATAAAGCTGAGGATATTTTACATCAACTCTAAGAGAAATATATGCATAGTTTTAAGCTAGGCAAACTGAATAACTTTAAAATTTATGAGGGGAATATAAGTAGTTTTCTTTCGCAAAAGAAAAAGAAAATATGTTAAGAAAAGTGAACTACAATCTAATATATTTATAAGGAAATCCTATGTACTTATTTTCTTAAGAGTAAAGTTTTGAATAGTTTGCCATTACCTTTAACTTAACATTTAAATAATTTTCTGAAGTGTGATCATGGGAATAAATATTAATCTTCACTCAGAAATATATGCTGTTTTGCAAAGAAACTTGGATGCAAAAATTGTTTTAAAAAGATTCGAATAAAATATTACCTAACATGAAATTGTTTATAAAATTCTGTAGTGAATATTGAACCAAATATTTCAAAAAATTCTTTACAATACATTTTTATGTATAATAAATTAGATCTGAAATCATATGCAAATATATTCGCTATAAACAGTAGGAATATTTTAAAATTTTAGCATATATAGGAAAAAAGGAATCCTCTTCTAAAAAATAGTATTTGAATATTTTGAGATGGAACGCATATGGTTAAAATTAATTTCATTTGAATTTTTTATATGCTTTAAGAATATCAAGTTTGGGTAAACATGATTTAATTCTAATAAGTTTATTAAATTATTTTTATGTTGGAAAAAATATTTTCATTTGTTACAAAACTAATGTCATGAAACTTATTTCCTTTAAATGCGTTCACAACACATATTAAATAATAATGCACAATACACAATTTATGTATGCATAATTTTATTGGATACAAATTAACACATGAGATTTAATATACATATATATATATATATATATATATATATATATATATATATATATATATATATATATATATATATATATATATATATATACGAAAACAAAGTATGACGTCACTTCCGGTGCAAGAAAAAACACTTTATTGAACATATCAACAAAAGTATATGCACAATTTAAAGCAGATGTTCAAAGTGCCCGCCTTGAATGTCGAGGTAGGCTTGAGCACGCCGTGGAATGGCTGTAATCCCAAGTTGCAGCATCGCGGGGTCCACCGAAGCACAAGCAGCGTGCAGACGAGCAACTAAGTCCATTGGTGTTGGCACTACGTCTCGATACATCAGTTCCTTGAGGTTCGATACATCAGTTCCTTGAGGCCTTATAGGAAACAAAGTCCAACTGTGTAAGATCTGGTGGACATAGAATCGGACCGTCACGTCCGATCCAGCGGCCGGTGTATTTCATATCCAGCCAACCACGTACAGGAACACAGAAATGCCCCGAAGCCCTATCATGCCGGAACCAAAGGCATTTCCTTTAAATCAGCCTTACATCAAGTACATACCGTAGTAGTCACGAATGGAATACCTGGCCACTATACGAAGTCTACTGGTAGCTGCAAGATGCAGCCTTTTAAATACCAGTTTAACGACGGCTTAACGTCATTCCATGGCGCTCGCATGTATGATGCGATATGAGCGGCGAACGTTTTAAATATTATCGTCCGGAAAAATATGCAAATACTGTTGTTGATATATTCAATAAAGAGTTTGAATCTTGCACCGCAAGTGACATCATACTTTGTTTTACGTATTTTTCTCGTAAATTATTTATCGTACAGGAACGATTCTTTGGAAAGTTACTCTTAACGAGGAATATAGCCGTGCAGGGTTTATGCCGTTACTTTGGGACACCCTGTATATATATATATATATATATATATATATATATATATATATATATATATATATATATATATATATATATATATATATATATATATATATATATATATATATATATATATATATATATATATATATATATATATATATATATATATAATATATAATATATATATATATATATATATATATATATATATATATATATATATATATATATATATATATATATATATATATATATATATATATATATATATATATATATAGGTGGCCAGGTATTCCGTTTAATAGATATATAACAACAAAAAATTAAAGTGAATATGCTATTAATAGATTAATAGTAAAAATGTTTTATAGTTATATTTTCAACTGCATTTGTAACCACAGTAAAATTAATTAAAAAAAGTTGTAATTTGGAATCCACAATGATGACCATACAAATATTTCCTATTTAGAAAACAACATAATTTTAAAAACATATTTTAAAAAAAACATTAGAAAACAAACGTAAAACAACATAATTTTAAAAACATATTTTAAAAAAAAACGTTAGAAAACAAACATAAAACAACATAATCTTACAAATAACTAATGCTCATTTAAACAAGTTAAAATTATATGCTAATTCATAATATTAAAATAAATTATTGTTTTTGGAACCATCTCAAAAATCTGATTATTTTTTACGAAATAAAATTTAGTCAGTTTTATTGTCTCGCAATGAAATCAATAAAATGTAATTTCATTGCTGCAACTTTATTTGTTAAATTTCAATAACACATGTTTCTTTACATAAAGATAAGTTACTACAAAATTTAGTTTCTTAGAAACATTTAATTTATAAATTTGTATACATGCAAGCAAAATCAAATTCTACATAAGTGATATTAAAGCATAATATTTATGCATAAATATATGTTAATGATATTTATGTAATCATGCTCTATGCTTTAAAATATTTCATTTATTCTTTTTCTAAAATTAGAGTAATAATTTATACAGTTAAAAAAATAATTACAATACAAAGTTTTCCTCTTCAAGAATTGATGCAAAATATATTTAAGTTTACTTAATGTAGATTATCGGAAAATATAATCGTATTTGTAATAATGCTGTATTTCTCAATTCAACATTGAATCTTTGGACAGTTGAGCTAATAAATAATAATTCAGAATATTGTGTACTCTCTACAAAACTCAGTTTATTCTCATACATTTAGTAATATACCACATCCATCTTGTCAGAAGGATATGACAGTTTGGCGGGTATTTTATTCACACTTAACGTTTATTCGAGGAATAATGAGGATGGGGAAATGTATTTGTGTTGCCATCAATTGAACGTTAGCGATAAGTGTTAAGTGACGTCATTTTCTGATCTTAAACGCATTTATTTTGATAAAGTTTTCTGCAATTATCATAATAACTTTATCGAGTAAATTAAAGTCATAACTAGAAACACACACGCACAAGGACATCTAATCCTTCACAACATTTTGATATTTCCAAGTTTTCTATATATATATATTCTTCTCGCCAATTTATATCTGTTTGAATGTATAGTCATCAATCATTTATGGAATATTTAATATATGAAGTAAATACAAAATAAAGCAACATCAAAAGAAATAGTATTTATATAGTTGTGTGTTTTTTCTATGTATATACAAAATTTGAGTGACATTGAAGTTCATGTTTGAAGGTATAAGAAAATAGAACTCGAATCAAAACCGTGTTGACAGTTAATGCAGTGAAAATTTGCGAAACATTCATTCAAATTTTGACATGGTGTAATTAAAAAAATAATGGCAAACATTTTTTTCTAATTGCTTCGTAAACACTACTTGATGGCTAACATCAACTATTCTTTTCTATAATCAGAGTTAGAATGCTTTATCATGAATTTATTCCTATCGGTATCTTTTATTACCCACATAATGTATAAATACACAAACACACACACACACACACACACACACACACACACACACACACACACACACACACACACACACACACACACACACACACACACACACACACACACACACACACACACACACACACACATATATATATATATATATATATATATATATATATATATATATATATATATATATATATATATATATATATATAAGTTATCGATATCGTCAAATATTCAACTATATTCTTCAATGAAAAATTGATTTAGTATCTGGTTTGTTATGCAACGTCGATTATGTTATATATTTCATAAAACAATAAAAATCAAACAATAAAAATCATTGTCTTAATTCTTATTAAACTTACTCAATTTGATTTGATATCTCTCTGATAAATGATTACACATGTATAAAGAAATAATACTAAAAAAAGCGTTTAACAGTTTATAGTGTTTTTAGTTTATGAAAAAGACCATAATAAATAAGATTTCATGCATTTTAGCTGCTTTAGTCTTCCTTCTCACAGGAAAATAGATAATATCAAGTGGTGTTATTTATTTTTTGTGACTGATAAACTGCAAAGCTGCTTAAATCTTCTGAAGTCTTTCTCAAAATGCGATGAGATATTTCATATCATCTAATTGTTGCAACTACTCTCTTTTTATTATTTCTTGTTGTATCACCACATTTCTACAGTATCATAATTAGTAATTTCACGAAATGCATCAGTTGACATTCATTATTTCCTTTGTGGTAGTATTCTCACAGTCCAATACTTTATTAAATAATTCAACAATTTTAGTGCTTTTATCTTCCAACTTGCACATTGGTTTAGAATTGGAATGACTAAATTCATTGCTTAAAAAAATTCCATATGTAAGTGATGTGTGAGATCTATTTACACGCTTTTGATGACCACCTTATCTAGTATGTTAATCTATTTCAAAATAGTTATATTGTCTTCATTATTATCAGTTTTAGATATTTATGAATTGATAATTAGCAGATGATATATTCTCTTTCACTGTTCCTACAGCTCCATCCCTCTCTATTTCCAGGGCTGACAAACAACTGTTATATAGGGTACTAAATACATAGCTTCAATGTCCTTATCTGAGAATTTATCATGGGCAGGAAATAAAGATTTGATTTTAAGAAATAAAAAATGATTTATTTTGTCAAATATTTGCCATATTTTTCCCAAAATTTGTACAAATTAATTTTGGTACCTGTTATTACACATTTTTTATTCATGTATTTTGTTTTGATGTATGTAATAGGCGGGTAAGATTCCAGATTTTTTTTAAAATGTATATTTTAATATTAACACCAGTTTAAACTTGTGATTACCGATTAAATTGCTACAAGCCAAAATATTATCGGGTACCTTGCTTTTCTTTTTTCTGATGCAATGGCATCTTTCCCTCAATACAAGTTATATTAGAGGGAGCATCTTATACTTTAAACCTGCTTCCTTGCAGTAATATTTTCCTATAAAATTCTTTTTTTACTATAAACTTTAAAGTTGGTCTTTAAACACAGTAAAGTCTCTTTGTAAGCAGATAATTATCCAATACTTACTATCTAGTGAATGCTGGAATATTATTTCTCTCTAATATAACCATACATAACTCGTTTTTAACACTGAATATTATCATTCTATGTATCTCTTAAATTCTAAACCCATTTCCGAAAGTTTTGGCCTAGTTATATATACACCGTTTTCTTGAAAAATAATGCTTCCTCAACTTCTTTATCGTTACTTTTCAGCATGATTTTTTAAATATTTTTATTCCATATCCACCACCTTGTGTAAAACTCCATTTTTCAAATTCTCTTAGTCTTTTTTTTCCATTTCCCAACAACTAAATACGCTACTATATTTTCTGCTATCATACTAGAATCTAGAAGACATAATGTGGGATATTATGAAACCTCTTCTCAGTAGTGCTTATGAAATTTTAGGTTTATTACCTATGAAATTGTTGGTAAAAATAACAATTCAATTATATAGAAGTCCTTCACTCTCAGAAGAAAATTTTTCCCAAAAAGTGGACCTAACCAACTAAAATGTCTATATTTCTTCGTAATGATTCTTCCTATCAGGATTACGATTGGTCCTGGAGAAAAACGTGACATGGTTGACTATGTGGAGTGTGACTTCACATTAGACGACATTTTGCGCTAATGTTGTTGACTAGCAGTTTAAGAATTGCTGTTCCGCAGTAAACGTTTGGTTTATGAAGATTCCTTCTAACTGTAATCATTAACACTAGAAAATGCAAAGTGCTGATTTTACTAGATGGACACTTTTGCTACAATTGTTCACCATTATAATTCATTTCAACACCAGTAGCTCCCTCTCACTGAGCTACTCATTTCGTCTATTATTTTACTTTTCGAAGCTTATTTTACCATGGTGTGTGTAATCTGTCATGAATTTAGACACCGTACATCTAAAATGCCAATAAGTTGGAATGTTTTTACATACTGTCTTGAAGTAGATGAGATAACACAACTTGGCTTCTTTGAAAATCTGAGTGGAATTGTATGTTTATGGTGACATTTAAGAATTAAGAACTTTAATAAGACTACCGCATACTGTCAGAAATTCATTTATGTTCATTAAAAAATATTGCTATTGTTACTTTTAATGCTGACGAAACGCATTCAAATATGTCACTTTTATTCACGATTAGGTATTTCCATTGCTTTTATAACCATTTTATTTAATTATGGGAATACACATAAGTTTGTGTTTTGAAGAATACCTGAATTAAGCAAAGTTATCTTACCATTCATTCTAAAGTACGTTATGATATGATAGAAACTCTGTCAGTGTTTCCAAAACTACATTAAAAGTAAAAGTATAGTAAAAATAGAAGAGGTAAAAGAAAAGAGTTGTCACATGATTAAACATTCTTTCTACCAAACATCCAATTGCTAGGAGCTTTATCAAGAAAACAGCGCTGGTAAAGAATATCCTTTACTTTTTTCTGTCCTTTGCTTAGAAATTTATCAACACCTATGTGAGTTTTGAATTAAATAGTTTGAATTTTAAGATTTTGAAATTTGTTATTAAAAACCGTAACTGATTAAAATAGAAGGTTAAATATGATAACCAGCGATCACTATTTAATGAAAAACACGACATATCCAAAGCAAAACACTAACCTATACTATGAGCATCATCAAAGATTATTTGTAATATTTTGCACATAGTGGAAAATATTCAGAAAGCAAGCAGATGGGTACCAGAAAAAAGATAAAAACACATCATAAAGCCTAAATCTGCTTAACAAGCAATACAACAAAAGTTTCTTTTTGAAAGATAAAATATAATGAAATTTCACAATCATCTCAAACAAATCATCATCAAAAAAAATCAAAAACACAATCACAGATTGAACAAGCTAGCTCTTATGATGCTGAAACAATGATGGAAAAACAAGCTATTCACGTCAGAAACATCCTGCTCCGAATATGATTATATTTTATATTAATAACTGCTGGAGTATTATCTACTTGTAAATGCTGTGAATGCTATCAACAACAATCACAATTATTGAGAGTAAAAATCATGTAACAAATTCTAATTTTAGCAAATGTTTGTGCTTTTTAAAATTTTTCATAATAAATCAGTCTTTCATATTTATTCCTAAGTGTTATTAACATTTGCTAAGAATTTTTAAGCAACACCAGTTTATTATGAATATCAGATATTCACCGGAATATCATTGGTTGATGCATATTACCAAGCATATTGTGCACTTCCGAATAAAACATTCAATATCGGACATGCATCGGGATATCATTGGTCTATGCTTATTATCTTGCATATTGTTCAGATAACAAGAGAAGAAATTATAATTGAAAAGGTAATGAGTTAAAGTGCAGTATTGTTGTAAGTTTTAAATCCTGCTTCAGGTAATACAAGGTTTCTTAAATTTGATGTTATTAATATAAATAATGTTTACTGAAATAACAACTTATGCGGATATGGAATGCTCTCTGCAATTATATATAAGCAATAATTATTGCAACTCTAAATTATTTTTTATTCGTCCACAAAAATTAAATAATTTATATCGAAGAAACAAATATATATATATATATATATATATATATATATATATATATATATATATATATATATATATATATATATATATATATATATATATATATATATATATATATATAAACACATAAAACTAAATCCTGTGGCACGACAGCCCAGCCCATTTGGGTCAAAGCCTACATTTCCCATTTCTGTTTTCCTGATCCAGGGACCATGGGGTGGGAAGCATATGTCCCGATTAGGTAGTCAGCCTAAAGTGAAATACCTAGTGTTTAGTTCCCAAACATAATTGGTACTTAGTTTATCAACCCACTGATGAGATGAAAGACTGAACCCAACCCGAGGCTTGAACCTCGGTCGTGTGTGCCTTGGGAGTATAAAACGCTGCCACTAATATATGTATATCTATCTATATATTTATTAAATGTTGAAACATTATGGTAAAACATAAAAATATAATTTGCTAAATTTACTCATTTTATATTTTTTTAGTATATCAATTTGTGAAATAAACAATTTAATTAAGGTTTATAATTCTATACTAGAAGAAAAATAATTTTAATGCTTGGTTCAATTTAAATAATATTTAATACAAATATTTGTAAACTGCCCCTTCTTATATTGTTGATCCTGAAAGAAATATAAGCCATTCTTTCCTTAATTTACTTAATGCAATATTCTTATATTTTTATTAGAAAATACTATGTATAAAATGAAAGTAAACTTAAGGGAATGCTCTTTAATTTGATTATGATGTCAATAATTTTTACGTTGAAAAAGAAATGTGAAATATATTAATTTTTGTATTTTCTTACATTTCTTTGCTCCAATTTTATGCATTCAAGAAATATTTAAAAAATAATTTCTTTTTACCAACAATATCATCTAAATTTGTCGACATATTTTTGATAAATATAAGAATTATATAAAAACAAAATTAGCTTAATTATATACCATTAAAAATCAATTTCTTAATTAGCCACAAGAAACATTGTTACCCAATATTATGACTTAATTATCAAAAACAATTTAGGTAATTAAATAATTTATACTTTTAAGGCAATTTTTTTCTAATTAGAGCCGCAAGCAAATGTAATTCAAGATTAAAATAGAGTTTAGTGGAAAAATAATTTTGGAAATATAATTAATTAAATTATTATATTTCCATAATAAAAATATGATATAGTAAAATATATAGTAAAAACTTAATAATTAAAAATCTTAATAGGAAAACTATTGGTTCGTAGTGAGTATGTAAATTATGAATTTTAATTTGAATTTTCAGCGGAAAAATTAAAGAAATGAATAAAATTTAACTTCAGAATTATATTCAGAATAATATCCACTTTAAATTCTATGTAAATTCCCATTTTAATTTTTAACTTCTTTTTATATTTTGTAAAATTAGATATATTAATTTATTAATAAATTTAAATCTACTTCATATGTAATACATAAAATTGTATAATAATATATGAGGATATATTTTATTCCTTTGATGAGTTTAGAATTCAATCATCAAATTCCTATGAATTCTATTTTAATTAATGACTAGTGTTAAATGGAACTTTAGATATTAACCTTTATTAATTTTCACTTTTTTTCATAAAAAATCTGCCTGATATAATAGTTTTAGAAATACTATTTCTTTTGTAAAATTTAAGAAAACCAAATTGTGCATATGCTTTCGATAAATAAGTCGATTTTTAATTGAATTTGATATTTCAATTTAGTGTATAGCATGCATTATTTGGAATATTTATTATTGATTTTAGAAAACATTTGCATTTTTTACATTTTATTTGTCACAAAACTGAAACGTAACTTAATGAAAATGTAATGCGTTGGATTGTTTCTATTTCGAAATTTGCAGTTAGATATTACCTGATGTCTGCTTCTTACAACTAGAAAGACGATCTAAGAAATTCTAAGTATATGCATATTTAATGGGGAAAATATTATTACGATATGCACCTAGTGCCTTGATTGGAAAACGTAATGCATAAAAATGCTGAAAAATATTCCTATTTGTATAAACTATGCTTGTGAACAATTTTACTACTTGAATAAACTATTAAAAAACAGAATATTACAGAAATTTAAAAATAATACTATTATTCTTAACAAGAAACAAAAAAAATTGTAGAGAGTTAACAATTGTATTTTTTCAAACTTAAAACAAAAAAGGAAAGAATATAAGGTGCTTAAAGAAATAGTTTCTTCAATTATATATAAGAATATATCTAAAGAAGATGAAAAATTTGCCAAAAAAGGAATTTATTTATTTAAAACAACAGGAAAGATGACATCATATTTTGTTATTTTTTAAAAAAAAAATGGAGATATTCTTAATGTTTGCAATTAACCGATTTGTTGATCATGATGCTGGAAAACCAGAGTATATACTATTTTAAATGTTATGAATATTATTTACAGAATATTATTGTATCCTAAAGTGGTACTATTTTCTCAGTAACATCAAACAACTTCCATAGTGTGGACATTTTTAATTATCTAAAGAAGATGAAAAATTTGTCAAAATAGGACTTTCTTTATTTTAAACAAGAGGAAAGATGACATCATATTTTGTTATTTTTAAAAAATTGGAGATATTTTTAATGTTTGGAATTAACCGATTTGTTGATCATGATGCTGGAAAACCAGAGTATATACTATTTTAATGTTATGAATATTATTTACAGAATATTATTGTATCCTAAAGTGGTACTATTTTCTCAGTAACATCAAACAACTTCCATAGTGTGGACATTTTTAATACTTTACTTGATAATAATTTGAATTCATTAGAGATCCTTTAGCAGCGATGATTTCTGACCAAAACGCATTAAGCAATTTGATTTATATATAATATAAAGTTGATATTTTTTCATATTACTTCATTTCCCCAACACTGATATTAAATTGAAAGATATTTTTTGATAAAAAAATTGTATATAATTATTGAAATGTTTTTATACTAGAAAAAAATTATCGAAATGTCATTTATATTCTTTCTACAATTTGGGAAATAAAAAAATCTCTAAGGAAATTATAGCTTCCTTTAATGTAGTGTGCGTAGTAATACGATTTATGCCTATAATGATTCCAATTGATAACTTTTGACTAGATTTCTAAAGATGCGTTTAAAATCAATAGTAAAAGGAATTGTAGTCCCTCATTGTGATGTTGAAAGTTACCTACCTCTTACCTGTAAAATTTACATCGATCATTTCTAAAAAAGTATACACTGATAACTGTTTTCAGTATTAACTCAAAGAAACTGATTTAAGTGGAAAAATTTTTATACATAAAATTAATAATTAATAATTAATTCATTACATAATTTTTAATACATAATATATAAAATTAGTTAATGGATGTTGTCTATAACTCAGCTCTACTCATGTAGCTCAACAAAACGTAAAATAAAAAAGCAAACTTATACAACTGGAATAAATTATATTTTTTGTTACTTTTTAGTTAAAATATCATGAAATACCAGGCATAATACTTTTATATATATATATATAGTAAAAAATGGTCTTCAAAATCAATTATTACAATTGATTTTTTAAATTTAAGTAAATTTTTATACACATATATATTTTAAGTACATTTTTATATACAATTGAATATTAACTGTATGCTCATAAAAATTTTACACTTTTTATAAATCTTCAGCAAAGTAGCATATATTATGAAAAAAAGTTCAAAATTGAATCATATATTAAACTTAATTTTGAATATCAATAATTTTAAAATCTAGTTTGAAAAATAGTGATTTAATATGTAAATTTTTTCAGAAATAAATGAACATTCTAATTGTTTCTGCTTTGTTATTTTTCATAATATAAATATTATGAGAAAAAAAGTAATTTGATTTTATAACTTAAATGCACTTACTATAAAAAAATAACTATAAAAAAAGAGAAATCAATAATTCTAAATCTACTGTCATAACTAAACTTATTTTAAAATTCAAAAGTGAAAAATGAATGAAATAAAATATAGGTGTAAGATAATTGAAAAGAAAAATATCTGATTCATAAAAAAAATATAAATTTCAAAGATGTAGATTTTTCAACCAATAATATTTCTGAAGTTCTCTTTGATAAATTTGACATTTTTTCATTTAATAATAGCAATAGGAAATAAGTTGTTTGAGATTTTTTCTGAGAGAATCAAATTAGATTTTTTTCAGTGGTAAAAATAAAAATAGCTCTTCATGTAATTATTTTTTGAATTTATATTTTTTGGAAGGCAGATAAAAAGTATTAAAGTTAGTTTGATGTTAAAAGATCTTATATTTTTTTGCAATAAATTATTAAATAAGGTACAGTAATAAATGCTTGTTAAAATTTCTGAAACAAGATTTCAAGCAAAAACATGTGAAATGAATTTTAAAATTAAAAAGAATTGAAAAATAATTTATATAAAATTCGTTTTCCTAATATTTCCATTAAATTAAAATAAATATTAGAGATTTATTCTTCTAAAGCAAAAACAATTAAAATCTTATATTTTAAATTTTTATTTAACTAAGTGTTACCAATTCATACATTTAATTTATAAAAAATAAGTTGATCATTTCTAATAATAATAAATTTTTCAAAGTTTGGCTACAGGGCCATGTTACTCACCGTGATTAATGCAAGAGAAAATTCATTAATGGACCTGTTTGGAAGTCAACATAATATAAATTGCACATATATATATATATATATATATATATATATATATATATATATATATATATATATATATATATATATATATATATATATATATATATATATATATATATATATATATATATATATATATATATATATATATATATATATATATATATATATATAGTGATTAGTGATTACATTTCCCTGAAAATCATTTAGAAAAAAATTGGTTCTATGAATAATCTTTAGTATAAAAACTATAATATTTTCTTCTGAACTAATTTATTAATTATACTCAAATGTTAATTTAACAAATTAAAAATAATATGTTCAAATAATTTTCATTATTTTTTTTACCGTATTAAAGTTTTTTCTTTCGCAATACCTTATTTAATTGATAGCTGCTATTAGAGATTTTAAATAAAGAATTTATTGCTTATCTCCAAAAAACAATTTAAATTGAATAAATTGGTAATTTTATTCCTTACATGTATACATCATTTCAAGTTAAATAATAAAACCCTGTGACAACTTTATTGAGTTTGGATAAGTTGTGGAGTCTTGTGTAATTTGGTACAGAAAAATTTTTACGGTACCACAACTAGTGTTCAACAATCAAACATATTCTTGAAAGTATTAAATAGTTTATTTACAAAAACGCGCAAAATAGCACTCGGATTACATAACACATTTAATTAAAATCGTTAAATATTTACCAAAATTTGTTTCCCCGTTGAAATAGTTCAAAAATTTTAATTTGTTATTTAAAAATTTAATAAGCAAATATTTCAAAGTTAGGAGGAATTGATCAAAAGTTTCATTGTTATCTACTTCACCTCATTATAAAGAAAGAAAGATATCAAAAATATTCAAATGGATTTCATATCGTAAAATGATTTATATGTGATAAATAAGTTTTAAAATTGCACTATCTTGAGATATTAAATTAAAATAAAACTTTTTGTAAAATTATGAAAATAGACAATAATATAATAATACAAAAATATGTAAAAAAATTTCTAATTTCTTTGTGTGAAAAAAGACAGAAAGAAAATCTCTAAAATTATATATATATATATATATATATATATATATATATATATAAATCAAAATGCATGCTGAAAATTACTATAATAAGTATAGTAATAATTGAACAATAATAAAATTCTATAATATATTTTTCTTCACATAGAAATTTTAATTATGCAAGCATAATTTGTCTGTTTTTATTCTTTTAATAATAAGTATGGGATTTTAATATCATTATTTAACTGTCCTTACTGTTTACATTAAACATATTATTTGTTATTAAAGATAAACTTGTTTCTAACAAACAATTTGTATTAAGTATATAAATTCGATTTAAAATAAAGCAGTTTTCTAAAACATTTTAATACATTAAAAAATTATGATAATAATCGTAATTTTAATCAATTTTATTTCCAAACATGCTTTGGCTTATTTTAAGAATAATGAAAAGAAAAAAAGCTATGAGACCAATTTGAAGCGATGAAGTAATATTATAGAGATAGCCAGCAATGTTTGTTAAAAATATTTCATTACATTCAAATCAAACTAAATTAAATATATATAATTTAATATTCAATTTTATATTATTACTCATAAATTAAATAAATTACTTTTTATATACTTAAACTACAAGATTAGAGGTTATAATTAAATTTCACTTTAATTTGCTTAGTTATGAAACAAAAGAGAACTAAGCATTAATAAAACCTTTTAAATTTTTTCCTCTTTACATGTGTATAGATAACTCAAGAACATCATTAAGCACTTTTAGTCTTTATTCTAAGAGCCAAAAGCAAGAAATAAACATAATTTCTTAAGTTATATTTTATGCAGATAGCAATTGACTTCAGGAATTGTCTCCTTGGTTTGAGGTTTCTTGACATAGATAGAATGACAAGCGTATCCAACAATTTAAAATACATGCAACGAGTTTTTGCTTGCTTCAGAAATAAAAAAAAACAACTTTTTAAATTTAAAAGCTAACAATTTTAAAATAAAAACATTATTCGTCAGCAATAAATTAAAAAATGCTTAAAAATGCAATCAATAATATATAGTAGTCTTAACTACAATTATAATTGCTTAAAATGTAATGTTATAAACATTGTATTTATAAAACTTTATTGTAACATACATTTTTTCAAGTTAATTTAATATTAATTTAATAAATATTTGTAAGATACTTATTAGATTAATACAAATTAAAATGCCTTTTCTAAGATTCTTCAATTATCTAAAATATTCTTTAATTTTCTTTCATGATTATGTTGAGAATTGTACTAGAACAAAACTGACATAACAAAAGCTTCTTCATTTGAACTTCCACAATCTTTTTTGGAAAATAAAATGAGATTGAGAGATTTATGAAAATAATAAAAATGTTTATTAAGCGATGCGATATAAATAAATAAGTTGTTCGTAATTGCATCTAGGAAAATTTTATAATGATAAAAATTGCGCATGATTAAAAGAAAAAAAACCTGAAAAAAAGACAAGTAATTCGCTTGTGCTTCCCATACAGTCATTAAAAATTTATGCTACATTTATGTTTCTAATGTCTTAGCTTGAGAAAAAATTAAATTTGCATATTACGATTTTTGCATTAGAAACCTTGAAAAGACATTATTTATGAAACTTTTAAAATAAATTGATGTGAAAAATGAAAGCTTTTAAAATTGTATTTATTTAAATCAAAATATTTTTATTATATTTGATGCAAAATGAATTTCTTTTGTCCTTACTTTTCTTAATATAGATAAATAAAAATGTGTTTAATATTTCCTACAAAATAAATAAGTTCTAGAGTTTTTGAAAAATTATTTGGTAACTAATGTTATTTTCTTTTGTAAATGGTACATATTCTGTCATCAAATTACCCTAATTTTTCATATACGTAATGATCATGAAGAAGATTTTATAAAATATTCAAATTTGGTTAATTTAAAATGATTTGTATAAGGAATAGAAATTACTTACTGTTTAGTTAAATAAAATTTAATCATATATTTTTAAAATTGAAAGAAATCCAGAATAAAATTTTTATTTTAGTTGAAAATGTAAATAAAAGATATTTCATAAACTCAATATTCCAAGTTTTTATTTAAATAATAACAGAATTCTCGTGTAGTTAATTTATTTGGAGAACTTTAAAAGTTGTAAATTTCGTACATTTTATAATTATTATTAATATTTATAGTAAAATATAAAAAATACAATTAATATTTATAATAATATTTAATCTAAACTTGAATTTCTACTGTTCTATGTAACGGAAATATATTTAATGACGGACAAAAAAATTAAGTTTATATTTAAATATTTCATTTTTCTAGGACATAATTATATGTCAAAATCATTTCTCATAAAAACAGTAATTTAAATAAGTAGAAAATTAAAGAAATGAAATGTATTAAAGTTTAAATGGTTTTAATACTTCCTGTTCATTTTTGTTTTACTTCAAAGTTTTTATAATTAATGTGTAAATAGGGAAATTAAAATTTAAAGGAACAATGTTAATAAGTTTTGAATGCATTCATATCATTTTAAATAAAAGTCTAAAAATTAACTATTTTTTATAATGTATAAAATTATGTGAAATTTATGATCATAAAGGATTTATAAATTAATTGCAGGATATATTTTATTTGTGAAAACGAAAAAATATCTCCCTGAAACCAAGGAATACCACACAGGGCGCGAATGTATAACAAATGTACTACATAACAAATCAATGATAAATCTTGAGATGAAAGAAAATAAAATAAAAAATAAAAGAAGGCAGAGAAAATAAAAAAAAATACGAAATAAAAGCATAAAGGGAGTGAGATTACAGCATGGATAAATCTTTAAAAAATACAAAAGTCACTTTCTTCGCTAGGTCCTCCAAATTCGGGGGCCACCTGTTATTCAAGTCTTTCTTGTGAAACAGATGGACATTCAAGAAGAATGTGTGATGGGCTGTCAATCCCGGAGTTGCAGATGCACACGTCACTGTTTTTAGTATGGAAATGGTGTAGGTAGCTGAGGAATTTTCCATGTCTGGTAAGGAATTGAGTAATTTTGAAGTTAGTGTCGAACCAGTAGTTCTTAATTCTGCAGGGAACTGAAGGGAAAAAATTTAGTCCACTTACAATTGGGAGAGGAAACAAAACCCGAGTTCCATTCTGTGATGATGTTCTTTTGGGTAATTGCTTTAATAAATACTTGGATAGTTTATTTGTAAGTGAAAGGGAATATTTGGCCAGAAAATCTGCTCTTTTTTCCAAATACTCCACTGTGACCCTTGACATGGGAAAAACAGAAGAAAATATTTTTGATATTGCACATGTGAATTGAAGTCTGGACATCTACAATGAGTTTTTCAAAGCTCGTTACATCTTGCATAGCCAGTAAGGATGATATCGAATCACTGCAAATTAAATTTTTCAAAAAGACATGCTTATGGAGTCTTTAACAGCAAGATTAAAGCAGAGTAATTCCGCTGGGAAGATAAAACAATAATCATTAATGCGGTATATCTGATGATTCAGTTCAAAACCATTCTCAAAGCATACGTATGCAAGACCTACTTTTTCGTTAATCTTATTCTCATCTGTGAGATAAATAAGATCACAGACTTCTTCCTTAATGCAATCATATGCAGCAAGAAGAGCAAGAAATCTTGTTGATAAATGTGCTATAAATCCATACTAATTTCAGTCGTTATTTCTACTGTAATAAAATACATTTCTACGACACACGGACTTAATTTTCATTGCTATTGGTATCCGATACATAATATTTATTTCTGTACATAATTCTAGAAGAAGGAGCTAATATATTAAAAAACAATTACACTAACATAGTGCGTAAGCTTAAATTTGAGATATAAAAATTCTCAAATTTAGATGACAACAAATAATATTCAGTCTCATATTTATACAAAGTATACAAGTTTATTAATATAAAATCCAAGATAATTACATCACTAAAGTTAAGAATTTAACAGAAATCCTATGATTATTCAAACCAATCACTACATGCACAGAAAAATTATACACAGTAAATTTTTATTAATAAACATATTTCGTTTAATTTTTAGTTAATAAATTTATTTTTTACATTATTTTGATGTATTATAAAACAACCTATGAAGATATTTTAATTTACAATCAAGATGACATATAGTCCTATATAAAATTTAGACATAAAAAGAAATTAAAACAAGAGTAATTAAAATTAAATGCATTGTTTACTGGGGAAATACATGTAAATATTGGCTACGAAAGTTTCGTAATCATTTACAGTAAATTTCCAGTTATAATGAGAATAAAAATGGCATGTTATACTAAATTACTGTATTTCTATGTTAATTTTTTAACTCATAGATTCCCAATGTAGGTGATAATGCCCCTTTGTAGGCGTTTGAATCTTTCAGGTAGGCTGTAAAAGACCCAGAGAAAAATAGGGGGAGTTGATATGGCACGGAAGGGTGTGAGAAGTTTAATCAAATATTGTATAAAAAGACTTAAAAATCACCCTGATATTTCATTTCTATCATGTGTGCGAAAATTCACATATTTAGACGAGACTTCACTGCTGAGAGAAATAGTATATGCCTATTTGGCGAGATACACTCCTCACGGCAACCCTGAAGCTCTCTCACAGAAAACTAGTGACTCATCCTCAGTCTCTATCGTTCATCACACGCGTACTGCATACGATGAAAACGGCGTTTCTGTGCCTTAATATTTTGCTATGTCAACTTATATTATTTAAATCGACAGTATCCCTTACAGCTTCTTCAACATGAATCAAGTATACATAATCAAGCAAAGACAAACTCATGTCAGAAACAAAAATAAAGAGGCGGCAATATAATGAGGATTATATGAAATACGGAAAAATCAAAAATCTCACAAATACGTCATCATTAATGTGCTTTGTTTGTCAAAAAATCATTTTCGAATGTAGTGATAAAATCTTCTAAGCTTCAAGATCATCTTAATAAAATTCATCCGGATAAGAAAGACAAAAATATGAACTATTTTATAGACATAAAGAAATAGTTTGGAAATGAGCCAACTATATCAAAATCTTTTTCACTAGCTTCTAAGTAAGACGATGATGGACTTCCAGCTTCCTACAAATACCATTGTTGATTGCTAAAAGAGGCAAGCTACATACTATTGGGGATAATTTAATTTTACTAGCAGTTAAAGAGTTAATAATCACTGAGCCCCATAGATCAGCTATAGATATTATTTGAAAAATTCCTTTGACACACACACAATGACTCTGTGCAAAGACAAATTGATGAGATGGCTGAAAACATCGAAGAATCGTTGTGGAATTATCTGCAGACTTGTCAATTTTCTATTCAGCTCATGGAGTCCACTTTACTAACCAATGACGCACGTGTGATTTATCAAAGATGAAAAAATGTGTCAAGAAGTGTTGTTTGCTACCAATTTGGAAACATATACAAAAAAGAAACCAAATTTGATACACAAGAAAAGTTTCTTGACGAAAGAGAAGTTCCTTTTCATAATATTTGTTCAATTGCTACGGAAGGCACACCGGCTATGACAGGGCGTCCCAAAGGCTCCTATACATCACTGCAATAAGTTATAAGATCAGTTAATTAAATCAGAAGCAACTCGTTGAATGATAGATTATTAAGTCTACCTTGCATTGCAAATGATAAAGACTCCAAACGATTGCTGCTTCACACAAAGGTTCAAAAGGTACTTGCTTGTACAATCTGTTTGAATCTTTAATATAGGTCCTAGGAAAATAAGACATAGAATTGAGCGACAACCTCATCGCGAAAAGAGCGATATTTTGTTCTTAGCAGACCTGTATAAACTGTTTTTTGATGTCAATCTCCAACTTCAAAGCCATGACTTAAACTAGATTAAGATTAAAAATATTGCTGCTACTTTCGTGTCCAAACTGCTATTATATAAAAGAAATATAGGCAGATGTGAATCCAATAATTTATCATCATTATCAGCAGTATCATTCAAGCAAGATGACTTGCTGGTCTACTGTCAGCTCTTGGAAAACCTCTACAATTACTTTGAGAAACGATTCCAGTGCATTTTAAACATGGACATACCAGACTAGTTTTGGATACTTTATTCAAGGACAACACAGCATTATCATATCAGTTATAAAAATAACGAAGAAGACTGACGAAAAATGAGGAATTAAAAATTAAATTCAGGAATGGCTACAAGTTTTTCTGCAGAAATTTATTTCGCAACTGTATTCAGGATTATTATCAATAGATTAACAACTTCTAATAGCATTTCCATATTTACATACAGCAGAACTTGGATTTAGGGCTGTAGCAACCATGGTAATGAAAAAAAGAAAACGGCAACATGTTTCTGAGCACGGTTACTTACGATTGCTTTTCAGTGCATTCGAGGCTGATATTAACAAGCTCCTTAAAATGCATCAAATTCAGCTTTCTCATTATTCAAGTTAGAAATTTAATATCTTTAAATTTAAATAAATAAAATAAAAACGTAAACTTTATTATATCATAAATACTTTTTATTACAATTTAGTATGAGTTTTTATTCTTCTCTGATATTGTCAATTTATTTATTTAGGAAGCAATAGTTTATTATGGATTACTTCGTATCATCAAAATCGCTGCCTGTCCTTATAACGTATAAATTAAAATTTTTATTCCTATTTTTTAAAGAAAGAAGAAATTCAGTAGCGTTTCAATTTCAACAATATTTTATATATTAGTATTTTTTACATTTAATTTTTGTTTCCATTATGCATTATGTACGCTCTTATATATGTACGCTCTCATATATTTTAAGCGTACTTAAACATTTTAAATTCTAATTAATCTCTTACGCCGACAAATGTATTGGAATTAACAGCATTCATTTAATTTAAGGAAGTAAATTAATTTAAGAGATTTTTCTTTGAAGAAATTGTTGTGCACTTTAAAAGCTAACGAACGTAAATAAAATCGAAGTAAGAAAATATATTTATTCTGAGAAAAGTCAAATAGATTTTTTCTCCCCCCTAACTTGGTATCCTACAAAGTGAAGTACTAAGAATACTTGTTTAAAGGATTAGTGATCCTCGATTAGTGTACAACACTTGAGAAAATACACAAAGAAATTAGGTTGCAACAAATAAAGTAATTGAAGTAGTTTACTTGATCGACAAATTACTAATCCCTTGATAATTGTGGTTAAATCCATCAGAACAATGTTATTTTTATGTTTAATACAAATCTTTTTGAAAAGATTTTATCTGTTTTAATTTTTAGTTTGTTTTTTTAGGAGAAACTGCAGTTAAATAGTTTGTATTAAATTGACGTTGATTTAAAATTTACGGTCGAAAAATCTTAATATATAATGAAGGGATTTAAGGCTTGCAAAATATTTTTTTTGCTTATAAAGTGTATTTTGTTAAGAACTTTTATTATGGATTCTAAAAATAGCGAATTCACCAACCATTATTTCTTATTAATTTTCTTTTACTTTAGAATACTAATTTTAAGAAATTTTTTCATAACCAGTACTGCAATATGTTGGTCAATGAAAAAATTAAAATACTGCTTTCAATTTAACCTATTAATTCTTCTATTTAAAGGTACATAATTTTTAATTTCAACATTTTACTTCATATGATTACCAATTCAGAAATGCATTAAATATTTCATAAGAAATATATTAATTAAATTGCTCTTATCAATTTTTGAACATATCAATTTATTCTTATTAATTTTTAGTATCGGTATGTAATAAATACAATGCAACGGTAAAAATTCTTTTCAGAACAAACTAAATCTTTTACATTTTTTAAATCGTATGTTAAATTTAGTCATTTTATTCTGATTGAAAAAAATCAATTAACATTACTGTATTTTTAAAATTCAAACATACAATTTGCACATATTTTATTTGTATTAAGTTTAAAATTTTAGGTAAATTATAAAAGATTTTCATTTGCCTAATCTTTAATTGAAAATTATGTCAAATATACTAAATATTAATGTTGAAAAACTTCAATATATTCTTATATAATGCTTATAATATTTATTCACATATTGATACGTTACATATAATTAATTTTTAGTGTGTATATTTTCTGTGATATTTTATGTTAGCACCTAATTCCCTATGTTAAGTTTACTTACAATTACGCGGAAAATTTCTGTTTTCCAAATGCCTTTTCATTACTAATTCAGATTATTATCAAGAGATCTTATTTTCTTTCTGTCTGTGACCAAATATGGCTGACTTTAAGGTTGACTTTCTTAATACATGCCTGTCACGAATCTTTCCACGAACCGAAATTCTTTTTGAATTGGACAGCAGTGTTTGTGAAGGTATAGGGGTTAGTATATATAAATGGAATAACTGAAGTCGAGTACGTCATGTATAAATGCATGGTAACCTTTCTGTTAGTGCTACGTATCTTTATTTGTTCTATTTTGATACTCTAGTCTTCCAGTTACAACGTTGAAGTCTTAGAAAGTGCTATAGAAAGTCGCTTCGCGTTTTGCATATTTTTCTTAATAAAAACTGATCCTGAATTCGGAGAAGAACTTTTATGCGCATTTCGAATGCTTAAACTAACTTTTATAAAAAAAAGTCGTGAAAAATATTCCTAATGAAACATTTCTGTTACTTCAAAAAATTGTTATACAGTAAGAAATAGTGAAAAATCATTAACAGGTATTTAAAAATGTTTTTATTAATTATTTTATAATAGCGGTTTTAAAGTAATTTAATAATTTCTAGATTTATTTACGTTGATTATATGTGAGAAAAGATAATCCAAAATTAATTTCTGATGCATTTATTAAATTTTAATTTACATATTTATTTAAATGGAAGAACAGATCCTTTTTATGATAGCAATCACCAATTATATAATATATTTTAACTGTACAAAAACATAATCTAACTGACAGAAATGCATGTTTTTAGAAAACAGTTTAATATAAGCATAGAGACATATTGAGTTACAGTAATTATATTGTGATTCTTCATATTTTCAATTAATTAATGTAAACATATATACATATATACATACAACCACTCATATATATATATATATACATATATATATATATATATATATATATATATATATATATATATATATATATATATATATATATATATATATATATATATATATATATATATATATACATAAATATATATATATATATATATATATATATATATATATATATATATATATATATATATATATATATATATATATATATATATATATATATATATATATATTTATGTATGTATAGCTCTTTTTAGTCTTCAGTTATCATAAATGCTAATTTTTAATTGTTAAATTCTTAATTCAGTAATTGTAGTTGTTAAAAAGGGTTTTCACAGATTTAAAAATCTGAAATACTTAAAACCAATGAAATCACCTGAGAGGAATATATTGTTCAAAGAATAATAATTTTGAAATCTATAATCAAGGTAATTATGTTATTAATTTGCCACAAGTAAATATTTCACCTGTTTTAGATTATTTAGAGAATTGATGAAATAAATATGTATACAAATCATTATTGTTTGTGATTAGAAGCAAATGTTTTTCATTATTCTTTGTCTTTCATTTAAACTTAATAATGACAATGATGACGCATAGCATTGTTTCAAGACTTGAATTTAAAGATAATTTCTTACTCTCTTCTCAATAAAAAATATTTTAGTCGTGAGCTAGTGACTAATTACGTGTCAAAAATTACAAAAGTGTTCTGTAAAAGAAAAATCTGTTTTTCCCTTGAAACACAACGTGTTAAAGAGAATAACCTTTGTAGTAAAATTACTTTAGGTACCAAATTTCTTCATCAAGCTTTTGAATGACACAATGTCGCTAAATAAGTTGGTAAAAAATAAAGGTTCATTATATCCATTAATTAGGTGCCTTGTTTGTCGTTATAACAGTGCATGCCTTCCCTGATGATGTGAAAGACAGGATATTGTTCAAATATGGAACTCTAACTTTTAATGAATCGATAAAATAAGCTAAAGTAAATAAAAATTAAAATTATAAATATATAAACACATAAGCATATATTTATATATATTAACACTCTTATAAATATTTTATGAGAACAAAAAATTATAAAGTGATAAATAATTTATGCAATTTTGCATACTAAAATTTTGATTAATAAAAGTTTATGCTGTAGTTTAAAACAAATTATCGTAAATTAAATTTTACATTATGATTTCAGATTAAAATGAAGTTTAAAATATAAGAAATTTCTTTCTTTAAAATAGTAACATAAAATTGTCAAGTATGAAATTTGGGATTTTTTCAATGTGCAGATTTTTAAATAAGAATTGCTTAGCAGAGATATTTCCCTGTTTGTTTAGTAAAGATATTGAATTTATAAAGCATAAATTTTAAAAGTCATAGCTATTCATTTAAAATTTAAGATAGATAGGTCGGAAACAGAACACAGGAATTAAAAGCAAAATTATTTGAAAACTGAATACATATGATAAATTATTACAATCAGTCGGATTTTAGAGAAGTACCTAAATGATACATAGTAATTCAAGTTTTTTTGTTAAATTGTTTTACTGGAGTAGTTTTTTACAATTTCTCTAGAGAATATAATAAACTTGCAATACTTAATATCTCAAACTTATATATAATTCAAATTATAATTTGTAAGTAAATTTATATCTGTAATAATTAAATAAGATATACCGTGATGAATAAAACAATCGATAGTAAATATTATTAGCATAATTTCAAAATATATTATTCTAAATTAATGTTTTGATTATGTTAAATATTATATAAATAAATTTATCTTAGTAAAATCACAAGTGTTTATCAAAATATACTGAAAGGTTATTAGAAACTCAAATTAAGACCAAAGAAATATAAAGAAAAATTCTCTCATAGAAAATCCCAGCCCTTTCCATGTATAGATTGGCTTTTGACCCAAAAGTAAAAAAGTAAGAAAACCCCTTTTAGAAGAGTGGAAGGTGGAAGTGATACTTTCTATGTTATCTGAGAGGTTCCTCGTATCTTATTCGTTGTTTTACAAGCTGCTTTTCACAACTTTTTCAGTCTGAAGAGACTTTTTTTGTTCAATTTAATTAAAAACAATTAAAGGTATTTTTAGGATGAATATACTTTTGATTATAATAAAGGTCTTATTCTTAGGATTTTAATGCATTTGTTTGAACTGGAGATATTTTTACCATGATTAAGAAGAAAATATTTAAGGATTTCTGTATTCTGTCAATGCTTAGAAGTAACGAAGATTGACTTCCATTACATTTTGGTGAACTGCTCCATTAAAATTTTTGATATTAAAATTGAATCTAAAATGGAAAAACCATAACTAAAATTGTTTAGTTTTGATAGTTAATGACAGTTACAATTTTATTAAATTGTAATCGTTAAATGTAATATATATATATATATATATATATATATATATATATATATATATATATATATATATATATATATATGTATGTATATATAAGTGAATCAGTGAACCATATCAGTGTTAAATAACTAATTATTTTTCTTTAAGAATATAAATCATAAATGTTTACTAATGTCTGCATTTTTTTGTTCAAATAAATTAGGACAAAATTTTTAAATTACTATCATTTGAGGCTTTTATTAATAATCTTTTGCTTTACTTGCTTTGGATTGATAATATTTTTTTGAATTTTTATACAAATGTTTGCAGTAAATTCATATATATTTTGAACTGATTTATAAGTTTTTAATGAATTCAATTTTAGAACACAACCATCTCATTACATCACATTAATTTAAAGCTTTAAATCGAGCTATATTTGGCTGTTAATATCAATTTATTCATTAAAATTTATAGAACGTAGAATCCGATTAAATTTTTATTTATTTTTAAAAATTAAAAAAACTTTAAAATGGTAAATAAAATTTTGAAGAACCATTTTTAAAAGCATATAACTAGATATCATTTGGAGTCTTCTCTTTTAAAATTTACAATAGCTCACTCTTAAATAGCTCACTCTTAAAATAGTAACACACACACACACACACACACACACACACACACACACACACACACACACACACACACACACACACACACACACACACACACACACACACACACACACACACACACACACACACACACACACACACACACACACACACACACACACACACACACACACACACACACACACACACACACACAGTTAAACTGAACAACAGAAAAAAATTAAACTACACATAATAAGAAAATAAGGCAATTCACAAGAAAGGAAATTATTTATGTGGTTTTCTCAGCAGCTCTACATATAATAAAAATTGTATTGCCATTTAGTTTTAAAATTTACTTTTAAGTTTATAAATACTATTTTTTCAAATATCTTAAGCAAAATCCTGTTATCTATCAAAGTCAAAAAGTATTCATTTCTTATTACAAGAGCTTTTAATCAAAAGATAGTAAGCATTAATTATAGTTATGAATAATTTCTTGCAATCGGGAACAAACTTAAAAAACATTTTGATTTCATACATATGGAAGATAGGATTGTTTCAGATATTTTCCCATAAAAACTCAATTTTATTCGAAGTGCTATTCATCTAGATTCCATAAATGCACTTATCCATTTTTCTTCTTATTCTTTTGCTTTTGCAGCCTTTAACAGATGTTAAAGAACGGATGATGGGCATTTATCACTTTTTCTCTGGACATAAGGAATGTTGAAAAAGGACAGAAATATGTTTTATCTCCTTTTCCCCTAGTTTTTCCAAACAGATGTTTATTTATTATTTATGGATATACCCTCCCCGCTGTTTATGAAGAGAATGACATCTTTTATATAATAACTTTAATAAAAATATTACAAAAATGTATGTGAAAAGAAATACAAAATTTGATTAGGATACGAGTAAATTAATCATTATACTAATAATTTTTACGGATTATAAATATGCAAATGCTTAGTAATAAAGAGTAGTATTATTCGTGGATGAACTATAACAGTTTCACGCTGCAATTTATAAAAAAAGTATCACAAATTTAGTTACATTAATAAAGATGAGAATTCACCTAACGTATTTCATATGAATATTTTGAACAAAGACTTCACATAGGAAACTATTTACAATATTAAAATTTTATGGATGATATATTTTAATTATAAAACAATATGTAATACCTTAAGTAATAAAATAATAGAATGTAAATTAAATATATTTTAATGCACTAATGATTAAAAAATATGCTACAAGGCATTTCATTATAATTACTAGTTGATCCTCAAAAAATCTACCCGCCATTTTTAAAATTGTCAGAAAATGGAGACAAGAGCCATCATATTAAAACGCTTGAAAAGATAAAATTAAGAACCAAACCTTAGATGTCTTTATATATGCGCAAGAAAAAGTCACGTATTTTTACTACTTATCAAATCTGTTAAAAAAGATGTCCAAATTAATAATATGGTGTAGACTTAAGTAGTCTTATTTCGTGTCTTAGCTGCTTTTCCAAAAGAAAAACTCAATAATTTCATCACACAGCGCTCAGTAACCAATTAAGCAAACTCCCTTAAGAGCCAAAGTAGTACAAGATAGAAAAAGTTTCCTTCGAATTAAAAAAGGAGGTGATACGGAAAAAGCCACCAATGTAACTTTTTTCTTGTCTTTTTCTCCTTTTGTTCATTCTTGTGGTAAATCGGCCTCCAAAACAATCGAGCGTGAAACAGTGGTGAGTGCACCTTCGTAAAAAATAAAGTCGCGCATAAAAACTACCCAAAAATACAGTGTGTCGTGTTTTTTTTTCCTTCAGTTTCTTTTTTCCATTCTTTTCTCTGGAAAGTGCATTAGTTCTTAGAATGTCTTAAAAGCAGACTTGGTTTAGACCAGCAGTAAACAAAGTTCAACCATAGACTTTTTTAGTATACATTTTATTAGATTTCTTCTACAAGCTTTAAGAACTGTATTGTTGAAAAATTGATATTTTGGAAAGTATTTTATTACATAAAAAAACTTAAATTATTATATAGTCTATGCTAGTCTTATTAAAAAAGCTAAAATAAAATCAACTAGTAAATCAATTAACTCAGGATTATTTTTACTTACGTTATACAAAGCAAAGTTTTCTAATTTACGTTAATATGAAGGCTTTTTACTGTATGTTTTTTCAGTACTGAATCTAAATAAGACTCTAGAATGTGGCATTTAGGAAAATAATTTTAAATATATTTATGAAACAATTATCTGTACATTATTCAAATATGAATTTAATTTGATTGAAACCTTTTAAATTGTAATAAAAAACATTATTACACAATTAATTATTTTTATTTTATGCATTCCTTATTCAATTCTCGTAATGACTTAACATGTTTCAATATCTCATATTTTTTTAAATCTTACTATCACAATCTTTAAAAATTGTCCATAGAATCTTAATATTCCAAAAGAGTAAATACTTTTCAATATTTATGAAATGGATTAAAAATTCTTTATGACAATATTGAAAATGCTTAAACACTAATGTTTTATGACAATAAGTATAGTTGATCCAATGTCAAAATAATTTAATGCAAGTAATAGTAGAAAGCCAAATTTTATCCACTAAATGCAATCAATTATTGCTTGAGTACTTTTGTTTGACTTAAATGTGACAGCTCTGTTCTTTACTTGATTAAGGGAGTACTTTAATATGGGAGGTTATTCATTTTTAGTTAAGTCATTCGCAAATGCTTAATGAACGTAGTTTTATTAATACAGTTGCTTAGTAAATAAAGTTTATTAACGCAATTGCAAAATGAGCTCACACTCATAAAATAAATAACATTCCTTGTTGTATAATAGAAACTTGTAGTTGGATAATATACTTATCCATAATAACGACTGTTATGGTACGTTTCTTACTGGAAAAGATTCTCAAAAACAAGCGTCTTATACTTTCAAATGGGTTTTATGTTAACCTATAGTAAATTCCATGCTTTTAAGTAATTTTTACATTTTAGCCCCTGAGAAGAGAAAAAGGTTTTAAACTTCTCTTCTTTTAGCAACTACATTTATTTGACAGATATGTTTAAAAATATTTTACAATATTTTCATGTTAATTAATGTTCCCCAGATGACTGTTGATTCCTCATACCATTAAATCTGGGAAGATTTGTTATAGAATACACATTTTGAATGGCTACGTAATTTACTTGTATTAAAAGTTTCAAATAACAAATTGCTGCGACCTGCTTAGCCAAAAGGATATAATCTAGTGTTCACTCTTGAAAAAAAAATGAATATTCCATTCCATTCCTGTTCCACTTGGATTTCAGGATAGTGTTATTCAAATATTATATTAGAAAGAATTTTCCAGCGTTAAAATAGTATTTATAAAGCCAGCTCTGGTCAGTAAATTTACACTGATTCTCATTAAATTTACACATCTTAGGTTAGAATATCCTCTTTATATGGTATTTAAATAGTTTTAAGTTACAAAAAGTTAGAAACACTCTTCACCCATTGAAACAATACTATGGACAGGCAAAATACTCTTCTTTTTATTGATATTGAATGCAGCAAAGTAAGAGCTGATTGATGTATTTTTAGAGTTAAATCTTTTAATTATGTAGCAATCTTATAGAATATCGTCTGAGACTGGTATAGTTTCAAAACCTGTATTGTATCAGTTATACCATGATCAAAACGCATGAATTCATTGTACCAAGAGTATTTTTTAAATTCGTTTTTGATGTTCTTTCTGAAATCTGACTTTTTTATATTTTTCTGCTCAGTATTATGTTTTTTCTTTATTTAATTTTCTGTTAATAATTTTCAAATTATTTAATTAAATATTCTGCTAAATATACAAGATACCATTACATTGCTAATTAAAACGTTCCACATTTTGAAGTCAATGATCCAAAAGAGTCTTATATTCATCATCAATGGTTTAATAATTATTCTGACACACAATTTTGATATTTTTAAAACTGATAGGAAATTTGAAGTGACTTATCAAAAAACGAAAAATACTTTATATTTTGTGAATTTAAATTTAGATATTTTTTCCAACGGCAGGCACTTGGGTGACGAACCCTTTGCCACAACAAGGCCAGAAACTGCTACTCATTTGTTGTTATCCAACGGGCACGTGTGAACCCAGTCACAGAGGCGAGTAGCGTTGCACGCGTCATACCACCACAATCTCGTTTATAGGGTGGGCTACATTCATACATCATCGTAGAAGACATGACAGAGAAACACAGAGAAGAAAAGTAACATCCATGCCCGAACCGAGATTCAAACCTAGGACCCACAGGTCAGGAGCGCTAACCACTCAGTCATCGGCAGGCTAAATTTAGATAGATTAAACCGTTTTTCAATCTTCCCGATTTAGTTTCAACAATATTAATACCTTAGGAAGAAGGAATTTGAAAATAGGCATGTATTTTAAAAAGAAATATTTGAGCAAAATACCCGAATCACATTCATTATGTAGTATGCTTAAATACACTGTATTCCTTTCAATTAATTTTCATTTTTTGAAAGTTACACGCGCCGAATCTGAAAATGCATTAAGAATAACTAAGATAATCTGGCGAAGATTATAACAACAAAAACCAATTCTTCAGGAAATCTGTTAATCTTTTTTTTAATGGAAACTGTGTTTAGTTCAGTTCATCTCATAAAAATTGCCTGCAATTTATTCAAGGATAAATAAAGCCTTCTCCGCACAATTTCTTAATTATTTGTAATAGTTGAAAAACAGTAATTGTGAAGAATCAACTAAGAGCGTAATTCAATAAAGTCTGAAGCCTCCAAGTAATCCCACCAGGGCAAAAATAAAAGTGACCCGATCAAGACCTTGGATCTTACAGGCACTCTAACACCTGCCTGTGACAAGAGGCTTAAGAACTGTCCTCTAATTACTTCGGCTTTACTAAGAACATCAGACACTTTACAAGATCACAAAACCAATGCCGGGAATTCCTTTTTTTCATATATATATATATATATATATATATATATATATATATATATATATATATATATATATATATATATATATATATATATATATATATATATATTAATTGCACATTCTTTTTCCTGATCTTTCAAAAGAGAATTCAGACTACATTTTAAGCTTTTGCGATTTACGATGTTATTCAAAAAATATAGACAGACAAAGAAAAAAGACTTAAATGCTTTAGCTTTTATTTTATTTGGATTTTAAGTTATCGTTGGTTAAGCATTCTAAAATAATATAACGGATTTTGGAATCAAGAAATCAGTTTTCATATGCTGATTAGAAATTAAATAAATGATTTTTATTAATCGACATTTAATTATTTAATATTAAACTAACTATTTATATTTATTTTGCCATAGCATAAAATATGATGCTTTACCAGTTTGTCATTATAACTTTGCTGCAGGCATAGAAAAATATCTAATGAAATATATAAAAATGTTATCCAGAAAGTAAAGTCCCTTTTTGCAAAAATAAAAAAATTGAAAAAATTTTGAAAAATTATTGAAAATTATTTTTGTTTTATATATAAAGTTTATTTAACATTTTAACATAACCACCTTATAGACTTAAATATTAATATAGATGTTAACTAGAATCAAAATCTCAGGTTGTACTTTATACCTGGTAATCATGCTTTTTGTATTAAAAAAATTGCAAAACAAGCTATTAATGTGAGTCTCTTAGAAAAATATGAATGAAATGACATTCAAAACGATAGCGGGTATCAAAATCAGAAGATAAAGGTTGTTTTCTGAATGAATATGGTTTCTCAGTTTCTACTTTCATTCACATAACTATTGCAACATAAGAATTAGTAGATTAGTTCGGGATAGAAAATTTTGATTATCTGACTGTGGTTATCATAAAGCCCATTTTAAAATATTCCCTGAATGGGACCATATTGGAAATGAGGAAGCGATCGAGAATTTAGTAACTTCTTAGGTTAATGGTTGGAAGGAGAAGAGCATAATATAATAATTTTAAAGCTCATAACCAGATACGAAAAATGTATACTTGTAGGAATTGATTATGTATAAGAATGTAGGAATCATTTATTATGTAACAACATTTTTTTTTAATAAATGTTTACATTTTCCACAGTTTCTTTTTATTATAATTCTAGTACGACTGATATAATATATTGATTTATTCTATAAGTCTTTATATAACACTATATGTATGATTATATATATATATATATATATATATATATATATATATATATATATATATATATATATATATATATATATATATATATATATATATATATATATATATTTCATATTTATTATATTCACTGATTTATTATTTTATTGCAAAAAAAGACAAGAATACAAAATTTTGTGTAACTGTATGTTATAGTTAAAAATATAGAAAATGTTTTAAAATGAAATGACTTTAACACGTAATTTCATTCTGTTTTCCATTTAAAAATGATTGGAAATTCGAACTAACCTGTCATCCTATGTTGGTGTGGAATTTCAGCCAATTTTGGCACGATGAAAGAATTCCTAATGTTCTATATTATTACCACTCCATTAACTGTCAAACCATTTTGCCTCTTTTATATGGTTCGACCTTCCTTTTAAAAAGCTATGGGGATTTCGGTTATCATTTGATGAAGGAAAATCCCTCCATTCCCTTTTTCCGCTATTCTCTATCTAAAATTTCCTGCAGGGGAAAAGGAAAAAAGGGGGAAGAACACGATAAAATGAAAATATCCTGCCGCCACATTCTTTTTTTGTTACATTTTGTGCTTTATTTCCAGCTTTTCCTCTGCAGGGTTACTGTTGATAAGCATCGATTGAATACAGTAAATGACACAAATTGTTCCTAAGAACTTTATAATAGTGCTAACTAATAAAGTTAATAGAATGAACATCCTGTTAATTTAACAGAATTTTATCGGCGAGCAAAAATAGAGGAAGCTGAACTTAAAATTTTAGATTATTCTAAGAAGATTCACATTTTATTAGAAATAACAGTTAATTGATAGGAAATTAATGAGATAAAAACCATAAAACCATGATGATAATGAAATGAAAACTCCGAGAAAAAGGTAATTGAATATGAATACACTTTGAAATGTGCAAATAGTTAGAATAGCTTTATTTTGTTTGCCAAAAAATTTACATTAATTAATTTATAAAAATGTTATATTACATTAACTCAATCAAAATAAAAGGTTTTATTTTTTTTTAGTTCATCAGTAGTTAGAAAGTTTAATATATTATATTAATTTCATCAATTTGTCTAAATTATTTATAGGGGAATTTTTTCTGCTAATAAGTTATTACGCCATTTGTAACGAATATTTATTTATCTTAAAACATGCTGTGATTATTTTAATGATTACATGAGGAAAACAAGAGATGGTATTTATCAATGGTTCAGAATCAGGGTGATTCATAAATTGGTGATTTATGAACTATTCTTTGTTAGAGAGAGAGTAAGAGAGAGAGAGTAGAGAGAGAGAGAGTAGAGAGAGAGAAGAGAGAGAGAGTATAGAGAGAGAGAGAGGTTAATCTTAAAAATGAAATCAAAAAATAATCTTTAGAATTGGCATTCAGCATTTGTGTCATTTAAGAATCAATTAATTTACATTTGTTATAAAAAATCGGCAGTGAAATTACCAATTCAGTAACTTACTCACTGATAAATATATTAGTTGATTTAAGGCTAAATTTTACTCTTTATCTAATACGTTTCCCTAATTAAGCAAAACAAAAATACATGAGAGTGAAGGTTAAAAATGATTAATATAAGGAAATAATGTCAGGAATTTTTAAATTGAAAATATTATCATAATTTTTTTTATTTAGATAGGGAAAAAGTGAGATTGATTTTGACATTCAAATTTCAATTTCAAACTGATTATCCAAAATATTATTCGCCTTCGAGTTCTGTCTTTGATATTTTAATGAGCTTACGTACGCTAATGCGTGTAGCAATGTGGAAAAAATATACCCTTAATGTTATGGTTAAAATATAAGAAATATAAGAAATTATATCTTTCTATGATTCTTAAAACTACCTTTCAGAAGACATTTGAATGTGCGTATCGCATTTTCAAAATGACTTACGGTGGTTTAACTTCACATATTTTATATTTTTATAATTGCTTTTATTTATTTGCAGTTCAAAATAACCTGAATATTGCTATTTTCAAACTTATTTAATTTTGTTCTCCTGTTATATAGATGTTTGGCCAAATATTTTTCATGTTTTAAGAATTTTATCACAATAAAAAATGTTTTATAAAACTTAGAAATAAGGAATCAGATGCTTAGTAATATTTCAAAGTAATTCATCTTTGTAATATTTTTTATCAAATCATAAGTAATCACTAAAATGTGTGTAAACTAAAATTTTAATGTCACTATTTATAATTATTGATTTTACTGTTAAAAATTTTCACCGATAAATGTTTCATTTCAAAATGCACAACTCCTTATCTTAATAGATTAAAATCAACAAATGATATTTTATTATTAATAAAACTTTAACTTTTTAAAAAAATATTAAAAACTTTTGAATGATTTTCAGTATAGTTGGTGTAAATACTCTAAGACGCTAATGTTTGCTTTTGTTGGTAAAAAATGAAAAATGTAACAATTAAATAATAACCTTTAGATACTAAAATAATATATTTTCTCTATTATGTATATTTTTAGTTTTTAGATTTAGTTCTCAGTTACAGTATTTCTCAAAATTAAAAATTAAAAATCAATTAAACTTTTTATAACTAATTATTGCATGAAAAATTCCGTATCCCTGAAAAATATTTCATATAATGACGTAAGCATATGTCTTTTGATAACTTGTCATTTTTGTGATTACGTAAGGGATAATTTTGAAGGGTTAGAAAAAGGTAAATTGTGTTAGTCCAATGACACAGAAGGAATATCCTTAAAAACTTCCAACTTTTCACATGCTATCATTGAAGTACCGGATGAAATGGAATCCAGAAGCAACTATTACAGATTTATAAATAAGTTTAAAATTATCAACACAGACTATCAAAATATAATCTGCCCTACTTTATAAAGCTGGACTGACAATGGTTCTTTAAACAACTAAATACAAATCAGGTCCGTTAACAAATGAAGTCTAAGTGCAATTTTTAAGCATATGTTTAAATAAAATCTGTACCACGTCCTGTTGCTCATCATTTTCCACTGATATTTGCTATATTCAGAAAACTGAACGTAATCTTTAACTCTGGTCTGCTAGTTGTAAGCTGATTAATACACTGAAATTACAACGCAAATATTTATATTTCATTGACTTATTTATGTTATATTCTTTAAATTTTTTAGCAAAATTTCTTTAAAATTTAAATTTTATTCAAATTAATTTTTACATAATATAATTTAATTTGAAAGCCTCATTAGAGATTTCATTAATATAATAAAAATTAATGAAATCTCTAATGAGGCTTTCAAATTAGTTGGCTATACTGCCACAGATAAGAATATATTATAAGGTTTTTCCCCTATTCATTTCATAAAAATAGCAATATGCAAATAAAGTTATGTATTAGAAACATACTTTTCATGCTCTTGGAAGACTTTATAACGAATTACTTATTATCTCTTATTAATTAAGATCTAAGCATTTTGAACAGTCCCATCCTATTTTAAGTTAATGCAAATTGTTTCTAAAAATATGTTTAATGAAATAAATTTACATAATATTCTTTGATAGCCCGAGCCATATTTTAAAATTTGATGTTTTTCGAGAGCCGCAATTAAATAAGTAACAAAATATTAAAATTTTCTTATAGAAATTACATTTATTGAAAATATATAAATAAAAGTACAAAACATGTGTATTGAATTTAAATATTGAAAACTAAACACATTTATTTTGCTTCTGTTGATTATTCTTTAAAATTTGGCAACTAATTGGTGATAGTACTTCTTAATAATTCTTTGAGATGTTGGTTAATTTCTACTGATCGGTGTATTGATTTCTTGAATTTCAAAGAGGAATAAAAGGATTCACATAAGCACGTTGTTCCGAATATTGAAATAGTTTGAGAAGCAGTCTTTTTATAATTCAGGATACTTCGATTCATTTACAACTTTCCAATATTCAGTAAACGGCGTTGGCTTATAATTTAATTGCAGAGCTTGATCTTCTATCGAATACATTTATCGAGAGCTACAAATAATCCTTCAGAGTCACATGTAGCTAGCGAGTCGCAGGTTGGTCACCCCTGTAATATACCGTTAAAAATTGCGAAAGCGTTAAAAGAATTTGTAAAAATAGTTACTATATATAGATTTTCGAAATCTTTAACATTTAATAAGTTCTTTCAGAAAAAAAATATTAAATAATTTTGTTAAGCATTTTATAAGAAAGAAAAATGACAAAAGAAAAAAAACTTACTTGAAACTTAGGAATAATTTTCTGTAATTATTTTTTTTTGATTAAGATAACTATAAAATCTATAACGTTATCTCTATAAGAATCACATATGCTCATGTTGGTATAGCATTTTGAGTTTAGAAATTTACCAAAATTTAAGACAAAAACATATTGTTTCTTTTACGTAGTATGTATTTATAGTATTACTATATGTGGTGACTAGGAAAACAATCTTATAGATATTTTCACACAAAATGCGCACAAAACTAACTTAATTTTGCATAAATTTTAATATCCAGTTTTAAACCAAAGCATATCAATCTAAGATTGTGCATTTTGACATGTTTATATTTGAGATAAGTGTTCCTAAACATATAAATATATTCTCTTATTCTTTAATTTAAAAAAAATATTAGAAACTTCAAAAAAATATTTGAAAAAATCATCTAAAAAGGAAAGAGCCATTTTATGTTATAAGAAGTGATGGTTGTGTAATAATTTTTCAAGGAAATAATTCAATGATTGTTAACATTTATTTTTTGTAATATAAAAATTGTAACGCAAAAGTTCCTTCATTGCTTTCTGCTGAAAAAGAAAGAAATGTTTTCCATCAAAGTTTTTGGAGGATCTCAGTACATTTTTGCTAAATGCTACCATTATTTACTTTCGTTAATGTGGCAACACACGCACGCAAACAATTTCCCTCTTTTTGCCGAGTAGAGTTGAGGGGTTACGTATGCTAAAAACTCTTTACCCAGCAGAACCCAAAACAATTATGGGATCCTAGTTCGCTAAGGCTAAGAGAAAACGAGAAAATATTCTTACTTTAGAAAGTTTTTTTTACTCCCCTTTATTTCTGATTTTTTTATTTATTTTATTTCTCTACGTATCTTCTTCAATTTGCTTTTTTTAAGAAACGGTGAAATTTTTGTAGTTCTTTTTTTGTTTACCGATTTATTTCCCTGTTCACTTTCAGATGTTTAGTTTAAAAGGATTCTATGGGGGGAGAAGAGATTACAAAAAAAAAAGGAAAAACACTTACACCAAAACTAATTTAGGGTTTCTTCTCTTTCATTACGTAAGAAATGAGGCAAGGTCCAGTCAAAAACACAAGCTTTAGGAGTTAATCTTGTGAGATTCTTTTATATGTACCTTAAAATTCTGCATATTAAATTAATTCATCTTTTGATCTTCCACATGTGTAATAATAAATAAATATCTTATCTCTTCGAAAAAAATATTCGATCCAAAAATAAATAGCTTTTACGCAGTAGACTCATATGATACAATATTTCTTTCGTTTAAGATAAATCTGCCAAATTTATCATCATATATTTTTAGGTATAAATATATTTACATTAATAGAATTAATTACAGTTAAAAGAAAATCATTTTGTATACATAAGTGTAATTTTGTAGTCAAAAAGGAATATTTTCAGTAGTAAGTTTGAGAATTGCCAACATGTCGTAATTGAAATGATCTATGATATTTTATAAGATTATTTGTTAAACTATGGAACTATTCTGAACATATTTTAGTCTTAACACGTTTTACACGTATGTTTATAATTAAGGATAATCTAGAAACACACGGAATACGAATGTGAAAGGAAAAATTCCACTTTTAGATACAACACGAATGGTAGAGTATTATTTTGAAATTACAGGAAGGCACCAGATGAAGCCAAGAGTGCATCACAATGACGAGAGTATAAGATAGAAGTATATAGATTTATGGCAAAGAAGAAAACGTGTTCACACTATTTCGCACGACGCTCAGTGACACGAAACCATAGGTATGACGAAGATGGACGTATGTGGATGATGTTTTACGTGGCAGTCTGGAATGAGAGTGTAGGCAGATTGCAGTAGCCGTGGAATTCAGAATCACCCAAAATGTAATCTGTAGGCTGTGGCAACGATTATACGATGGTCCAAATCTAATTACATTTCTGCAAATAGTTGTGTACAGTAACGTTTACAGAGATTTCCCGAGTGACAATGCCGAATGACGGCCACTAGTTCGCAGTAACCGCCGAAAGAGACAGACAAAGTAGAGCAGCAGATCTATATCGTCAGCTATCATTTGCTATAAGTACAACCGTATTCAAGCAATCCATGTACTGACTTTTAAAACAGTTTGTTTTGTATGCTTGCAATTCTGTCATATGTATTCCGCTCAAGGCATCTCACTTCATAAGTGGTTAGTCTGAATTAGAGATCATGCAATGTGGACAAAATCCCAATAGGTTTGTGTTATGTTTTCCTACGAGTCAAAGCTTAGTTTGCTGACCGATTCACAAAATATGCTTATTTGGAGAATGCGAGGCATCCAGCACCATCAATATAACATCACTGTTTATGTTAATACAAGAATGCCCATTAGGGGAGTCGTTATACTGGATTTCAGAACATATCTGCAGTATCAAATCGAAAACATATCCGATAAACTTTTTTTCATTTTGGAAGAACATATTTGCTTAGGGGAGCCAAGGGTGGTGAAATTTGATTTACGTATGTATTCAAACATCGTCAATGACAGCCTTCAATTGGAGGATACCATTCGTATGAAATGGCTAACATTCTCATCTAAATTGTATCCTATCGCCCATCTGTGGACTTCGTTTATCGGACTAATCACAGCTAGTCATTAACTCCATGTATCTGTACAGGATGTTTGAAATATATTTCTTTTTGACTGGCATTCATTGCACTGAGTGCAGCTAGATAACCGAACCTCAGAACACATCGACATAACAAGCAGTGTTTATTCATCTATGAAAGACTAACGTTAATTAACTATCATATCAACAGCGTTCTGTTCAGTTGTTAAAGTTGCGATAAATAGGTTAAGTACTTCAGAGATTAATAAAATCGTGGTTTGTATAACTGGTATGTATCTTACATCATCTCTTTCGTCTTTTCTTATTTATTTAATACATAAGCTTTATGAATAAATCACGCTTCTTTTATTTCTTCCCTTTTAATTGCCAGTTCTGGCATTATCCTTAATTTAAGGAATTAAGGACATGTGTATAAATACATAAAACACATTGATATCTCTAAAAGGATTGACACTTTAACGTGTATTGAACCACCCGTTATTTTGTTTAATTAAATAAGGTAAAATCAATACTAAAGTTTTTCGTAATTTTAGTGACGGAAAAAATTTTCTGAATTGCTTTGTTGTTATAATTATATTGAAATAAAAACAATAGCACCAAAAATAGTAGCAAAAAGTGCTAGGTTAGGCAATGTTCCTAATTTGAGAGAGTTTTGCTATTTATATGATTGAATGCTAAAATGCTGTTTTTAAAATATTTACACAATTCTTTCACATCAATGTGTTAAAATTTTTTAAACCGTAATTTACAGGTCATGCCGATGCTATAAAACAAAATCGTAGACGTTTTCTTGGTAATTTTCTTAATATTTTCAATAAACATTATATTTATGTTATCGACAATTATCTGAAAACTGGTAATTTGGTAACATTTCTTTCAACTTAAAACTTTTGCTTGTTTTGAAATTTTGAACATAATATCGTTTGTTTTGATACTTTTAAACATAATAGATTCAAATGATTTTAAAAATTTAGAGTGCCTTTACTCAAAATTTGGAATTTATATTTTCGAGTTTTTGAGTCAAATGATTACCCGGGATGTTAGCTATATAGACTACTAAATAGTATAAATAGGAGGAGTAATTTTTTAATGTTATAGACTTATAAGAATGTTATTTGTTTATATTTATATGAAATTTATGTTCTCAAAAGCTTATGATTCAATATTTAACTAGCATTTCCATTTGTTATTAAAATAATTTTAGTCATTACAATTTTTAGAATTTAATTTCCAGACATGTTTACTTAACATCAACTTATTTGTTGAATTTAGAAAAAGCAAAAAATTTAATCGATATCCATATTAAACTAATTTTATTTCTAAAATGGATTTAGATTAAATTTTCTGCTTTTCTAAATTCACCAGATATTGATTAAAATAAATAAAAAGTATATATATATATATATATATATATATATATATATATATATATATATATATATACACACACATAAATTACTATTCAAAATATGTGTATAACTAGTTATACGCTTATAATTTTCAGTGACATAGCATGCAAAATGATTTGAACTTTGGATTTTTCGCATACTTATGTGTCGTTCTTACACCCAATGTAGTGGTAGATATTATTATCTGCTATAGGACATACTGCTATAAAAATATTACACGTGTGTGTCCTTAAAATGTTATGGTAAAATGTTTAAAATGATAAAAAATGAAAGTCTGTCTATAAAATAAATAATTTTAAGTAAAGGTTTTTAAAGCAATTTTTTATGCATAATACTTCTGATTGATTTCAATATATGTAAATAATTGTGTGTTGCCTTAAAAAAATTTAAACTTTACTTTATTATACACTCTGTATTTAGATGTAAATTATATAAAAAAAATTTTTATAACATTAATAAATAAATAAGAAGGGAAAAATAATTCGAATTTTATAAAAGTTTATTCACATTTTTAAAAAGTTATATAATAAAGTTCTATTTTTAGATTTATATCTTGTTACAATCACACAGAAAATGTGGGTAAATTTGTTTTACAATTATAAATTTAAATATTTTTTTTTAAATTTGCACCCTTCCGAAGTTTTTTTATTTAATTTTTACTTTCAAATACACTTAGAAACTATAAAATCTGTATTGTGCTGAGAATAAATTGTTTGAAATACTTGTGAAAATCATTCACCTTAAGCCCCACTCCAGCTAATCATTGATCTTTCTTGAGTAACTTGATGTTTATTTGTTTTTAAAAATACAAGAAAACTTGCTACAACTGATCTGATTTCAAATTGAATTTGTTGTGGTATCTATAAGATAATTTTATAAAAGTGATAATAGCTAGAAATTATTTGTTTAACATTAAAGCAAATAGTGAAACTGACAGTTGCAAAATAACTAGAATAATAAATTTTATGTACTTTTTGCAACCATCTCATTAATTGTTGCTTTAAACTTTCTTCATTTTAAAGCAAGATAATAATCGTTGTATAACATGAAAATTTTTATGTTACTTACTTTTGTTAATGACACATAACATAGGAATAATTAAAAAACTATTTCAAGACCTCATTACAAATTTACCATATTGCTTTTTCGATTCAGGACCGTTTTTGAACAAAGTAAATTATTATTCAACGATTATATATAAACAATATTTTTTAAGCAAACTCAGATTCATCTTAAAAATCAATATCACTATAACTTTTTATACTGCTTTTCTTTCATGAGAAACCCTTCAGAAATCTTGAATACAACAATTTCCTTTATGTTTCAGATAAGCATAAACATAATTAAATTTTTCAACAAAATATCACAATATTTCCTTGCGGTGAAATATACGATTTAACATTACTTTCAATTTTGAACTTTTGGCTGTCTGAAGTAATTTGAGGACTCGTAAATATTTTCTTTTATTTGTAAATACAACCCTCGGTTCCACACAAATACATAAAGACATAATTCTGATAACATAAAGAAGCAAAAGTAAACATTGCAGATTATAAGTCGTTCCACCAGAGAAGTCAAAATAAGAAAATTAGATTTATTTTTGCGGGCTCTTAAAATTCCTTATTTATATATATTCAGCCCACAAAAGAGAAAAATACATCAAGTTTAACTTTTTTATTATAAAAATAAACAAATTAAGAATGAAAATTTAATAAAAAGCAGCTTTCCAAAATTGAGAATACTCTCACAAAAGAAATCACATTTATCCTCGTGCTATTTCGAATAAGAATGAAGCAGGAAAGTAAGAATATGTTCTTAGTTTCTTTGTATAGACTAAAGGTTCTACTTCTTCTTCCATTGTGTATGTGCTCTCTATTCAGGGACTTTCAAAGTTGAAGTTGTAGTCATTTTCTTTTTCCCTATTTCTTCTACAACTTGAATCGAAGCCCTTATTGGTTGGGATTGAATACTGCTCTTGGCATGTGCTCGCTTTTTTTCTTTCGTTATTTTTTCACAATTTATCTATATATGTATAAGGAAATCCAGTGAGATAGTTTATAATTCAATGGATTGATGAATTTTTTTTCCTTGTATTACAAAATATTACAAATCTCATAACTCAAAATAAATGTATTATTACATGAAATAAATACATAGATACTAATTTCAATTCTCTGTAAATTTTCCATTCTCTGTGTCGAGGGATATCATAGATTTCCGAATGCTTATTTATTGTACAGATTTCTAAGAATTAAGAAATCAATGCATCAGAATGAATGTAATATGCATTTCTATTTATTTACGTATAAATTTAAAACTAGTAATTTATTTAAGATCTAGTGATTTACATCGCAATTCTTCTAATGGTCAAATGAAGTATCTTGCTAAATTACTAAATATATACTTCTTCTTGACAATTAACTTTTGAAATACTTTTAAATTGAAAACAACAATAATTAATACATTTAGAGGACATCTATACTAGACAATCAAAACTAGTGTTACCCATAAACTTCATATATTAATTATGTTAATATATAGTATAATCGCAATAATTGTAAAATCATTGTCTTAAGAAAAAAGATTTTTTAAAATATAGGATTCTTGAAGTACACTCCATGCAACGTCAAAAAAACATATAAAATAAGAAACATTTGATTTCATTACTGAAGAGTTATTAATTGCAAGAGGTGCTAATTAAAAAGTTCTTATCCTCAAAAAAATAAAACATGGCTAATCAAAATACGACGTCACGAAATTCAAAATATTATTTGAAAAATGTGAATACAAGTCACCGCATATGATATTCAGCTTGATTGTGAAACAAATAATATAATATTATAACTCCTCATAGCATAAATAAACGCAATTTACTTTAAATAAGTAAATGGATGTAATTTAAATATTTTTTTTGATGTGTGAAAAATACAGGAATGTAAAAAATTCCTTGTTGTTGTTGTCTTGTGCTAGCTGTGCTGACATTATGGGGTGTGCTGCTTCACTTTTCCAACTTCCCAACAAAATTGCTTGATACATAGAATGAAATATGTAACATTTGATGCTTAATGAATTAAACGATTGACGACGGATGTTAAAAATTTGCTAATCATCTTAAAAAATCATAAAATTACAAATCAAAAAATATGATAAATTTAGCGAAACATGTCATTAGAAAAGAATGAAAACTTGACACAATATTAAAAAAAACACCTTTTAGTTCATTAAAAAGTATCTGAAGCTTAGGCTTTTTCAAGTGAATCTTATAAAACTCAAGCTCTGTAACATGCAATGTTGAAACCAAAATTATCTTTATTTGAAAACTTTAATTATTTAATTCAAGTGCAGAATTCATTTTATTTGTGGTTTTTAAGCTAATTTATTTGAGTCAGAATGACTTTCCTCGCTAAATTTGCTCTTTACAACCAAAATTCTTAAACTAAACAATATCAAATAAGTGCAATTATATAAATAATACGAAAGTAATTCTCATTATTTACATAATTGTATTTATTTAACCTCCATTTACATAATTTACATAATTGCACTTATTTGTTTTTCTCCATTTCTCTTCTTCATATCGGATTCTTAGAGTTGACATTTTTTTGTAAGTGCAAATGTTTTGATTCAATGATATTGTGTCGATGATGATTTATACCTATTAACTATATTGTTCTTTGAAGTGATACTGATTGTATTATTTAGGTATAAGCTTTATTTAACTTATTAAAATTTTTTTGTTGTGAATGACTGTTTTTTAAACTTTTATTTATTTTAAGTTTGCATGAAAACATTTTTGATTTCATATAAGAATATTTAATTACATATTACACTTCTATTTATTTTTCCAACACTGATGTTTTCCCTTTTTTCCAAATAAATGTTCTTAGCAAGCAATAAATAGCCATTTATCCCGAATACTCTTTGGTAAGAAAATCAATTGTATGTATTGATTTCTTTGGATTAGGTATTCACAGTTATTTTTGATAACAATTTATTGAAAACATAAATGTGTCTTTAAAACAATATTCATTTCATTCTTTCATTCTTCATTAAAATAATTTAGAAATTAGTAAATACTTTAGTTAAACTAATAATAAATTATACTTAACTACATACTAGCTCTTTTTATAATGAAGTTGTTTTACACATTTAAATCTCTTACAATCAATCGTGATGATCCAAGGTTTTAAATTCTGCTTTACAAAATTTTCCTCTTTTATGATGTATGTTTCATTACTAAGCTAAAATAAGAAATAACCTTTAAGCAGTTGTTTATAAAAAGACGTTTTTGTGTTCTAAATAAATCAATCTCAATCGTAAATTTGTGTCTAACATCAAAGTAACATTTGGTTTATTCATAAATTATATACTTTTGTGATTGTTTCTTGGATTCTGTTAGGTACTCTGGTTTCTATTAGTATCAAAACATCATCTGCATTGAAATTAATTAAAAGATAAAAAAAATCTCATCTGAAAAATACTTATACTTGTGTGTGACAGTTTATGTATAATTTAATGTTAAGTTTAGAAAAAAAAACATTTTTATTACAATAAATATGTATTGATTAAAATAATTTTTCAACATTTAGCATAAACCTATACAATAGGATCAAATATTTTATTACAGTTTATTATTATTTCTTATGCTAATATATTACACATGAAATGTAAGAAATTCTCTTAGTAATATCTAATATTAAATTTGATTTTATATTTTATTATTTTACATTTGTTAGTTAATTTTTAGAAAACAAATTCATAAAGTAAATATATTTTTAAAAATTGATTACCAAAATGTTTGTAATGCATTTTCTTTTCTTATATTTCGTATAATGATGGAACACTCTACAGTGATTTCATTCGAAATAAGACTAATTATATTGGAAGCTAAAGCTCGAAAAGAAATTTTAACAACATGTACATATTGTTCAAAATACTTTTATGCTCATAATCACGATGAATTTTTTTAACTGCTGAACTGAAGGACAGAACAAGATCAATTTCTGAACTGTTGAACTGAAGGTCAGAACAAGATCAATTTCTGAACTTTTGAAATGAAGGACAGAACAACAGCGAAGTAACCATCAAATTGTCTTTGTATTTTATTTTATGTTAGTGAACATTAATTTTAATTTAATTGAAATTTCAATACTGAATTTTTTTTGAAAATATATACATTGTAGTTCAGTATTCTATTTTCTAATAAGCTCCAACCTTTTTACTCTAGTCAAATACGGCTTAAGAAAACTTATTTCTTTATTACCATATAATATTTACATGTATCTTGTTTTAATTTTGATGAACTGATTAAATACCTTTATATTTATTCAATCAATAAAATAATTTAAATAAATTAAATTTTGTTCTAATATTTAATAAGAAACAATTATTTTAAACAGTAAAAATTTAAATATGATTAATCTGAAAATCATGTCACATCATTTCCAAAACAATTCTACAATACACGCTATTTTAATTTGAATATAGATAAATATATGGAACACACTTGAATAACATTATTATTTTAGAGGATTCAGAATGTAGTATCATGCAAGAATCAGAATGTAGTATCTTACGAAATCTTAATTAAATATTTTCTTAGAAAGGCACTCTTTATAATGTTGTCGATAATAACACATAATTTTCAATGATTCTCTTAGGATGATTATTAAATTATTTTCCTCTCTTAAATAACCTTTACAAGACTTAAAAAGAACATGCTGTCAGACTGATTACATTAAAAAGATATATTTTGGAATTTTTCATTAATCACTCAAAAGGAACTAATAAAATCGCATTTTATTACTGTTCTCTAGACATTTCATAACTTAATATTTAATACTAGAATTTCCCTATGTTAGAATAATTTTATATATCATACATTTAAACTTATAACGATGATTATTGTAAGCATAAGTTTGTAGTTATATTTATATAAAACATTATAATTAAAGTGAAAAGCCACATTATCAAAAATTATTATTTTCAAAACAATTTTTCATATAATTAAATATTATAATCTTAATTTATCTGTTAACTTTTGTCACCTAAACATTGAAAAAGCAAAATACTTTGATGCAAACTTTATTCAATCATCAATAATCAATATGCTGATAACTCTTAAATAACCAGTAACATAAATTAATAGAAGACTATCCAAATGATTGAATAAGATATTGAGAGTTATATGCTCATTGGTATTCTACGTAGAATGTAGTGTAAATCATATTGGTAACTCTATATTGCATTGAATAACTTTGTATTCTTGGGACGTAATATTCGGAAACGAAAGTTACATTCAATTCACAGGGCATCATATGTATCTCTGTGCACTTAATTTTTTGTACATCTGCGGTGAATACGTTTTGATTAAAATCATGTATATAATTTTTAATTGCTGCTTAGTAATACTTCATTATCTTTCTAATTAATATCTTAAACTGCAATAAGTTTTTCTGTGAGTGCTTATTTTAAAATCTCACATTCAATTTAATTTTTTTAAAACAATTTTAAAATATCTGGGAGTATGATCATTAAAGTAATATGTTTAAATAGGCGATAGCAAATAGCAATTTGTTTCTACTGAGGGGTAAAAATTCATACATAACGTATTTGATGAGTATGTAGATTAAGTAAATGCATCTCTACTTACCTATTTATTAATAGCTGATCAACAATAAAAGCGATATCGGAGAGGTCATATCAGTCGTATTAATGTCATTAGTTATTCCTCTATAACTGAGAAAATTTTTGCAAATTACATCACACTCAAATTGTTTCAGAAACCTAAGTGATATGGGCATTTTAATAACATCTCGAGAATTTTTAAGCGGCAGTAATTAAGCTAGAAATTTTCTGAACAAAATCCTTCTCCTTAATTTATGTGACTGATTTTATACAGTACAGTTAATCTTCATTGAAAATTTTGACTGTTTATAAGCATTTATAATATTCAATGCTTTGTAACTTTTAAAATTGCATTTAATGCAAATGTTCTGTTGTAGTTATAATATTCCCTTTATATATTTTATATGAAATAATTTTCCATTAATTTAAATCAATGCAAAGAAATTGATTAAAGTGGAAAGTTACTTCAAAAACTTTAAATATATTTAAAAATTAGAGCTATAACTGAAAAAGAGTGATCGTATGTATATAATGTCTTAAAAAATTGGTAAAACATCGATAGCAATATAAAGTGACAACCGATGAAAAGTGTTTACAATTTCTTCTCGCAGTCTTCTCTTCTTTAAAATACATTCAAATAATTTATATTTTAAATATTTATTTATTTGCTTTAAATAAGGTTTTTGATTTTTTCTTTTTTTATTACAAAATATTTATGTTTATGAATTTAAAAGTTCAATCGGTATTAAGTGATGAAAGAATTTTGTATACATTATTTCATGAAAAATAATATAAAAGTATATAGATAATATAGATATAGATATATCGTAATAGATATATAGATATATCGAGATAGTAAAGTATATAGATATATCGGAATATGAAATACAAATTGGTTTAAATATTAATATTATGGGAAATTGTTATTTCCTATTAATAAAATTTAATCTCTAAATTGTTAATACTGCATTCAAAGCATTTGTACTTAGCAGAATTTAATTTCTTCGCAAAACATGTAAATTGCTTAACTTTAAAACTTACCATACGTAAAATTGCATTATGGTAAATTAAATATAGTTAATTCTTGAATAAATATACCTTGATATATATATATTCAAATAAAGTCATGCATTGAAAAATAATTTAAATATATAAATGTCTCTAATGTACAAAAAGTGAAAAAAAAATTCAACGAATATTTTGATCCCATGTTTTACAAATCTGCTTTTTATTATATCAGTAATATTAATTGAGAGAAATTCTTTAATGTTAGTGTAAGCAAGACAATAGTCTTAAGATTCAAGAGAAATTGCTTACAAATATTGCAATTATTAATTTATAATTATATTAATTAATGATTTTTTTTTAAAAATTCAAACTGTCCTTGCCAATTTAAACCAACAATAAAGGGGATGCTTTGTTTTGACTTTTTCCTTTTGCTTTTTCTTCTGTTCTGTTGTTTATGTGTCAATGGCTTGAATCAATGGAAAATGACGTCTCAAACCAATGCTTTGGTCCTTATGTAAGAAATACTTTTATTCACAAAATGAAGTTCGACAATATTATCAGACAGCATAGGTGCCGTATAATCCAGGATACCAAATTCTGAGTTTAGTGATTTTTTGGCAGATTTCCTTTTTTATCAGACAACCTGGTTTTTATTACGTCATACAGATGAAGACCAATAAGAATTATGTAGGAAATTCAATTTTGACAACCCTAGTGCTTACGTGATCCCGACGATATTTAAAACGTTTTGTTCCTTTTTCACATAATATTAGAAATTTTTGCGAGGAAATTTGAAAGCATTTTTTAAATATATTTTCAATTTGCTTAACATTTTGCTTATTTAAATTTCATGTTGTATTGCTCTTTTTCATTACTTTAAGTATTATTTTTTTGTATTCTGCATTTATTTTTTCAGCACTTTTGAAAATTGTTTCGATTAATTATGTCTGTAGTTCAAAATATCGTTTTAAAATACCAAGGCATTCTTAATTCTTCATTGACGTTCAATTTTCCTGGTTGTAAGCAAATTTTAGGTCAGGGTAGAGAAGCTAATCATTTTTCTCTGTTTTAAATTGTGTGAGAAAAAGGAAATTCTTTTAAAATTTTCGTGTGAAATTAGAATATTTAAATCAGAGTTAATGTGCTTAAAATGTGAAAGTCAAATGACAATTTCGGCCAAGAAAAACCTCTCAGACGGATACATTTTCTACTGCAACAAAAGTTTTGAACGAAAGTCTTGTGATTCCCAGAAGTCTGTTAGCTATGGTTCTTGGTGTTCTCTCCACAAATTGAAGAGAGAGGAGATTTTTCTTCTGATATATGAAATTGTTTGCGGTAGTAAAGCAACTGATATTTAAAGGGAATTTTCTTTTAGCACAAAGATGCTTTAGCACACTGGAGGCTAGTTGGTTTGTTTGTCGCTCAACCATCATTTTTTGCACACAAAGGCTAATTAGACCAGGACCTATGGTTTAAAGTGGATTCCGAACCACTACAAACATCCAAACCCAAGGTGGGATTCGAACCCACAAACTGTTGAACCGAAGGCAAGAGCGCTAACCATTCGGCTGCCAGCTTGGCAGCACACTGGAGGCAATTCATAAATGAAACAATACTTTACTCAAAAAGATAGGTAGAGAAAGGTAAGATTGTTGAAATTGACGAATCAAAATTGGGGAAGAGGAAATATATAAAAGAGCAAAGGGCATCCGATAGAAGGTCAATGATTGTTTGGTGGTGTCGAGGGAAGTAGTGGAAAGTTATTTTTCGTAGCAGTACATGATAGATGAAGGAAAACTTTAGTTAATATTATTAGACAGTGGATTGAGCCAGGGGCAGTCATTTATTCCGATTCTTGGAAGGCTTATGAATCATTAGGAAGAGAGGGCTATGAGTATTTGAATGTTTATCACAGTGTCACTTTCGTGAATGCAACTACAGAATGCTATACAAATACTACTGAAAGCACATGAAGACAAGTTAAAAGTGAATTGCCATCTCAAAATCGTCAAAATAACTTTGAATTTTATTTAGCCTTTTATTTATTCCATATATCCTATGAAGAAAAGAAATTGAATTTATTTAACGTTTTTTTGGGAAATAGTTGGAAAAATTAATTGGGATGAATTTAAAGTTACTGTTTAAAATTGTTCGTTATACTTTTTCTTTAGTTTATGTATGACATTTTTATAACTTATATTATTAAAATAAAATGCTATATATAATTTGTATATACATTTTTATAATTATTGTTTCTATATTTAATTTTTAAAATTATTATAATTAACAGTTTAAATTGTACGTTATATTTTATATTTATTTTTTTGCGAATGTATCTTGATTTTTCATTAGTATTCATGTTATGATTCTGAAATTTTCGTTAGAATTCGTATTTCGATTTTCTTAGCATTCGTATTTACTTTTTAGAAGTTCTCATCTTTTCCTTATTCGCATATGTTTCCGAAGTAATTTCGGAGAAGAATAAGGAAAATATTCATATTTTCTAAAGTTTCATTATAATTTTTCTAATATTTCACTTTCTGTTCTTATGTTTAATTTTTTTAAAAATCTTATTATTTAAAAATTTATATTCACGCTCTTTATTTATCAGGTTTAAATTTAACATTTAGATATGTAAAGATTTTCAAAAACGAATTTATTACGGCACAATTACAATATATTCGCATGGCATTATATCACAATTACGTCATCTTGGCAACATTTAGTCGTCATCGAAGATATTAAAATTTGAGACCCTGGATTATAAAGCACCTGTACTTCCCGGCCATTCAGTGGATGAACTTTGTCATGTTTGCTGCCGCTTGAAGAATGTGATTTGAAGGCAAGTAGCAAATTCGTCGACAAGTTGGATTTATTACGGTTTCCTAATACGATGTGACGTAGATGAAACGTTATCTGACGTCACTTTTTTAAATACATGATAGAATTGTAATAAAGTGGCGTAGTCAAGACCTCAACTGTAACGAAAGAAATAACAAATTCACGGTTAAAAATATATGACTTTTTTATTAAGTAATATTTTTAAAATGTGAAAAACCAGCAGCTGATTAATTGATTATATTTTGCAAATGATACAAACTGCAATGAGATATGTAGAAAAAAATTTCAAATATGGTAAACTGTCAATATATTATGCCATATATATATATATATATATATATATATATATATATATATATATATATATATATATATATATATATATTATTCATAACTATATATGTTTTCCAAGCTTATGAAACCTTTTGAGTTCAGATGATCGAACATACATTTTCCCTTACTATTTTACGATAAATGCAATGAGAAAAGTTTCACTTACTATAACAAAAGAGTAAAAATAATATCAGTGATCAAACTAAAAAGATTTCATATTTTCTCCTGATTTTAGTAAGTCAGAATTATCTTCAAGATCTTCAGTTTTATATGTAGCTATATTCTTTTCAATATTCTTCCTATGTGAAAAGTATACGTGCAATAAAATAAGATGATTCATGTATTTATTCTACAGTGCTTTAACATAAAACTAACTTGAGGATAAAATTCTTCTGTTCAAAACACAACGTATACATAAATATTTTATGTCAGATTGACTAGTCTCTAGGCATTTATGTTGTACTGAAATTTTTTATCTTTATTTATCAGGCAAAGAATGATTCAGTGTACAAAGTTCTCTTTCATCAAATATTTTATGCTTTTACATCAAAAATCTTTTCATGTATTTATAAGTAAGTTCACTTATGAAACATATGAGTAAAATGTATATTTTATTCAATTATAAGAGCTTATTTAATTTTAATTATTGCATTTTTGTCTGGTTCATTTGTCTTTTTTGATATTATGAAGATGAATGCAAAGGAGGTTAGGAATAATATTTACTAGAAAGTTATTGAGGAAGAATTTTTTATTACAAAATAAAATTATATATAAAAGGTTATTTAAAAAATAAAGCTAACGTTGGACGTTGTACAATCAGTATATTTTTTATTTCAATTATAGTTTATTTATTAGTAAAACGTTATCTATCAATAACATATGAAAATTTTACGAGAAATTTCATTAATTACTTATTGATGGCAATAATTAATTACTTATTATAGTCACAAAAATTTCAACTATTAATTAGCTTGCCATTTTTTATTTTAATAAAAACTCAATAAATCCGCTTTCGCATTTGTGGATTATAACAATTTTGAGAAAGTGTAAATGGCTAATCAATCTTTTCTTTTGATCTCTATAAATACAATATACATATCCTAAGTAAAATATTGATTTGTGTCTCACTTTAAGCTCTTATTCAAGTTCCAAAGACGCACATTTTATCATCATAATTCAATAAAAAATTATAATGAGAGTTTTTTATAAATATTTCATTATTAATTTTAATGTAAAAATTAGCAATATTTTAGTATAATAAAATATGTAAATATACTTTACATTTGAAAAATTATTTTAAATGTCATTTTGGTAAATTGAAATAGTATAAATTAAAGAAAATGAGTTGCATATTTTTATTAGAATGGCAACAATAATACAAATAATTAAGAACCCTTTAAAATATTTTTTGCGTATAAATTTTGTTATTTATATATAACAATATGATTCATATTAGTATAATGGAACCTGTTATATTTTAAAACTCGAAGACTTGTAGCATTTTACTTGAAAAATATTTTACATATTAGCAGATACCCACACAAATATTTTATATTTGATATTAAGAGATATGTAATAAATATAACTATAATCATTATAAGGTTTAATAAATGCTCTAAATAAATTTATGAAAAGTATTTTGAATGCAATTCTAAAAGTAATGGTATATCTACTTAATGTCTAACTTTCTCTTTCTTCATTATTTTTGATTATAAAATTTTATTTCTACCATAACTTTTTATTTCTGTGATTTGAATATAGTAATAATTAACATTCAGTTAAAAAGTAGCTAATATATAAAAAATATAGATTAATAAGTATAAATATATATTTTTTAAAACAGCAAAATTTATTTATTATTTTATTTTTTATAACATGTTGTTGATATTTTTCTACTTTTAAGAATTCTATGAATATTTCTGTTAAAAATTCCTGATATTTCAAGGAAAAACATGAAAAATTTAAAATTATTTTTTATTTTGTATTTTTAAGTGTAGAACATGACAAGAATAACACCACAATTTTCTCTTGTCTAGACAGACCTTTGTTATGTTCGAAAAGTGAGACAGTTTTCCAACTTCATTTGCAATAAACACAAGGAAGCATGCGCCGTAATAATAGTTCTTAGAATGGAATTCTTTGAAATTCTTCTGTTTATATTACACACAAAAGGATTTTGTTATTTTCCTTGTTTCCATAAATTTGTCATGAACCGAGAAAACAAAGACTAAATTTATAAGAAGTATTGATAAAAGAATTTAAAATATTTTAAAAAATATTAAACTTTGAAAATTCTTTTGGACATAAAAAGTCTTATTGATCGCAATTGTTAAAAGAGAAAGTAATATGAAAAATTTGAATTTTTTATATATATGATGAATTGCATCGTATTTTTTGTAGTTATGAACTTATTGATACATTAAGAGAGTTCTATACAGATACCATATATAAGTTCCATATGTTTAAGTATAATATAAATCAAAAATTATAAAACTGAACATTGTATAATAATATCCTTATTGAAGTGTCAGTAGGTTAATTCCTTTTATAGTTTCCTTTAAAAATGTCTTTTGCTTAATAATTTCAAAGCTTCCTAAATTTTCTTAAATATTGAATTTTCTCTTATTTATTCTCTACCAAAGAAAATTCTACTCTTAAATATTGCACAGTAATTACTGAATTATGAGCTTTTTCTTCAATGATGCAATGAATTTATAATCCCATTGTTTATATATTTTAAGGGTATTGTTTCTAACCTTTTAGAGCAAAGGTAAGGTGCTTTATGGCGATTGTATATTATAATATGGTTCTCAAAATATAAAAACGATGTATGAATATAATTGTATCATTATGATGAAATTTTACTTTAAATTTTGCCTTTTTATTAATAAAAGGATAAATGACTAAAATATAGTTTTAATTCTGTCTTAAGCTACTTTTATTCAGTTGCTTTAAAAGTATTATGCTTAAAAATATTAAGCAATTGATTAGTTTATGAATCAAATAATTTTTGTTTTATAATAGAGTTTATAAAAAACATGCAAAATTAGTAATCTTTGTAAAAAGTATTTTTCCCGCAAGTATGAGATTTTCTAGTTTTTTTCTTGATAAAATTACTCAAAGAATAAAAGATATATGAATGTTTCTTAGTTTTTCTGAAATCTTTACACATTCTAAGCTGCTTACACATTTTTATGTGATTTTAAGTAATGTTTTACTTATTTTGATAAATAAATAAAATATGGTTATTTTTAAATTCAATAATTTTATAAATTAGGGATTTATTTAGACTTTATGCATTATAGCGTAATAATAGGTTCCTATGAATGAGTGAATTTAATTAATAATAAGCAAATATATTAAGAGATTATGCATTTATTTATGTAGAGTGCTTAAATCTCTTAGAAATAATCACAAACCTTAAAAAATTTAAAAATGTTGTGATTTTGTAGCTTCAAACACAATTTTATGCACCGTGCAAAAGATACTTAGGAAACTATTTCAGACCCACTAACCTACAAGTATCTCTGTTTTTTGTAAACTTGGGATGTTGCCAAACATAATATTTTACAAAGTGTCTGAAAACCTTCTCTTCTCTTGTCAGATGAAAGCAATCCATGTTTACTTTAAAGTCCACTTGTTCAAAAATCTTGCTTCCTTTAACGCTCAACTTGAAGTGCTTCCTGTAATCCCCAGAGCCCTTGAGACGTTTGCTAACGCATACTTCCTGCGCCACAAATTTGATAACTCAAGGAGTCACACACGTGTCTTCCATTTTAATGTTAAGGGAAATGAACTTTGACCAGAGATGTTTAATTCACTTAAAATGGAAACTAAGCAAAGAGAATGTCCACACTTGGTTAGAGCTTCGTTAGAATATTTAGAAGTGGATAAGTTTTATTAGCTGAAAACCACATGTGTTTCTATCTGACTGCAGATGAGGTAGATATACCAAATTTTGTGGGAATTCCCCAATTTAACTTTTAAATCATTAAAACATTGAACAATTAAATTGCATTAATACTGTTAATTTATGTGTTAAAAAATAAGCTTCATATTATAATTTTTTAAATTTATAAATAATGTAGTAAAGTGAATGTCAGACAACTCATTATTGATTAAGGACCAATGCAGTCAAATGAATGTTTTTTACACTGTATCAAATTGCACTTTACTAATTTAAAAATGTAAAATATAATAATAGTTATGTTATTGTAGCATAAATTTCGCAGATGAAAACATTTAAAGTAAATTTTACTTATTCAAAGCAATATTTTAGGACATTTTAAAGCTTAAGTTATCACTTATCATTGTTAACATTCAATTAAACATTTACTAAATATTAAATTATAAAACACGTTTACAGGGCATATACAGGAAAAATGAATAAAATATTTAAATAACATGTTTTAGGTAAATACACTTTACTATTATTTTAGAAAATTATTAGGAAATAAATTTTTGCGTAAGCTTTCAAATGAGTTTCGAATATACAAAGTATTGTTCGCTATTCTATCATAATTTCCAGAATAATATCTTTTAGAATATAGTTTAAAATATTCAGCTGCAGTTTGGAAAGTCTTATGCATCTAATCTTAATTAGATAGTATTTATTTAACTTCTCTTAGTAATTTAGATGGTTAATTCTCAGTGTTATAATTACTTTTGCTGAAAAAAAGCAACATATTTAATGTTGAATATCAAAATTAAATTGTATTATTAGTACTTCTAATTGTATTATTAGATATCTTGAACAATGTGAAGTGTATAACATCTGTATATTATTATGATAGAAAAGAAAATATCAGGTGATATGTAGTGTCATTCACGTGAAGCAAAATTATACTGAAATTTGTTATGTTCAAAAAATTTCAATTTACAGTAATAACTGATTAATATATTTATATAAATATTGGAGAAAACTTGAATTGCACTATCAAGGAATTGAATTTTTATTATTAATTGTTTACAAGTTTATTTAAAGTTCTATTATTTTCTTAAAATTATGCTTAGTCTTTATGTGGCTATAAGAATTCATTCTTGTGAAAATCATAATATTCCCAACTCAAGCTTACATAAATAAAATTTGATATATCTCATTAAAATCAAAAATCCTTAAAACTTTTAATTGTATTTGAAATTAATTTATTTTAATTGCTTATATAACAACCCATTGATAATTATATGTCTTTTATTGTTAATGTAATGAATATGAAATCCCGCGTGGATCTCGAGGGGAATGAGATTGCGGATACTTTGGCCAAAGCTGGTGTATCTGAGGACGGTGTGCCATCGGCACCTCTCACATTTCAGGAGATTCATTCAAAGATTAAACACGAGAATAAAACCACTTGGATTGTCCTTCTTGAGCATCGTTGTTACCGCTGCGCGCGTCCAGTTGCTTCCTTGGTTGCTGGTCTTAATAGACAAGAACAAACGGCTATTGCCCGTTTCAGAAGTGGCCATCTTAGTAACTTTAAATTCATCGAGGGTACGAAGAAATTCGAAATTTGCTCCAAGTGCTTGAATTAACAGCCCTCTCCGGAACATATTCTTCAATGCCTTAGTCTCTCCGGGAGAGATCTGATGGAGAATCCACTTATAGTACGGACCTGGTCTGGCACTGCTGACCTCGGGGGCATGCAACAACATATGAAATCTACGAGTGATTCTGTTCTTAAGGCACACACAACAAATTCAAAATTCTTGTTGGAATTTTTATCGGTTATAATATTTTGATATTTTTACTTCGAAAATAGAAAAATCAGTTAAGTTCATACTGTAGGAATAATTCATATATCGTCATACATATTTTTATACCATTAACTAACACATTAAAATAAACACAGTATTTTTACGAATTTTTAAATATTATAGATTATTTTAACTATATAGAATTTAATTTTTTAATCAAAAAAATGTAGTAGCAGTATAAATTCATTCAAGTTTAAAAACTTAAATTAAATGGTATAAAAATTACTTGATAAGAATATAAAGAAACCGAAAGAAGAGTAATAAAGCAGGAGTCTCTTGAAAATTTTAATGAGCGTTTAATAACTGACACCAGAAGTGGTAGACTTCTAATAAACTCAGAACTGCCGATTATATAAGGGAAAAGAAAAGTGCATTTAAGAATCTCAACCTCATATAACACAATCTCTTTTCTGCCACGACCTAGGATGGAGGTGACAAATCATCATTTACCTAAATACAAGAATGGGTCTCCTGCTAATGTTTTTGGCCCTAAAATCACCGCTATCGAAAATCATGGCACTGCATAAGATCCCCCCCGCGATGTACTAGTAGGATAATGGCGGCAAATTACGGAATCAAGGCCCTAAAGATGGATCACTGCTGAGTACTTGACAGTGACGAATCTTTCGAATAATTTGGAGGATTTTTCACGGGGGTGCACTATCGAATTAGATTAGGAAAAGAGAATAGAAAATGGGATCGATGGAAATAGGAACACGGGCATCTCGTTTCCGCTTTCTTTTCCAATCTATGAAAATGCATTTTAGGAACTCATTTTTCCTTCCCATCTAGATAAGATGTCAGTGCACTTTTTTAATCCCATAAAACAAATATCTGACTTCTTAAATAAGGTTGGTTTTTATTTATTGATTTCCTGTTCCAAGGCACAGCAAAGAATCATTAAAATTCATCTTGAAATATAATGCATATTTTATTTTCATTTGAATAAGAATAAGATTGAAAGTTGCAATGTAAAATTCGTTTCATATAAGAATTTATTTGTTTAAATTACTGTAAAGTTAAGTTTATAAAGGTTGCATATCTTAGATTTTACTATAATATATATTAACTGATATTTTCAAAATATTTAGTTTTATAAAGAGAACTAAAACAATAGTGCATTATTTTATAATTTGAGATATAACATTCAGTCATGTTTTTAAATAGTGTATCCCTTAATCATGCCATTGACGTTTATATCTGTAATAAGAAATCCTAAAATAATTTTCTTAAAAAATTAGTCATCTAATTTTTAGTAAATGATCTTTGTACATGTGTGAACACTTGATAAATTTACAAAGCATGAGTTCATTATTTTATTTGCAATTGCCTAAAGAATACAATAAAACAAATTAATTATTTCCATATCATGCTTCTAATGCTATAATTTATACTATCTCAATACATTTTATCAAATAATAAATAATAAGAACATCTGTTCTTATAAAAAGGTATGAAGACATTTGTCGAATTACAGAAAGACAACATAAGCTTAGAATGTTTAATGAGAAACTTGACATTCCAGCGTGTTCACTTAGTTTGTTAAATTATTTTAATTAAACTAAAAAATTACTCTTTCTGGTTATTTTAAATATTAAAGCTTTGTTATAATATACACAATTAACACGCTTATTAATGGATTAAAATTCAGCACTTTGTTGCTTAAATTTTATTCAAATATTAATTTATTGGTTTGAAATTTACTTTCATTTATGAGACTACACTGATCTAATTCATATTTAATAGCTGTTTTTCTAATTACATTTTATTTGCTTACTCTTCTTATTTTTTATTTTACCTCATTTCTTTTTAAATTTTTCACTTACTTATCATAATTTGGTGGTATCATGACATGATATATTCAAGTTTGATTTTGGAATTATCAAAAAAGAAAATAATGAAAATGGGCATCAGTGTGTCAATAGTCTTATTTTGTCTCAAAAAGTAAGCAACAAATAAAAAATAATCATAATAAAATAAAACTACAAAAAATTAGTTATACTACTGATATATCATCAAAAATTGTACTTTGGCAATGAAACTGGTTAGTTATGAGCATCTTCATAACTAACCAGTTGTTGTCTCATTAAGCTCTATTAAAAACTATTTGTCTCAAATCTTCGAAAAAAGCTGACATTGTACATCTTCAGCTATATCAACACAATTCAAAGGTTAACAGTATCTATAATTTAACCGTCGATTTTGCTCTATGACTGTCAATATGAACTGGAATTATTTTGCAAAATTATCTACAAACTTAGTTTCGGCACAGGTGCCGTATAATCCATGATGCCAAATTTTGAGATTGGCGATTTCTTGGAGGATTTTTCTTATGTAGCTGGCAACCTCGTTTTTATTACGTCATATATATGGAGACCTATAAGAATTATGCAATGCATAATTCTTATAGGTCTCCATAATTTTATTTTGGTAAAAAAATGTTTTGGTAAAATATTTTGGTAAATAAATTTTGGTAATAAATAGATAAAAATTCTATTTTGGTAAACCTAGTATTTAAGTCATCATACAAGTCACCATACGTCGTCTTGGCAACAGTTCCTCATCGCCAAAAAAATTCAGAATTTGGAGTCATGGATTATACGGCAACTGGCCGTAATTTCTACAATCCCAATTGCTGCAAGTAAAATAAACTCTTCACCAATGATGTTAGTGTTTTTGAATATATTAAATTTATATGAAACTTTAAAAGGCACAGTTAAATTATTTTCATTTACACATAAAATTTTTAAAAATGATTTTTTTTCATAAAATTATAGTTTTAACACCAAAAAATCTCTAAATTTGTTTACGTAAGACTATGAAGTGTGTTCAAATGTCATTTAAGCTTATTAGGTTTCATGCTATCTTTTACAAATATGAAAGAGCAAATGATGCACGGGGACATTTCCTCTTCATTTACTTCAGTACTGATCATTCCAAAATTTAAGTATTCTTGAGAAAACTTTCTTGATTTTACTGTCGAAGCCATGCTTATCTGCATGCTTCTTGATGCTTGACAATTATCTAATTCTCACTTACATCTACTTAAATGAATGCCATGATTCTGCATAAATCAGTCTCCGTGAATATTGAATAAAGTTAATTGTAATTAACACAAAAAACATTACAATATACTCATTCTTGATAAGTATAGTGATATATAGATTCTATAACGAGATAGAAGAATTTTTACTCAAGGGAAAATGGTTGGAATCTAAGCTGGCGCTATCGAATATTCTTCTTCTCCTTTCAAAAAAATACATTTGCTCACATCTAGACATACTCGATGGTATTTTGTCGACGTTCTGGTTTGTTCGAAACAAATTAAAACTTCTGAGAATCAGCGAGAATGTTCAACATAGTAGACGCAAAAACAATTAAAAAAACAGGATTCTTGTTAAGTCAATCTGAGTATCTGTGTTGCCAAATGTCAATGTGTTTCCATATTTTAAGTTATTTGAAAGGCTTAAAAGTTAAGAATGGAGTGTAGATTTAGTTCCAAAATATACAAAATATATTGTTATTGTATATGATTTATTGTACATGGGGGGTGCAATGAAAATTAAGACCGATTATGGGCCACGATTACCAAAAGGTTGAGGAATGCTGCATTAAGGTTTCGGGGAGGATTGCACACAGCAGCAAGACAATTCCCAAACATACCTCAGATACATTATTTTAGGACAAAACTTGGAGAATGCGTCGACCATTCTATTCAAAGCAATGCTCCACGTATTGGTTGACAATGTGAGCTTTATATATCCGTCTTTTAGCGCCTATTAGCATGACATAAGGACCCATGGCTGGCAAGTATATATAGAAGAACACATTATCATATCCTGATAAACAATTTCTGATACTTAAGCAAGTGAAATATGTGGTGATTAATTCAGCCAAAGACTGAAACCCAATCCAAACTTTTATATCAGTATGTAGCTGTATCTCTTAATGATATTGTGAGCATAAGATGCGGTTTTTGAGATTCTGCACATCCGTATTTATACGGAATCATTTCCATTGCTTTAGTGCCTAATGGATGTGTCACAGATACCAGAGTGTAGAGTTCTGAAAGAGGACGCTAATGGCACCAATTTCATCAGGATTTTGCTATTCCTGTTGACATGGTAATGCTCGAAGCAAGTAGATTGAATTCATCCGAAAACAATAAAGTTTCAGACACAGGTAACCGTCCTCGTAGGTGGTTGTATCTATAGGACGTCCAATTCCAGTTCTTTGTGATACTCTATTTTAAACTGATTGTGTTTCCACAAGTAGCTAATGAACGTACGGATGACTTTAAAGCCCGTTCATCCTCCTATATTCATTTCATAGAAAAACTTTTGTCAAATAAAAATATTAACCTGAAGTTCGATATATTTTTAAATAATAAAAAGCTAAGGCGTAGAAATTTAATAAGAATATGAAATATTAAAAAATTATAGAAAGAGGTATAAATTTAAAATGAGTGAAAATAAATTATTTTTTTCTGAATTGGTCTGTACCTCATTATTTTAAACTATTAGACACATAGATCTAATGTTACTTGATCATTAAACTGCATATTTAATAGTCTCAAAGAAAGTCATAAAAAGAAAAATTTTAATGTTTTAATTTTGTAAACTATAGTGAAAATATTAATCATGTTTAGTTTAAAAAATATGGATATATGATTAGTCAGTTAAGCTTTATTACATTCTTCTAAAATAAGCTTCCTTGGTTATTTAATAGATTGTTCTATGATGGTCAATAAATGGATGTTAAAATATAACATATTTATTTAAAATGATTGGAAAAAATATTCTGTAATCTAAGTTTTCACTGAAATCATAAAATTTAGAAATTCTTTATTGCATTTGTTTGTGTAAATTTGAAAAGATTTTCAGACGCTTGTTTTCTGGGATTATATATGAACAAGATTTAATTCATTTACTTTTAATTTTTTTGACAAAAGAAGTGTTAAAAATAAATTTTGAGTTTACATTTAGCATTTAAATATATGTATACAAATTATTTAAAATAAATAAAAAATTTAAAAAATTACAAGTTTATATGTATATTACACGCATTTTCCTAAATGTAATTTCAATTCATTTATATTTTGTTGAAATATTTTAATCGAATTACTATTTCATTGATTTCTTATGAACTATTAAAAATAAGCTGAAATATATTTAGTTTGAGAGTAGACTGACAAAAATCTTGCTGAAAACATCATTTGTAACATTTATTTCTTATAACAGGATATATTTCCTGTTTTTGATTAGGGAATAAGCAAAATATTCAAATGTTTACATGAATGTATACAGTATTTTTAAATCGATTTCCTTGTTCCATTCCAATCTAAAAAAATGATGGAACTGAAAATAGGTATCTCTAAAGGCATTTTATTCCTGATTCAGAAGCATTGAAGGAAAAAAACACTTCTCGAACTTTTTAGATTTGTATTTGATGTAAGGTATTATACGATACAATTGTGTTGCCTGCCTTTAGAAAATTGGTGGTGAGAAAAATTAGAGGTAGATGTTTTTAAGTTCTCAAACTTCACGCCTTCTTAGATGAACCTGTGAAACCGATTCAATTCATTTAGACCTGCCCAATCGGTCGACAAAGTACTTTACCAATCGAACTTCCAGAAAACGAAGAATTGAAGAACCGTTAATCTCTACGAAAGCAATCACTGAGTCTGGTTCCAGCTTAACAGAATGCAACCTCCATTTTCTTTTACTGTGGACTTCAACTTTCTTGCCATACAAGAAAGGTTTCGATTTTTGTCAATTCACAAAGTCCCCTTTCTGTTCATCTCAATAAGTGATACAGCACTGCAATTTGAGGTAGAAATTTATATTCTTTATAATAGAAGCATAGAATTTTAATAAATATCTTAAGAAATTTTAAGAGTAGTCTTGAATTATAATACAGCATGATCAGTTATCTATAAAATATTAGTTCTATCAAATATTTTAAGCTTAATTATCTTTTCTGATAAAAATGATTTATAGTTTATTTGACATTTTAGACCCTAAGTAAAACAAAAAAATATGTCTTATCAGCTCTTAGACTCATGATTAGAAATGCCATTACAGGAAATTATTTATTAATGTAATATTTATTAATGTAGGAAATTATTTATTAATGTAATATTTTAGAGTCAGTTTAATAAGAGTTTTTGCTGTTAATAAATCGGGCGAAGGACACGAAATCACAGTTAACCGAAAGACACTGAATCATAATAATTATCAGAATACTTTTACAAATTGATGGTCCTAAAATTACTTACAATTGTTTGATTATGAAAATAACTAAGTTGGTTTTGATAATTTTCGTAACTGAATTTATTATTTTTAAATACGAAATAAATAAAACTTGAATTCCTATAAAATAGATTGTCTACGGTAACTATTAATTTGGATTCAATATATCATTAAATAAGTTCGTGTTTCTACTCATTCTTCTATTGAAAAGTCACAATATAAAAAGCAATAAACATTAAGAATAAGAATAATTTTTAGAAATTAAAGAATAAAGTAATGAAATACATGAACAGTTTATGTTTTACGCGCACAAACAGATATATTCATACATAAGTATATATATATATATATATATATATATATATATATATATATATATATATATATATATATATATATATATATATATATATATATATATATATATATATATATATATATATATATATATATATATATATATATATATATATATATAATATTAACTTACTGAATTTTATGTTTTAGGATAAACGAAAGTGAAGTAAGATTTCAAGATTTCTTTATTTTTTTCTTAGAGTGAAAGTATTTTTTGCTATTTACTTGCAATCCATCAATTTCTAGCTTTTACTGTCGTTAAGGATATTTGACAGTGAAAGTTGCCGACGCAGCATTTTAAGAGCTCAAAGTTTTTTTATAACTATTTTTTATTTTGTTGCTCTTTCATGATATTTTTACCCACATATAAATTTGTCAGGCAAATTATGCTTAGTAAATGTTACTATTCTGAAATTTATAAAGAATCATTAGGTTATGTGGAGATAAAATAATTTTATATGTTTATGAGTAAAATGCGCTTATTTATAATGAAATACTTACATAAATAGATCTACAATCCGAAATGGTATACAAATAATTTTGTATTCTTGAAAATGTCAATAAAATGTTTGCTTATGTAACACTGTTGTGGAAGTATACCACTTTTTCAATCAAAATTTCCATAAAAAGTTTCCATAAAATTAATATTTAATAATGGGGCTATTATTATTATAATTGATTACTTTATATTTTTATTATTATTATTTTACAGAAAATTACACTACAAACTTGATGAAAATCTTTAGTAACTTTTCATTTAAGCTTTCAACGTGAATAAAAATCTGTAAAGTTTTTTTTTTGATCAACTGTTGCCATATAAATAAATGCCTCATGATGTAAGAATCAATTGTCGTAAAATAATTAACTAAGGTACTGGAATTTGACTTGGTACATAACTAAGGTACTGAAATTTGACTTGGTACATAACTAAGGTACTGGACTAGATCATTGAATAGTATTTTATGATTTATGTGAAATTCTAATACACATGAATGTGCAAACTCTTTTTGAAAAGTATCTCTTTTTTGAAGTCTCATCATTTTGTCTGTTGTATTATTACTATTTGCAGTAAACTTATTTTCCTGCTAATATAACTGTAATGTTTTCTTTCAAAAGTATCAGTCATTTAAGTTTTAGACGTTAGTAATAATCATATTACTAAGTGAAAAATATCTATGATCATTGCTAAAAATCATTGTTTTGTCTGTTAGAAAGTTTAATTATAATGACTGAATTTTAATTTTTTTCTTCCTTTATGATGAATGCAGAAGAAATTAATTAATAATTAAAATTCTAAATGCATATTAAGTAAATCTAAATATTTTAATTTATTTTTATGAGAAAAATCGGCATTAACAAAAATTACATTAAAAAGTGGTTAAATACGGGTCTATGTTATCTAGTTATGGCTAATATAGGTAATTCATTTTACATATTTAAGTTCCTAACATAAAAGTATTCCTGATTATATTTTATTTTGGTAATATTTTTACTATTCTTTGTTCAGTTTTGCTATTTAATAAAGAGATAATTTTCAGAATAAAATATGTAGTCATTTAACATTGATATTTAAATAAATTCATTTGTGTACAAATAATACTTCTAAGTTCTCGTATGAAAATGAGATTCTATGTAACAAATAAAAAACTATTTAATAAAATTCTCAAATTATTGGCAGAATTTATATTTTAAAATTCATATGTAATAATTAATTTTATGGAAACATTTAAATAAGATTTTAAAATTTTTACCGTTGCTTACTAAATTTTTAACATACAAATAAATAAAATTCTCCGAAATTGTTTTGTATACTTTGTATAGTTAATTTAATTTTCTTAGGAAAGATGATTAGCTTTTTTTTATAATTATTCATGTATGACGTATTTTCATTATCATAAATAGGTATATGTACTTTGAGCAGCTTAAAAAGAAATATTGTTCATTAAATATATTGAAATATTAATTATATCTATTTGAAAATATTTTTATAAAATTAAACAACACATGATGAGCTACAGTTTATACTTATTTATATTATTAAATAATTATACATTTATATTGTATGTACTTATTTACAGTATTATATACTTATTAAATATTTACGTTTCATTTTATAAACAATATTAATTTCCATGATAGCAAAGAGAAACAATTATTAAAAAATAAATTAAAAAATAAATTAAATAAATTAATAAAATAAATTGGTATTTTCACAGAAATTTAACTACATTTCTGCGTCTCATCAATAATATTTAATATAATATATATATATATATATATATATATATATATATATATACATACATATATATATATATATATATATACATATACATACATACATATATATATATATATATATATATATATATATATATATATATATATATATATATATATATATGTATGTATATATATATATATATATATATATATATATATATATACATTTCAAACATTTAAATAAAAACTCGTTTATTAAAAAAAGAAAACACATTTACCTTTCTTTATTATGATATCATTAGTATATAATTTTATTTGAAATGAAAGTAATAAATATAAAAACACGTAACATTAGAGATAACTTACTTTTCTTCTATATCAACTTATTAAAATGGTGGGGCTATTAAGCAACAAATTCCTAAGTTAGGAAAACTCTTTGAAGCATACTAGATGCGACATTCCTTAGTGAATTAAATTAACATATCTCAAAGATGCACTATATCTAAAAGAAAAATGTTAAAAAATTACGAATGAAAGAGTGAGTTGCATTATTTGTGAGTCAAATTATTATGATAATTGATCGAGTTAACTCCATGAAGATGTCTTGGCTGTTAGCTTCGTAAAGAGATACAGCTACTCATTTCATTAAAGAAAGTTACTTATGATATTTCATATTTTTATAGATTGATGTTGTTTCGACATATGTATTTAAAGTAGATGCATAAAGAAAAATTTATGTTTTGGATCTTTTTCTCTGGATTTAACCTGATTGGGATTATTAATGTTTTAAATCAAGGTATAATTATAAGTATTAAATAGTATGTTTATGCATAGTAATTTCCTTTGAGATATTTTATTTATATCACATTATTTCTAAACTTAAGGAAACTTTTATGTTTGCTTAATATTTTTAATTAAAAGAAAAATATATGAAAAATTTTCAGGTAAGTAAGTGATATTTTTTAATGTTCTTTTTCATTTTCTTGGTACTAAACTATCATCGTAAATCAAATAGATAAATATAATATAAAATATTGCAGTATAACCTGATGATATTACTCATATGAATAGATTCATAACATTTTAGATTATTGATTAGATATATAAGTGAAATAGATTAGATATAGAAGTGAAATATTTCTCATTTGTGTCACTGACTTTCAATTCTTATAAAATTTTACGCATTTTTTTCAAAATAAGTTATACAAGTATCACCTTAAGGCTATAACTATAAAAAGGAATTTTATGCATTTTAATAAAACGGAACTTAAAATACTATTTTTTTTACAGAATTTTCTCTATATCAATTTCAGGCTCAGTTTAAAATTAAAGCTTAACGCATTTCTTCCAAAGTTTATATATTGGTTTCAAAATTATAAGAGAACTGAATCATTACTATAAGTATAAAAATGAATTTTGAACGAATTTTATAAAAAAACAAAAAAAATGAAAGCTGTCTATTTAAGGAATTAATCTATATGAATTTAAACCTCAATTTGAAAAAAAGTGAAATATGTTAAAAAATATATTATTCACTATTTCAAATTATAATTTTATTTTTACACTTTCATAAAATCTATCGGTTTCATTGTAATGTGCCAGTCAATAATTTGTATAACTGTTATCCTTCATAAGAATAAAATTTAGTCTTCAGTTTGGGATTTTACAGGTTTTAATATATTGTATTGCATTTTCATGTACGTACTTTAATTTATTCCAGGACGTTAAAAAGTTTATTGCCACAATGTAGCATATAAGAAATTTCAGTCATTTAAATAATTTAATCACTTTTAAAAAATATTATTTAATATTAGGTAATTGACAAAAGTAATTATAAAATAATAATTTTTGTCAATTATTTTAAACATACAATTAATATGAAAATGTTACTAACTTCGATTAATAATAGCGGCTGATAAAGATTATTATCCGTTATAATTAATCAAAAATTATATTTCTATCGTAAGTTAATTATGAGTCGTTTTTATTTAATTTTTATTATGAGAAAAAATTAACAATATTCAAGCTCAATCTTCCTTTAACTATATTTAGAAAATAGGAATGATTTTATAGTACGTATATAGTTAAATATTTATTTTCTAGTACACATACACACACGCATTTATACACACACACACATCACACACACATATATATATATATATATATATATATATATATATATATATATATATATATATATATATATATATATATATATATATATATATATATATATATATATATATATCGAAGCAAATTTAATTACTGAACTACTGAACTGCTATTTTACATTGGAAAATAAAATCTTAAGCTGTTAAGTATTAAAGTTTAGAATTGGTGTGCACTACATTCAATTGTAGACGTAAATGCAATCTAAAACTTAAGTTAGCATTTTAAGTTGATTTGTTTGTTCCAAATTGATCAGGTTTATTTATTAAATGTGTAGTGACTGTATTAATGCAAATCAATTTTGAATAGTATGTATATTCATTTATTATTCTTAGACTATAACTTGTTGAAGAAGTTAAATCTAAGTAAGCGTGAAGTAAAAATTCATTATATTATGATAATTTATAAAATTAATGGGATTTTCACTGGTAAATTTAAATTTGTTTCAAACTTTCCACACAAAAATTTTTTTAAATTGAAACGAATGTAATTAAAATATTGAGAATTCGATATTCATGGCACGCCAGCCCAGGATGGTCAATACCTTTTGTACAAGTTAATTTGATATTAAATGAATATATTATATTATTTTGATCTTAATTATCTTCCTAAGTTATAATTTACTTCCTTAACGAAATTATTTTTTTAGTTATTTAATTTGATTTTATGATAATAGAAACATTTTTGAGTGATATTTAAATTCTGCTTCTAAAATTGTTATATTTCCTATAAATGTGTTTTATTTTTACAAACAATTTATTCATTTATTAAATGTATGTTGTACTTTACAAAACTGAATCATCATTTATTTTTAGATCAATATATGTGGAAATAAAACATGATAAGAACATGTTAATTGTTACTAAAATGATTCTCAGTAATAATAATAACAACATAACTAAAAAAACTTTAAATTTCTACTTAAATTTGTTTTGCTGCAAAACACGAAAGGAATTATGATATAAATCATTTAGAAATTCCTGAAATTAGTGTTACCTTTTATATGATGTTTTATATAAATATAAGATTTAGGGCTGTGTTTAAAATAAATTAATCATTGTATTTCAACTAAAAATATAATTATTTGAAAATTAATTAATGTAATATCTTAAATGAGTTTTAAGTAATTAATAGCTGGTCCATTCTAATGCTGTAAAGTTTGAACCTCACCTCTCTTAAAGACTTTTTTGTGAAGTGTAATCTATTTTGGCTTCAGTTAAATTCGGTTTTGTATAAAAAATTTTAAAATGAAGTAATTTGCAAAGAAAGTTTGAATATTTGAAATTTTAAATTTCCAGCGTATGAAATTGTTTGATAAAAATATTTAAATGTTAAAAATTGAGATGTATCTAAAATTTTTATTTCTTTTATAAGCAAGAAGATAAAACAAATAAAAATGAAAATTGGGGATGAAAACTCATGGTGTCACACAATTAACGAGTAAGAACAGAAATTAGAGATTGTAAAGAGATTAGATGCTAGAAATTGTAAGTGTTAAAAAGACAAAACTTCAAAAAAATGTAATTTTTTATAATCATGAAGTACAGTTTTATTGGAGGATACATAATATATTAAATTCTGATTTTTTTTCAAAAACATCTAAAAGTTAGTATATCCCCAAGAGCAATGGAAGATAATACTTCGTAATTATTTTAGTTATTCTATACTATTTTATATCTACTGTAATCTTTTTTATAGAAGCATTCGTTAACCGAACTTACTTTTACGACGGTTGAAAGCTTGTGTAATGAATTGTAATGGAATTTAATTTTATAAGTTTGCAACTAATTTCATATAATGATGATTTGAATGTAAAACATGCATTTACTTAAATGTATTTAAATATTCTAATAATTTCAAATGTTCAGTTTCATTCTTATAGCCATCTTCAGTTTTTGATTTTATGATATTTACTTGCGAAAGCATGTAAGCAGTGTTATTATAAAATATATTAATCAAAAATTATAACTAAATATTAATAGAATTTATTGTTTCATACAAAGTAAGTATTTTTAATAATATATTTATTAAATTTTGATAGTTAAATTTGTCCTTCAAATCAGGAGTAAATATTAATTTTTTCCAGTTTTGCAGATTTTTAATACTAATAATTGAAATAAATAGTGTAGTAAATTAAAAAAAATTGCTTGTTACATATTAAACTGTTGACAAAATGTATGCATTCAAAAAGTACAGTGAAGATTTAAATTCATGTGAACACACAAAAACTCTGCTCTGAGAAAATAAAATAAAGAATAGATACACTTAATAAAAATACCAAAAACATACATTTATAGTAACATAGATAAGCTGTACTACTCTTCCATAAATTCATAAAATTATTTCATCATTTTAAAACTTTTACTTTCCCATATCAAGTACATCTTTAGTACAATTTTGTCTTGCCTCTGAAGAAAAAGAAGATTCGGAAATATTTCGTTATTCCGTTATTTATTCAACGTAGGAAATTTCCACTCCATATGATTATGCATACTAAACAATCTTGTTATAACTCCTTTGCCGTTTCACAGCCGAAAACAAGCTCGAGAAATCGAATACCATAATCCATAACATTGCGGTTTACAGACCGAAATGCTTTCCAATTTTATTTATGAATTTCAATTTTTGCTTCTTTTCCCCTTTTCATACTAGTACATTTCATGCAAATAAGCCTTAGAACAAACTAGTCTTTATTCTTTTTTTTTGTTTACACTGGAGTGGAAGAAACAACATAAACATGAACAAAAGCGAGTGTACTTACTTTTTCTAACGGTATCCTATTTCTCCTGACCAGTCAGGTGGATTTGTTGCATTTTCACCCCCCAAGCGTGAGTGGTTCATGTTTCCATCGGCTATTTTTTTACATCTGCATTGCTGTAAAGTAGAAGAGGAAGGCGCTTATTGGAAAACCATAATATGATGTTCTGAGTGCGATTCAAGCTTGCTTCGCAATGTAGTCTTAAATCTTTTGCGGAAGCGAGTCTATTGAAGCGCAAATGATACACACAGATAGTTTATTTAGTATAGTTCTGTTGAAGAGCTGCATTCCGAATGGATCTTAAAATATAGGCTATATAAAAATTTAACATTGTTATTGAGAATATTTTAGGTAACGTACTTGATACTTTATTTTTAATGATCCAAAAATAATTTAATTATAATGGCTGATTTTTTTTATTTAAGAGTAAAATATATGCAGTATTTTAACATATTAAGAAGGCGTGCAATAGTAATATCTTTAACACTAGCATCCTAAAACATATTTCTAATTTCATTTTTTTGTAAATTTTCTCGATTGTGTTTAAATAACGTTTCTTGAATGTGTAAGCAGATATTTATTTTAACACAAATAGCAAAATAAAATTTGGTTTATTTCTGGAGTTTGGAAATGTTTTTTTATGATGAATGTCGATATTGTGATTCGGGGGTTAAATATAAAAGCTATCCTGATATTTCTTGATATTATTTACAGATAAAGATGTTTGCGTGATATGCAAATGTTAGTTTTTCACGTAATATCAAATGCTTATTTGTTCAGGATTTAAATATGACCATCTTATAACTCACATAAACTTTCAATACTCTTCGATGATTTGCCTTTTTTTCACAAATAAAAATTTTTGCCCTTTTAACACTTATTACCTTAGGTAAAAAGTGTTAAAATAGCAGAATAATTTGTTTAATTTTTATAAATCATTTATATTAATGATAAAAATGAAGTATTCATCATAATCAATTATTTTTTCAAAAACACACCAATAACACTCTTTAAGTTAGTTTGAGGTATTGTATCGATATTTTAAATTTTATGGCAAAACTTTTTTTTTAACACATCTAAATAAAAAATGCACATTTTCTCATTTAATTTCAGAAATTGATTAGAGTGAAACTATAAATGTTAAATAAAATTTTTATCTATAGTAATTTCTCCTCTTTTTCCCATTTTTTCATTGTTTCTTTATACTTCAACATCATCACATATATTGTTGTTCCTATTTGAGTTTTTATAACATTTCTCGTAATTCAAAAAATCTTTAATACCTCATGGTTTAGTTTTTTATATATTTTATGTTATACAGCATTTTCACATCACATAAAGCATATATTACATATAATTAATTTAAAGTTAGAGTTATAATTAATAATTTAATGTTTTTGTATGTACTACATACATATATTTGTACATTTCCAGATATACGTTTATTGTTTGCTAAATATCAAATAATATCTTTTGTGCCTAAATAAATATTTAGAAATAATGTAAATAATAAATTAAATAATATAAATATAAAATTAAATAATACAATTATAAGAAGCTTAATTTTTAGTGAAAACTACATTAATTAAGCTGATTTTTCAAAGTTTAGATTTTACAGATTAATCAAATTAAAGTAATGAAACTGAAAATAATGGAATTTATAAGTCATATGGGTAATTCAAAACGAACTTAAATAATGTGCTTAATAAGTGCCGTGTATATGTACTTATATTGCGTTTTATGTATACCAACTTCGTACTTTTCTTTTTTTTAACATAATGATATTTAACATAATATTTTGAAAAAAGTTTTAGGTTTATCTTATTAATATTAAATAGAAAACAAAACAATCTAATAATTGTTACTTTTTTACGTTTTGATTTGTAAAAAAAAGTCGAATTTGTAAAAGAATTTATTCTGAGATATCGCACATTGCACAGATTGACTGAAAAAATAAGATTTAAATATTAGTAATATCTAAAAATGCAATTGTTCTAATAATGTAATTAAAATGATATGCATAAGCAATATTTGACTTTTCCAAATATTTCAATGCTACTTAAATAGAGAACATTCAAAACTTCAACCCTTGATTTTATATTCAAATTTTAATAAATATTGTCTGTTGTCAAACTCAGTTTGCTAAAATTTTTTATAACAAATATAGGAAAAATGTATGTTAATTAAATTTTTATATTTGAAATGAATGACGAATTCACAAAACAGAAAGTCAATATTTAATTCAGTTAAAACAAAATGATAATTTTTATTTTAATTAAAAAACACTATCAGAAAATTAAATTTATTTTAATACATGATTAATTGCAAATAATAATAATAATAAACAAATAAAAATTTCAATTAGCTTGTTTGAAAATTTCACACATTACAACATGATTTGCTGCATTTGGAAATGTTTTTTTTTTTATAAATAAGTTCATAGAATCAGCCAAATTTAGTGCCACGTCTATTGAATTTCGTTTCTTGGCATCAAAGTTCAAATGATTGTAATATATGACCAATAAAAAGTGTCATCAAACCCAGTAGCCCGATAAATAGCTGAAATCCAACAACAGGACCGATGATATTTTTTTTCTCCGTAAAGTAATTCCGATACGCATTGATTGATTTTCTGACCCACCCACCTCACACACCCGACCTTGCTCCAAGGTTTTAAGATGTTGAAGGACTTCTTGCAATTGCTTTACCGACGGAGATTGGATATATATGTACCAGTTAGGGAAAGAGCCGGTATGAAATAAATTGATATTGGGGAAAGAAGTAAACTTCTTGCTCCGGGTGATTTGGAGTTAGAAGGTCCCTTTTTTTTCCCTTTTCTCCTTTATTGTTTTTTTTCCGAAATCGGATATTTGAGATGCTTAAACAGACAAACTTTTCTCTTTCTTTTCCCTTCTTGCTACGTCGTCCACGATACTCATTTGGGGGGGAAGATTTGTTTCATTGGGAAAAGTTAGGATTGGAGGCCGTTTCAAAGGTCAAAACGAGCATTGACTGCAGAACTTTCCGCCTGATAGAGCAAAATAGAAACATTTCAGTTTTAAAAAAAATATTTAGATTACTGTTCCTTGTAGATTTATCTTAAACTACTTATTCTAGCTCTTGTTTTTAAGTTGATCAGAACGTCATATAATATTTTACTGTTAGTGTTATTCAATATTTCCAAAAATATAAAAAAAGCAGTTTTACAAAATCAAATACATTTAAGAAAATTATCATAGGAAAAAAGAAGCCCTATTTTAAAAACAGTTTTATTTCTGAAAAATAGCAATAACAAAACCAGTTCTTACTTTTTTAAAATACATAACTCATATTTATAAAACCGTTTATTTTAAGGAATAAAAAATATAAATTTGAAAATGTTTGTATAATGCTGTATGTTTTGCAACATTATGCAATTTTTTTAGTAACAAAGCTTTATAAAAATACAAAATTAGGAAAACTTTTCTTAATTTGTTACTGTTTAAAAATTTTTATTATTTTAATGGAAATAAAAAATAGCATATTACTTTATACACACATACATATTCCATAAGGTTATTTAATAGATATTGTGACATTCAAATTAACTTTGGCTCCTTGAGTGAACATTGTTACCAAACTTAATATGTTTGATATTTAAAATCATATAAAGTTTCTGATATTATTAAAATAATGCTTATAACTCTAAAAAGTTAAAGAAAGTTAACATAAAATGTATTTCACACTGAAGAGAGTGTTCATAAAGAATAAATAAAATTTCTTAGGCTAAAAATTTCATGTTTGGCTTCTAACACTTTCTGCTTAAAGAGAGAGTCCAATTTATAATTTGTCTCTAATTTTTGTCTCACTAACTGAAGAATATTAATTTTGATAATAATAATTTTTATGTGTAAATTGCTTTATCTAAGTGGTACAATTTAACACAAATTGTAAATGATACTCATTATTCGTGAGAGAAAATACTCAACTTTCCAAAGACCTTATGCGGATGAATCTAGTTACCTAAAATATCATAATATCATTCCAAAATTGAGAAATATATTTTCACATAAAGTACAAAAAGATATCAAATTTTAATATTGTAAAATATTTTATTGAAACTCATAGATTTCAAATATCATTTTGCTTCATTATGATATTTTTTTCTTAGGTTAATAAATGTATATTCGAGTAAAACTTATTTAAAATTTAAGCTTTTCTTCATAACAGAATTCTTTTTTTCTAAAATTAATTAAATTTGATTAATGTTTTCTAATATGGTATAGTTTGATTTTATCATATCAGCAAATAAGCACAAACTAATAAATAAATAAATGTGTGTAAAGTTTTTTTTAAATTTCTTATTATGAAACTTGATAACTGTGCACTTTAAAAAGCATTTTTATATTAAAAATTTTAAGCTTTCCTTCACATTCAACTGCATGATGACTAAAAATTTAAAGGAATATTTCCCCGTATTTTGTCATCATGTAGCTGAGTATTTACAGATATATTAAAAAAAACCAAATTATAAAAGAAATATTTTAAACCATATTTAAAGAAATAGTGAAAGAAATTACGTATCTGAATTGGATTTAACAAAATATTTCTTATCTATATTCTATATTTTAAGTAAACATTAACATTTAAATTAGTAATTTGAAATATAAAAATAAGTTTTACTATTTGTGAATAAAAATAGTTTTTTTAAAACTAATTTCCCGAAATTATCAATTTTTAAATCTCGTAGGTTGCTTTGTATAATAGCAAATTATGTACAAATCCATTTAAATGAGAGTATAATTAATTTACTCGGTTTAAAAAGTTATTAATAAATTTCGCTAAAATAATTAAACTTTATTTTCCTCAAGACTTAATTAAATTTGATCCAGATTTAAAGTTCAAAAAGAGCCTTTATGCTATTCACTTCAGCTCAAATTAGAAAATATTCTGCGAAATTAAAGTCTGCTAAGAGGTCTGAGAAATTTAAAACGTTAGTTTGCTTGTTATCCTGGTTGGCTCATTATGGCAACGATGCATTAATAAGTATACATCGGAATGTTTCAAGATAATTACTTTCTTAAGTCAAATTTTGCCAAGAACATTTTCTGTTATATACGTAGCCGTAAAATTATGTATCATTTATGTGTGAGATATATTAAATGTTATTTAAAACTCACGAATAACTAAATAGTTAAAGTAGCTCGAACAACAAAATCATCTTCCGTCAATTAATTCGTTGAAAAAATAATAAATACTCTATAAAAATAGAAATGATTCATTCATATTGAGGTATAAGAATAATTTATTCAAACACAAAAAGCACTCATTGCATATTCAGCTATTAATTCTTTAATTAATACACACGTTATTACAACTGTAGCAAAATTTATGAACATTGCTATGAATATGCTTGAAATTGTAAAACAAAACTCAGAAATAAATAAGTTAAAGTTTGTTTTGGTATTTAAAAATTGATTTCTGTGTCTCTTTTTATTTTGTAGATCATTTTAAGGGCTTGAATTTTTAGATTGATTACATATCTTTAAATGTAATCAAAGATTTGTCTACCTGCTACTTAGTGGAAGGATCAATGTTTTTGGAATGGAAGGTGTTAAGTTTAATACTAGCTCAATTAAATTGCAGGATACCAATTTCGATTTTCTTCTATTTGCAAGGATGTTTTGTCAAGATGTCTGCTTCTGAGTTTATCCGATTTTCTTCTTTGCGACTCTTGAATAATGTTTTATTTGTATGAAAAGGTGTTAAAGGCTATTCGCTGTTTATATTCAAATGCTTACAACAGATCTCTACTGTTAGATACCAATCACGTTTCATCAAATGATCTATTATATCCATTAGGTTGTGTCAAATGAGTAAATTATAATTTGTGATATTATGTTCCTAACACTATCATAGTATTTGATGATTTTACTTATGTATTTTATTTATTATGGCTTATATTTGTTCTTCTAATGAAAAATATTTACACAATATGTTTTATTTTATTTTTGTTAATAAGTCTGAATGTAGTGTTTAAATTTTGAAATTTGAAATAATTTTTTACTTTCTTAAATGCAAATTAATTCTTTCTGTATTTTATTTACACCTTTTTCCCATGATACATTCAATATTAAAATATTATTAGCAAAAGTTAAGTTACTTTTTTTGTAAAAAAGTGTATGTAACTGAAAATGTTATTTTTATTCTCATTTAGAATAATGCTCATTGCTTTTTTTAAAGGTAAATATAAATTTTTGAATTTTTAACTATAAAAATAGGTTTTTTTGTTTGAAACTAAATATTCTTAGTTAAACATTCTGAAAGAAATTGATTATTTTTAAATATAAAGTTCAAATTTTTGTTTTTACAAAATATTTCACAAGTTACTCTATGTTATCCAAAATCATAAAATTAAATCTGCTTAAAGTTGATAGAACGTAAAAGATATTAAAGATTATAATTTTTTTTCGAATGAAGGCATATTATGTATTTTATGATTAATTTTTAAGTAAATAATAAATACACTGCTTGAAAAAAATTAGAAGGACATTCTTATTTTATAAATTATGCTTTATGTTTTAGCGTAATTAATACAAATTTTCTTTTTTATTTTATTATTCAAATTTTTCTTTTATTTTCAGTGAATAAGTTTGATCTAACTTTACAAAAATATTATAAAATAGTACGAAAAAATTTTTGTCTGTAAAAAATGTGGAAGGACACTTGCAAAAATATTCTCCTTTTGAAGTCTATAGTTGCTTAATATGTTGAAGATATTTATTTTTTTTAAACTGTCTTTCCTTCAAAAGATATATTTGGTTGAAAAAATCCTCAATTTTTCTACAGTTAAAATACCTAGGAGGAAACTTTTAAGCGAATTCCAAAAGGCCAAATTGTGTAATGTAAAGATGTGGGCAAAAGTTTAAAAGAAATTACAAAGCACCTAGTCATCAGTCCAGACGCTGTTCCTAAATTCTTGATAAATCTAAAGAGCCAAAGGAAAGCAAAGACTTGCAGATACAAAAAATTTACACTACATGATCAAAGAAAAATCCTTAAAGAACTAACAAAAAACGTGTAGAAGCATTGGAAAATCTCAATATGCTTCTTGAATCACACATGTAACCAGAAGAGCACTTTACAACTACATAAAAAGTTCGTATAAAGTTTATATTCAAGAAAATAAAGCACAATTTTAAATGGAACGAAAAGAACACTGAGCATTGGCTACTTGGGGCCAAAAACACATGACTTGTTACTCCAATTGGACTTCAGTTATTTTTACTGATGAAAAAAATTCCATTTAGATACCCCAGCCAGTTATCAATATTATTGTGCAACTGTCTGAGTACACAAGAATAAACTTATTCAACGAGAGAGATAGCAAAAGGTAATTTAAAGGTATTGATAGCTGTTGGGTATGGTAAAAAACTAATATAGTGCTTCTGAGTGGGATAAGAAACATTCAAATTGTATTCAAATTTTAAATTCTTTCCTGTGGCGCTGATCTAGACGGAGAATGTTGGATATTTCATCAATGTGGAACATGTTTCATCAATGTGGAACAAGTTTTTATTTCATGTTAGAGATATTGCTATCTGACTGTAAATAACTTTTTAAAAGATAACAAATTTATTTTGTAAAAAATCAAAGCTCTTCTTTTATTTAAAAATACCTAGTGCCCTGTTGCAACTATATGTCTATAGAGGGCACTGCTCGAATATCTTTGTTTACATGGAGAATAAGATTCTGCGCCTTGCGAGTAGATGTTCTTTGTTCCATGTCTTGTCCTGTTTAAGAAGTATGTCCTATGTTAATAAAGAAATTAAAAATCTGCTCAAGGTAAGCTTATTTAGAATTTGAATTTATTATTAAGATGAATTGATAAAATGATTAGCAATAAGAGAATTTTATTAGAAAAATATTACATGCCCTTCCACTTTCTTCACGCAGTGTAAAAGCATGGGATCTTAAGTTCAAATCATTAAAAATAAAGATTCATATAAAATTTAAAATTCAAATTGGAAAAACGATATGCTTACTTGTAAAGAAACTAGTGTTCATCAACTTTGGTGATAAATCCTTCAAATATTCTCATGATAAAAGGCATTAAGAATATTTGTGAAATCAAAAAAAAAAAGTGTTTACTAAACTTAAAGAATTATAATCATTTGTGTATAGTAATTTCTACAGTAAGTATGGTAAGCCAATTATTATCACATTATTCAATAATTTTAATTATCCAGTCATGTTGAAATTTTATTTGCAAGTGTGTATTCAAATCAAAGTTGAAACTACGCAACAAAATGATTCTTCATCATTTTAGAAATACAAACAAATATATATATATATATATATATATATATATATATATATATATATATATATATATATATATATATATATATATATATATATATATATATATATATATATATATATATATATATATATATATATATATATAATAGGTTTTCTTTGTATTTTTCCTATCATACAAGATTTCATTAAAAAAATAAAAAGTATCAAAATCTTTTTTATTATATTTTATTCTTAAATTATTACAATCCAAATCTTTATTCATGTTAATAATTAAATTTTGTTTGATGTTAGAAAAATAAATTTGATAGACATTATTTATCATAATGTATATTAAATGCATTTTTCTAACATGATACAGATTTTAATTTATAACTATAAATAAAAGTTTAATTTCATCTTTAGGAAAATTCTTCTTATACATAAAATATATAAATAAGCTTTCTATGAAAATTTGTATGAAAAACTGATTTTAATTTTGTGTTACATTTTAAATCTTTTAAAATGGTTCTACCTCAAATAATAAAATAAGGAAAACCCTATTTTATTTTAGATAAATTTCAACTGATTTTTAAATATATGAAACTTATGAACCAAAAACATTATAGACACACATTAATTTATTAATTATTGAAAGGGATTATTTTTTACTGTTCGTTTTTAAAAGAGAGCTCGTTTATTAAAATTTACTTTTTGCTTATAAAAATAATATTTAGATTTATTTTTACTGTAGTTAAATTTAAACTCTCAAATTTTTATGAAGTATCACAGATAATAACCCTGAAATAGCCAAAGAAGAGTAAGCCTTCTTTTCTCAATTTCAAGATTTTGAAAATTATTTTTTATACTGATGACATTTTCATTTTTCAGTTCTATTTCAATCATATTGTTCGTGTTTCTTCCTCAAAATCTTATCTTTTATTTCTGACAGCAAACATTCAAAATACTGTACTTCATATATATGCCTTCTTTTTACCAATTTCTATTATTTAGCTGAAATGTGTTTGCTTTCATTTATAAATATATACTTAGTATTCATGGTTCATTAATTGCATTATGCATTTCTTTTTTTAATTACGTTACCAACGATGTAATTAATTATTAATAAATTACGTTATATACAGTATAAAAGTGAATGCAGTATTTCCATCACATTAAATGCTTCGAAAGAATTTTTTTTCTTTCCTACTAATCTTTTTAACATAGAAAAATTTTTCTTTATGCATATATTTAAATCTTTTCTGAAGTTTTCAAGAAAAAAAAAATGAATCGAAATATTTGATATTAAAATAGTTTTATGAAATGTAGTTAAAGAAATAGTTAAGTTTTTTCTGCTATTTAACTTTTTATAATGTATTCCTTATTCTTTCCTTACTTTCCTGACTTAAAACCTTATTCTTTCCTGACTTTGAATTCCTTATTCGAATTTTAATGGGTTATACTAAAATTTAATCTAAAATATAATTTGCATCGTTTAAATATAGAGAAAAATAATAAGTAATTATATATTTTGAATAAAAGTGTAATTTCATTTGCATTGTTTATTCTGATAATTTTTCTAAATTGCAGATTATAATTTTAGTGTAGTATTATTTAAGAATACATTTATTTACATATTAAATATATTATTACAATAAAGATGTATGCACCATTTGTGTCTCTAAGCACTTAGACCTGTTCATTTAATTACGACAGTAAGTCTAACAGTTTTAGTTATAAAATTTAAGCAATGGCATTTTTCTTAAATGTATGCAATTTTATGATTTTGCAGTACCTCGTAATTTTTCATGAAATTGGACAAGATATGTTGAAGACAAGAATGTTGCTTTGCTTTGAAATATGTTTGAAGACACTATTTGAAAAAATAAATTATACACAATAAAGTTTATTTTCTTTTCTTTATAAGCAACTACTACAGTTAAGATATATGAGAATATGAATTTAATAATAGAAGACTGAGATGAGGAACTATATTTAAAGTCAAGAAAAATGTGAATTTGCAGAGTAGAAATTAATTTTTAAATTCCGTATATTATTATCCATATGAAAAAGATCATACACGTTATTTCAGATTTTATTTTTTAAATTAAATATTCAATTTCGTTTTTAAATATTTTTATCATAGTAAATTGTTTAGTAAAAAAATTTTTATTAATTATTACTAACATTTTTATTCCCATATAACGTCATATATCATATTTTTATAATATCATGTCTTAAACTATCAACTTAAGAATTTATTTTGTTAAGAGTTCCCCCCACACTCTTAGTATCAAGCAAAACGTAGAACAGTAGAGCTCAAATTATCCGAATCAACTGAGATCGAACTTCATTCGGATAATAAAAAACTCATTTCATTGTATGTTTTTAAAAAGGATCAATTTAAATTAATTATTGTTGAAAAATGGAAAAAAAAAATATTTAACTTTACAGTTTTACATTTTAAAGTTCCTACAAATGCAAATGTGGTACATTTATATAGTATAAATGTACAGTGCACTAAATAAAAGCCATATTGCTCAATGAACATTTTGTTCAGAATAAGCTATTTCACTATATTCATATGTTTTTGGGCAGTTATGAATAGTTCATCTGCTTTACAGTGATAATTTGTATGTGAAGACACTCGGGCTGAAGCTGAATTTACTTAAAAGCAGTTTCAAAGCCAATTAATATTTCACTAGCTTATATTCCTGCATCTGCTTCAAATTGGACATAAAGGTCATCTTCTTTCTCGACACTTTCAATAAATTACCATCATTTTCAAATTAAAATAAACTATCTAACTCATAATTTATTCTTCTATATTTTTATCATTAACTTCTGAGTATTCAGGTATTTCCAAGAGAATTTAATTTACTTCTTGAAATTCTGAAAGAGATTCGGATAATAGGTGATTCTTGTAAGCGGCGTTTGGATACTTGGAGTTTTACTGCACAGAAATTATTTTCTATTGTTATTTAGGACAACAATGCATAAAACTGAATTATATACTTAAAATGTTTGATAGTTTACATCAACTATATATATATATATATATATATATATATATATATAATATATATATATATATATATATATATATATATATATATATATATATATATATATATATATATATATATATATATATATATATATATATATATATATATATATATATATATATATATATATATATATATATATATATATATATATATATATATATATATATATATATATATATATATATATATATAAATATATATATATATCACTTACTGTTGAAAAACAAACAAATATAATTCCATGAATATTTTAGCAAGAGAAATTTTGTTTTTCAGAAAAAAAAACATTTAGTTGAATGATATAAGAGCAATAAAGAATTCTACTTAGGACTAGATCGAAGAGAAATTTATATTCAAGAAAAGGTTATCGTTTTTTGAACAAAGTCTATCGATTCAACATTTGCTGAAATGGTTGGGGAATATCGGGTTATCTTTTGACACTCCAAACGGTAGAGGAAAGAATAAAGTTTATTTTGATATCGTTATATTCTTCGAAAATAAGCTGAACTTTTTCAAGTGTGTACATTTCAAGTGATCTATGTATTTACAGATAAATTCTAAATATTTCATAAAGATCAAAGTTCATCGTGAAAAGGTATAGAAACAAGTCAAATAGACTTTTATTTTTATATTTAAAACTTACTTACAGCTATTTAAATTCAGAAAAATTCTAGGAAATACTTTAGTTGAGAAAACATTTGATACTCAAAGCATTTATGTATATCAAGTCCAAGCAAATTTATTCTTATATAAGATTTTATTTTTAAAATTAAATAGATTATAGTTTAATGATATTTATTTTTTTAAATAATCAAGTTCGAAGTAAAATCAATTCAGAAAGATGACAAATATATTTCTCTAATTTTGCAAATACATGTAATTTTCTTTAATTCTTGAAAAAAAAAGATTTAACATAAAGTCTTTTAAAACAACAAAGCTCTTACAGAATAAAATTTTAAAGTAATATTAAAGATAATGATTAAAAATAACAGAAAAAGAGAGTTGAATCTAAAAAAGGCTTACATATTTAAAAAAAAAAATTATTTGATTCTTAGGATCTTAAAATGAATTTCAATATTAATGAAACATTTAATACTATATAAGTAAATATAGTTTGAAATTATCCTTATTTCTAAGTCAAGATCTTAACAGAGAAAATGCATGATCGACAAAATTTATTTCATATATATATATATATATATATATATATATATATATATATATATATATATATATATATATATATATATATATATATATATATATATATAATATATATATATATATATATATATATATATATATATATATATATATATATATATATATATATATATATATATATATATATATATATATATATATATATATATATATATATATATATATATATATATATATATATATATGTCTCCCTAGTAGTTACGTCATCTTGGCAACATTTTTTCTTTACCAATTCAGAATTTGACATCCTGGTTTATACGGCTTCAGTGCCATAACAATAGTTATTTATGATAATTAAAATGTTAATCGTTCTTTACTGATGATGAAATTTTCATGTGATTGGGAATATACTTATAGAATAAATACTAAATGTGAAATGTTAATATATTTTTTTATCGTTACACAGATTCAGTTTTCAAGCCTATAATATCGCATTTTTTAAACAATAGATGTAAGTTTGTCATAATTAATTTTTCCATGTTAATGTTTAAGATGTTACTGCAATGCATTACAATTTTTTCAATGATTAGTTATTATAGTTCCTTTTTTTCCACTGTTTCATCATAGTATTAAATTACAATTTTGTTTATACTTATTGTCATTGCTACTGTGATAATTTAATTTAAATACAATTTAATTATTTGAAAAGCTGAAAAATTATCGTACACTACTCAAAAATAAAAAAATTCTTATAGCTTAATATAACATAGGATTTAATAGTGATTATGATTTATATTTTGGTTCCTTTATAATTATATATTATATCACTTATTTATGAACAGAAAATGAGATGAATATAAATTGTTTGTCCCATACATATTTTTTTTTAAAAAAACTTCATGTAATGTTTTTTATTAGAATAAATCTACCGATAATTATCGATACAATCGTTGGTAGATTCACACACACTTGAATAAATCTACTGACGATTATTATGATATGCGTTTAATAAAATATTTAGAATTTAAAGTATACGTTGATCTACACCATTAAAAAGTTTTCATTTAATAATTATAGGATTTAGATGTAATATAATTCAATCCATTCTAGGAATGAAATATTCGTTGTTCAAATCCATAACTTTGATGATGAATAAAAGGAAAAGTTGATAAGTGAATAACATATTTGGATTTATAAATGTTCTGCAAATACCAAAATATGTTTAATTATTCAAACATAAATTAAATGTTTGAATTGTTTTTACTTATAATTGCCTTTTAATACTAATAAATATTTAAAGAAGTGGAAGTTAAAATAGATATTCAACAATAAGATTAGAATCACATTTGAAGTATGTTTATTTTAAATGGATTTGAAACTTTTATACCACACAAGTAAATCCTAAGTTTAAATCACGTTCTTCCAATTTCCTTTCCATCATCTCGTCACACCATCTTCGTTTGTTTTATTGTCAACTGGAAGAAAGCTTATTTAAGACTAGAGCAAAATAAAGAAAAATCCTTTTAAGCCTTAAGAAGCTTCCTCATGGAAATATTTATCTCCTGAGTCACCATCCGCCCCTTCCTCTGTCGCATTTCAAACCTTAATCCTCTTCTTCCAATCTCTCAGGGAAGGTCCAGGGGTTGAAGAATTTAAATACAACATCGTCGGCTTTTGGAAGCGTAATCGTCCGCATCTCATCATCCTTTTTCTTCGAGTGAAGAGCGCAGGGACCTGCGGACCCGATACCATTCTTTTTCCCAGGAAAAGTAAGATATAGCCTGGTTTCCTATCTCAGCACCATCCGGAAGTGAAGGGAAAAAAAACAGGAACTTTCATCCACTCTTTTTTTCTCTCTTTTCCTTTTTTATTTATTTACTTATTTACTTTTTTGGTGCCCGTTGCCCGGAAGTGGAAAAGTAGATCGCCAATGCCCTGGAGGGGTGACTTGGGCACTGAGTGCTTCAATTTTTTTTCCCTTCTCTCTTACTTGAGGGATATCTGAGTCTGATACCTTGTTTGTTTTTGGAAGCATGTTCAAATTCTTTAACCTTTGATTTTCTTCTCTTTCATACCATCCAGCAATCAAAGATTTGTTTGAGTACAATGATATATGAGTAAGATTTCCTATGAGATTAAAAGAGATATATTCTTAATTTTGGCTCTTTGTAGAAGTCAATTTCCTGTTCTAAAGTTCATTTCCTCTCTAAAGATTTGTTGATCATACAAACTAGTTACAACAATAATAATGAATTTTTTTGTAGTTTATATAATACATTTTTTTAGGTTTTTGAATGATCATGAAATAAAATATTTCCTTGTAGGTTACGGAAGATAGTTATTGAAACAAAATATGATTTTATATAAATGCATACATGTACAAATTATGGAACATTTTTAAATACAATTCTAATTATGTACATAAAAATTATTTTAAATTAATGATTCTTTTTAACAAATATAGCTTCCTTTTGAAATATTAAATTTTATTTCGATTTTAGAAATAAGATTAATGTATGGTTGATAGATTTTGTTTTTCAAGACAGTCTATTATTCTGTAAGGTAAACTAAATATTTCATTATTGCTCAAAATATTTAACTGTTCTTGAACATAACATTTAAATATTTTTTTACGTAACGATTGATCGAAATGATTCTATGGAAGCTGTACTACTCAGATTTGGAATGTCTTCCATATAAAATTGATTTAACTGATTAACCAATTGTGAAATTTTTAATACTCCGTCAGAGTCTTGCTCCTTTGTGGACAAGTACGGGCTTGGCGATACCGAGGTTCCTGAACTACCCATAGTTGGGGGTATATCCAGATTTAGCGTGGGTTGAGAATTCCACCCTATAAAACCATTTTGTCTTGAAACTGGATTGATCTGTCGTATACGATTTAGGAAACGATTTAGGGATTTGAAATTTGGATGCTGGATTATTTTATCAATTGAAAGAAGTATAAGGCCCACCAAGTTCTTGTTGAGGAAATGAGTACAATATTGATTTAATTGTAATTCTTGAAATGATATGGATAGTTGAAGGAATCTTGGAAAATGAAAACTATTAGGTATTTTATGGCTATGATCCTAAAAAATATATTTTAGACACAGGTTTTATTGTTAACAAGAGAATAAAACACCTTATTTTTTATTTTACATAAATCCCATCAAGATTATGTAGATAAAGGATTAAAGGTTTGTTTCACACTGGCCATGCGCAAACCGAGGAAAAAAATATCAAGAAACGAATTTTTCTATAGTAACCTGGATAAACTTTTCCACGACTGTCCTTGTAGTGATGTTAAATTTCTTTTATATGATTTTAATGCAGAAATTGGAAGAGAGGATAAATTTAAACGTTTCACTGGAAATCACAGACTGCATTCAAGAATCATTGTTACGATGGCATTAAACTTGTTTATTTTGCAGCCGAAAATGATATTGTCGTGGTAAGTATGTTTCCACACAAAGATAAGAGAACTTGGAGATCACCTTATAATGCTATTCTTAATCAAATTGGTCATGTTTTATTTAATGCTAGTCATTGTTTTAATCTCTATATACCAGGGCTTTCGAAGCGCAAATATTGATTCGGATCATTACCTTGTTGAGATTATATTGCGTGTAAAAATTTTTAATTTAAAAATAATAAAATGAAATGTGACTCTAAATTTAACTGTCGTAAGCTAAAGGATGAGAAAATTAAAAATCTATTTGGAGAAAAACTAGATTGTAGGGTTTAAGCTATAGATTTTGGTGCACTTAGTAATATGAAAAATAAATGACTTTTCATAAAAGAAATTATTTTGGGTCATAATGAAAATATTTATTTGATAAGGAATGCAATTGAGCAACTGAAACAAACAAATTAAGTCTACCGTGGTATGAATAGTAAGAAATTCAAAAGGAAGTCAATTGACAATTACAAAACTGAAAGCCAACTTCAAAAGCAAATCCACAGCAAATCAAAAATGAATATTTCTTGATGATCTACTCAAAGATGCTGAAAATCTAAGAGAAAGCAATGAAAGCAGAGATATCTGTAAACTGATCAACGATAGTCGAAGAAATTTTTAAACGCAGAGATACTTATTTCAGAAATAGTGATGCTAGTGCTATTTTTAACAGATGGATGGAATATCTTAACAATCTTCTTAATGCTCTCAATCTATCTTATGTATTTAGTTACGCTTCATAGAAACAGACAAAAGTATCTTCTCTAATTAATGTTTAGCTGGCCATTAAATCACTGAAGTTAAACTTTTTATCCTGATTCAGTGTACCAGCTAAGCTTTTGAACTTCTGTGGATATTTGACGCTTAAAAGTAACATGATATATTGTACATTTTGACAGATGAAAAATCGCCATCAAATTGGACCCGTTTTATTTTATATTCCCTGATTTTTGCTCCAATTATTACCTGATGAACACAGTTTAGAAAGTTTTTTAATTATCCTTTTTAACAGAATTTTACATTGTGATATTTACGTAATTGGTGACTATGAATGTGAATTCAAGATGGGAAAAGCCATATTTGAACTGATCTTTAATTTGAGTCAAAAATTCTTGAAAAATCTAGAGAGTTTTGAACTGAATTATAAAGCCTCTTTCTAATTTCAAGACGGTGACTATATTGATCGTGACCTTTTATTTGTAGCTGTTGCTGAGCAGGGTATCTTCTGTTAAATAATAATACTAGTTGAAGCTACTTGGAATAACGCAGCTTATTAAGAAAAAATTTGCGGCTGTTTGAAATTAAGAAAGATGTGAGACAACTAGATTTTAATCTTTCACTCGAATGCACCGTTCACAACTCAGCCATCAACACTAGAGGTACCATATTTAGCAAATCTATGCAACTTTTCACTTATGCTGCTGATATCGTGATCAAAGCATGAAAAAGGAATGATTTACTACAGGCATGTTTTGCTCTTAAGAGATCAGCAGAAAACAATCAGTCTTCTTATTAATGAAGACAAGATTAAATACTTTCCAATTATTAAAGAATCAGTGATTTTTAAATTCTTTAAGGTTGAGTATTATAAATGAGAAATGGGTACTTACATTTTTTATTTAGGTTCAAATATCAATGTTCAAAACCATATTGGTATTGAAGCTAAAAACTGATTCCGGCAGTTAATCTATACCTGCACAGATTACGTAAATTTTTAAGCCTAAATTAATATGAAGGAACACTAATATCACATTATATAACATATTTACCAGATCTGGGTTGCTCTATGGATCTGATACATAGACGTTTACTGAAAAGCAAGCAACGAGCTATCTTTGAACGAAAAATTCTGAAAAAGTCTATTGTGCTGTAAACGAAAATGAAGTTTGTAGACGAAGACATAATTTGGAATTGTACAAATTATTTAAGGATATAGATATCTTACAATTCAAAAAATTACGCTGTATGAAATTTGCAGGCCACACATGCAGAATGTTGTCCTTATCATTAACATTTAAAAAAATTTAAATCAAGCATGTTTGGGAGCTAGAAAAAGGGTTTGGGACATATTAAGATGGATGGAGTATGTAGAAGGGGAGTTTAAGATCCTAAGAGAGACTAATTGGAGATCATTTGCAAAAAATAGATCTCAGGGGCTGTCGTGGCAACAGAAGATGAATGTATGTACTTAAAAAGTTTGAATACATTCTTTGCTGACTGTAGACAACAGACACTGTCTGCTTAAAATTATTAGTAGCGATTAGATATTAGCCCTTAAGACCTTACATATTCATAGATATCAATGCTGATATACCGGCATGGGTTATGGGTAACGTGTTAACGATGATATTACCCAGATGACAAAAAATAGGAATTTTTTGTCTTTACTAATATTGTAATAACGCTTTTTATATCTGATATTTTTTAAATTCAACTGTAAATTAAATTATACAATATTATTATGTCGTTAGTGAATTGAGGTATCATCCTTCATTTCATTATTGTGAAAGTTCCTAAAGGGATATTCATTTAGGAAATTGATCGTGGATTGAATAATGAACTGTGTGGAACAATGCAACTTTAACTTCTTCGATGATCTTTTATAGCAGTAACTGACCATAATCTTTTAAAGCAGTAACTGACCATGTTCTACTACAAGAGAATACGGATATTATAATAATAAATAATCCTGTTTGCTACCAGGGAAAAAACTGCCCTTCTTAGGATGAAATTGTCATCTACAGTCACTTCTTCACAGTGATTTTTTGTTGCTACATTTATTGTACGAGGAAACCATGGCATAGGTGCCAATAACATGATAAATCTCTTCATTTGTTTTATAAATGGAAGGCTTCATTCAAAGTTATACACTTGTGAAGATGGCATTCAAACGTATATCCATTCTTTAGAGGTTAATAATATAAAAGAGTAAATACATATGACTATATAACTATCTTCAACTTATCAATATACCAGGTTTTATGTTTTTGGTACCAAAATAGATGTTATTTTATTAACAATATGGATTTAGTCTTGAGAATTTTAAATTTAATAAGAAATTTCTATTGAGTTGATTTTAATTTTTACAAAATTTGATAAACCATATAATGATTAATCATTAATGCTCCTTTTGCTGCAATTAAATCCCCTTTCATCATTACATTCCTCTTCTAAATCTGCCGGCCTCCATCATTAAGCTCACAATTTCATCCAATATTTTGCTTTGCTAAGTTTGTCTTTCTAAAACTGTGCCAATGATCTGAAAGTCTTAGATATCACATATTCTGATATCTCAAAAGTTTTCCTCACAGTTGCTTTCATTAACTTGTTCCGACAGTTTGCTTTCTGTAAAAATATTTGAACTGTGATATTTTAAAATTTTGTTAAAATATCAAGATGTTATATATCTTTACTGAGCAGGACTCATACAGCTCTGATTAATTATAATTTTAATTTAAAAGAAAAATAGCTAAATTAGCATTTCAATGCTTTCGAAGTTTAGTCTTAAATATTTTTTTATCCATAAGTATTAACAACTGATAGTGACTTGGTAAAAAGGTAATGTGAAATATATAACTACCATGTATACTTTACATACAGTAATTTAAAGAAATACCTTCTATGCATTCAATTACAAGAAAAACATACAGAAGTGTAGTATTTCTCTTCCTCTGAGATTAAAATATCTAAAACAAATTATTTTAAGAAGTAAAGTCTTTACACCATCATTAAATATTTGTTACTGTAAATAAATTATAGATTTGAGCTTTCTGGTTGCAACCATATTTAAAATTACTCTTATTAAAATTAGTTTTTTTCAGTAATATAAAAATCAAAATATTGAAAAATGCAAAAGTATAACAAATAAATATCTATTTATTATGAATTTAAAATTAAAATGTCTTGAATAATAATTTCATTTCAAAATATTTAAAATTTAATAAATGTATTTTTAAAATAACATTTACTGAAACTTTTGAATGAAATAGGAGCAAATAATATGGCGAGAATTGTTACGAAGGACATATTTAATTAAACTAATCTATAATTAATATAACTTTTAATGATTTCTCTAAATTGTTTTTGAGTATCTGTTAAGAGTATTCCTTTCAGCCTTATGTGTGTAAAATATAATTTAAAATAATATTACTTAATATATATATATATATATATATATATATATATATATATATATATATATATATATATATATATATATATATATATATATATATATATATATATATATATATATATATATATATATATATATATATATATATATATATATATATAGTTAAAATTTCATCGAATCTCCTTCTTTAAAATTAATAGTTACATTTTATTTCAAAGTTATTAAAGTTTTCTTTTCAAGTAAACTTAAGCATGATATTTAGAATATTTTTGAATTTAGTTTGCATATTTTTATTCCTTTCAAAATGTTGCATACATTTTAAAGTAAAATATCGGAAAATTTTTCTTCCATAATGATTTAATATTTTTCATTATTTATCATTTTTTAAAAAGTCCACCGAATTAAATTAAAAGATTTTACATCATTCATTATTCATTAGTATTGTGTTTCTTTATCAGCCTTTATTTTGATAATTTTAGATAAATTTTTATAATGGAAATGTAAAAAGTATAAAAGGAATGTAGACCATAAAATAAAAATTATAAATTTTGATTCTTTAAGAAAATCTGAAATTTGATTACAATACATTTTCTTTTATGTTCAAGTTCTATTATGTTTAAGCTCTTCGAATCTCAGCTTATATCCCATCTCGACTGAGATATTTTTGAGAAGATCTCATAAGATTTATGCTTATGTGAATTTCGGAAAACATACATGAATGAAACGTAAAGCACATTATTGTAGACAATGATGGATTCTCTTACTTTCATCAGTTTTTAGTTTTGTAAGCAGTCTGGAGAAATTATCATGTCTTGAGGTATAGCGATGTAGACAATGGATTTCTAATGGAATAATAAAATGCTACTTTTTTTTACATATGGTATAAAAATGAATCAATCTTACTATGAAACGGTAAATTAATCATGATAATGATTTTTTATCTTTCCATTTTTTTATGATTTATTTTTATTTATGAAAATCTCTAATAATTTCTAAAACATTTAAAAACTGAATGCAAATTTATGAATTAAATAGTAGGATACAACTCACTATAGATTATAATGTTCAAAATATTATACTTATATCATAAATCAATCGTTAACTTTCAGTAAGAGAATAAAAAAGTATTTTAGAAGTATTATTGAAATATTTATGCATACTATATGTTTATCAGACTGTATGTAAAGGAAATATATGTACGTAAATATGTATTTCTTGTTCATTAATTATTTAACTCCTATGAAATTCCGTTTTTGCTTACAAACAAAATTTAGAAAATAAGCTTTATTGGTCTCCTAATCAACTTTACCATCCTGTTCAAAGAGTGTCTTTAATTTTGAGATATGAATTTTATATTGTTTAAAATTATAATATCTGGAATTAGAAAGCATCGACTATTGCAAACAGGTAAAATGGGCTTATTTGACAAAAAACTTTATTCAATCTAAATTTTAAGGATAGGAATGAAGTTTTGTAATTGATTCGATTGCTTGTTATTTCCCGGAAAGATGTGAGGCACATTTATGAATACTAAAATCATGTAAAAAGACATTAAAAGTGTGCCAAAAATATGTGCTGTTTGATTCGACATTTATTGTAAGATTCAAGTGAAAGTTCCCTCACATGCACCTTTTCCTTTAAACAAATTAACGCTCATATTGAAACATTTCTGATATCCATATGTGTAATTGAAGAATTTATGCAATTATACTCATTTTTCAGATGTTTTGAAATATAATCTCTCATGAATTTCAAATACTGATTATTATATTGGAATTACTAGCCATTCAAGCTTCTTATGATAAGCTTTTGATTTAAGATACTAATATAACTGATAAATTCATCTATAATTTCTATCATAAACAAAGAATAATTTCGTTTTTACAATTTTCTTGTCCCTAAGAAATTATTGTAATGATTTGAAAGGTGATATAATTACTAGCTTACACATCATGAATAGGTTGATGAAAATGTAAGTAAATAATCCATAAAAATTGCAATTTCATTTAAAGTAAAGATGAAAAAGGGAAAAAAAACAGCGTATCTGTTGGATGATGTAACAGATATTTTATTTAAAAAATTAAAATTACATACATTGCTCATGATTAAATGTTTTTACTTCATTTTTGGTATTTTTAATTTTGTAAAGTTTAATGCCAACCTTGAAAAATATTTCGTATATTTTTTATTCAAATTGATAAGCAAAAGATTTGCAGTAAATAATTGTAGTAAAAATACTTTAGTAAATAATATTGATCTTGTCAATTTTGTATTTAAACAACCTGGCTTATAAGTCTCTCATATGCTAACGTTACACTTACGATCAAATTTTTTTGAATTTTTCACAATTTGTCATTTTTCAAAAGAGGAGAAATGGAAAACTCATCACAAAATTGGAATGTAATTAACAATTTCTCAAAATTAAATAAATATGTATTGTATTTAGAAGCTGGAATTTTTTAAATTGGTATTATTTACTACAAGGTGGTATTTGAATTAAATTATGTCTTTTTAAAACATTGACAATATGCATGACAAATAAAATTTGTAAATCATAAAACCAATTCACTTAAATTTTTGTGTGTGCAAAATAAGGTTTTCATTCGAAACTAACTTTTATAATGAGAAAGAGCAAATTTAAAAAAGATAGATCTATACATAAAGCTCACATCAAGACATTGTACTGATTATTAACCGTCAAGTCATTATTTAGGTTTTTTTATTTAATTAATTAAATACTGTGATGCATGAGATATATCTAACATCCCAGAATATATTCTTTGAAATCTAATCTGAAAATAGGAACATCTATATAATAATGCACTTTTTCCTTTTGCTAGTTTTATCTTTTTTTAGGGCTGAATTGAAAATTGATGCATTGATTGGGATAAAACTTGTATCAAGATGTTAGTTTCTTGCCTACATAAAATACAATTTTTTGTTTATATCGCTTTCATTTAATTGAAAAAGTACTTTGAACTCCCTGTAAATTGCTTACTCGACAATATAAATCTAAGCCACGTGACACATTAAGTGGAATGTGCCGGCTTCATGCAAAAATTCTTAAATACATAGCTTATGAAAATACTGAAATAAGTTATGTTGAAAGAATTAATTAGAAAGAAAGAACAATTTTAGTAAAGAGAAAAAAAATACAATAATCAGAAATTCATTTTGATATAAAATTTTAAGTATTAGCAACTATTAATTATTAGTGTTAACTATTAGAATAATTTGAGAGAGATACCAACCAATCACTTTTCAAAAGAAAATACAGAATTTTAACATAAATCTAAATGAATCTAAGAAATTTTAACATATATCTTTTGGAAATTTTCATTAAATAAGAAATGTGTTCTTTTCTGCTACATTAACGAGCAAAAATTAAGATTAAAATGAGCTTCAAGTACAGGAATTAAAAATTGCACAAAATGCTTAAATCAGATTTTGTTTTTGTACCAATTTAATTTAGTAAATATTTTAAGATATTGACCAAGTTGTCAATTGTTTTCTTCTAAATTGTCTTATTAAAATGTTCAGATATTATATAATGCTGATAAATAAAATAAAGTTGATAGATCTAGAGTATTAAATATAAGATAAAAAGCTCTTACTTCTCAAACTTTGATGAAACTTTAAAATAAGTGTGCTTAAGATATTCATTTACTTTATTTATCTAATTCAAATATTATTTAAACTATTAATTATTTCGTTCAAAAAGCATAATTTATCTTATTTTATTAAGTTCATCTTTGTTCGGCATAAATATTAGTTAAATTTTAAAACATAAATGCAAAATATCTTATTCCTTTAAATTAGGCTGTTATGGACCATTATTTCAGATTTAAGTATAAAAAATTTGATTGAATATTAATAAGTTTTCTCACTTTTTCAAAATAATTTCTTTCTTAATTGCTTGGAGCAACTTATTCAACCAGTCATCAGGTTGAAAATTTAAAAATTTTCCGCAAATTGTTTTCAGCATAAAAAGAAAAAGTAAGGTAAACAGGAAAAAAACGTTTAAATAAGGTTTGAAAATTCAAGAGTTTTTATTTTCTGGTTCAAAAAAAATACTAGAGAAACAAAATAAAACAGGCCATTTATCACCTTCATATTTTTTTCAGAAATACCTAAGTGACGTTGTAAAAAAATGTTCATTATTTTTTGGAAAAATGGAATAAATCACTGTACAGCATAAAATGATGCACAAAAAAAAAGATTTTTCTGGAAAATGAAAATTTGGTTCACGACTTTATATGCTCAACTTTTGGAAGCCAATCAAAGTAAGTCAGTAATAAATAAAAAGAAGTAGAAAAAGTATTCCTATTATCAGAAAGCTAAATTAGAAATGGAATAGAATTTAGGAGAAAATGGTAAATCATAGACTTTTCTGCAAGAGGTAAAAACGAAATTAATTGAAAGTCATAAGAATACATGTGGTATCGTCCACTTTTTCTTACATAAATTGCTCTGGTTAATGATACGCAGTCGAGACTATTTATGACTAAATCTAGATTTAAGAATAATAAAAGACAATTGAAACTCAATGCTCATAAAATATAATTTTTACTGACGTCGGTTTGATGATGAAAAAAGTAATTTTCTATTGCATTTTAAAATGAAGAGTATTTCAAAAGTATTCCATGTATTATTTTATTACGCATGTATGTTCAAAAAGAAGCTAAAAATTAGCTCAACACTGACTATTATATTTTCTGTTGTATTCATGTAAACACAAGAAAAATACACTATGAACTTTTTTTTATAATTAGCCGTGTACAATTAAATCACATCAATCAGATAACTTAACTCAGTAATAAAATAATTTAATTCAATTTCATATTTGAATTTAAATTCAAATAGAAAATTGAATTATAACTGAGTTAAATTATCAATGGAACTTGAATTTTCTAACATCAATTTGTTATATGAAATAATTAATGAAATATAAAATTTATAATTGAATTATTATTTAGCAAACTAACAAATTATTTTATAAAAAACGTTTTTAATCTAATAGCAATGATAAATTTATTTTTAATTAAAGAGGGTCTTCACAAAAAATAATAATTAGAAAACATATAAATCAAACAAATATGTAGTAGTTTGTTTTAAAATAATTATTTAAGGCTTAAAATGCAAAAATGTAATTTCCATATATATATATATATATATATATATATATATATATATATATATATATAAGAAAGAATAGAGAAACATAGAGAGAAAGTAACATCCAAGTCCGGGCCGTAATTCGAACCTGGGAGCCGCTGCTCAGGAGTCTGTAACGCTAACCACTCAGCGCCATCCAATATACACTGCTCAAAATAATTAAAGGATATTGCTATTTTGGGTGAATCTTGTGGCTGGGAAACTTTTTAGCTGATTGATAAGTTGTCGACAGACGTAGTAGGTTATATGAGAATAAATTACACATGTTTGGCAGAAAAAAATGATTTTATTGCGCATTTGTGTACAAAAGGAAAAAAGCACGATTTGTGCATATGAGAAAAAAAGAATAAGAAAAGGTGTTGTCTTCAAAGGAAGTCATTTTCAGTAGGGGATATGGTTTCCACGGACGGCTAGCAACGTTGAACACCTTTGAGGCATGGAGTCAATTAGGCTATTAATCAAGAGTTGGGATATTCTGTCCCACTCTTTCAGAAGAGCTCTTTCCAGTTCTTGGAGAGTTTGTGGGGTGGTTGGTGGCCAGCAACTCGTCTTCCTAGAGCGTCCCAAACGATCTCTATTGGATTCATGTCTGGAGAACACGCTGGCCATTCCATTCGTACGATTCCTTCCGTGAAAAGAAAATCCTCCAGCAGGTTAGCACGATGTGGCCTGCAGTTATCGTCCATTAAAATGAAGTCATCTCCGATTGCCACAGCGTAAGACTACAATAGGTCTGAGGATCTCATCCCTACATCGGCGATTAGTCAGAGGTCCATCTAGAATGATATAGAGGTTTGTGCGCCCTTCAATAAAGATGCAACCATACACCAACACTCCCCCACCGCCAAATCTGACACTTTCGTGCACGAACGCTGGATTATTCCTACTGCCACGGTCCTTCCAGATGAAAATACGCCTATTATCAGGATGAACAGAAAAACGGGACTCCTCAGAAAAAAGAACATTGCTCCATTCATTTCTTCGCCAGTTCACATGCTCTGTTGCCCACTCTCTGCGGTCATGATGAAGCCTACCGTGGTGTCAATAGCCGAACGAAGGTGTTGTTGGAGAAGGGTATCGTTCATATTTCGGTATCTCCGAGCCGTAAACACTAAATAACGATCTTCATTGGGCGTTATTGCCCATCTACGGCCTTTCTCTGGTCTTTGGCCTGCACTTCCAGTCTCCAAAAAAACGGTTCCAGATCCTGGAAATCACACTTTGTAACACTCCAATGGCTTGCGCTACTCCGGCTTGAGTTTGGCCTCCTTCTAACCTACCAACAACTCTCCAAGCTTCTGAATCGGTTAAATTAATTCGCTGAGACATCGTACCCATCGAAACAAAGCAGTCACTGAATACCGATCATCCTTGTATTCATTGTCTTTTATTCAGTTGAAAGTCAAATTTCATTCACGCCGCTGAAGTGACGTTTTTGACGTCGAACTTAAAATTAGCATACTCCACAGTTTGAAAATCAGAAAAATTTTCATTTGTGATTCTCTTCTTCAATTTTCAGCAAAAAATTTCGTTTATATCTTTATTTTATGTAAAATTTACAATATCCTTTAATTGTTTTGAGTAGTGTACATACTATTTATAATATACAATTTTATATAATATCTATCTATCTATCTATCTATCTATCTCATATATACTATACTATACTATACTATACAATACTATACTATACTGTTTTATTAAGGTAAAGATTCGAAAAAATCTTTCCAAGTTATGCATAAAGGTAAACATAATGATCATATTATATAATTTCTTTTTATGAATGCAAAACATTTCCTTTTGTCATATTAAATATACTCATTTTATTTCTATATTTTTTATTCCACTTAATTTAAGGGAAAACATTTTTGAATGTACAATTTTGTTTTTAAATTCTGAAATTTTAATATTTTCCCTTTTCGTCTATAAATTTTGTAACAGGTAATTAGAGCGTTATATCCCAGATTATAGTGTGTTTTATAACATTGGTGAAGACATGAATTATAAAATTTATATTGATCAAGATATAATATTTCCAAACAGCATTCTGAAAGTTATTTTATTCAATATCTTAGAGTTGTTGAATAATAGTTGTGGGCGTCAGTATGTTTCTCGTCTCATAGAGGTAATTATACGTCTGAGTTGTTATATGTATAATCTCAAAAATAAATTTGACCATGCAAGTGTTTGTATCTTCTATTGCTGCATTTTCTAGGCTGTATAATTGAAAGTCAAAACCTAAAACATATTTCATCATTAAAACTATTATAAATGTTTCTAATATGTAATTTGAAATATTGAAGTATTAAAAATAAAATCTAAGATTAAGCGTAGTCATTTTATTTTAACAGGAATGTTTTCTGTCTTAGCTAACTATCTAATCTAGTTTGGTGATTTTTAGCATGATGTAATCCAAGTAACCCCCAAAAAATCTTTTCTTTGGTCAGTAAATAGTACCCCCGGGAAAAATAATTAGCTTGTAGCTAAAAAAGTAAGACATTCTTTCTAAAAATATCGATTGTCAAATCATGAAAAAGTATAAAATGTAATAGTTGCCTTAAGCAATGACTTTTTTCAATATTGTTATAAGTATAGAAAAAACTAAATTTATATAACTATGGAAATTTATATTCAGTTTTATAAAGGGTGAGAGAAAAAAGTGTTTTCTTATTATAGTGATTATTTATAATCGGAATTATATTTTGTTTGTGAAATATGATTCTCAAGCTAAATAATTACCATTGTTTGTTCAATTCATCTATTATGTATTAAATAAGGATATATTCACCAAATTAATTTTTCTCTTTAATAAATTCTTCTATATTTAATAAATTTTAAAAAAATCTATAGAAATAAAATTGTAGAGCAATTATATTTGAACTCGTAAGTAATTTTATTAGGTTGAAATTTAATTATTAAAATTTTTATTCTAATATTTATTTACATTTTCTCATTATTCATATTAATATGTTAAGCAATAGTATATTTATTAGATAATCATTTTTATTATGTATATTATTGTGAAATATATTCAATATATCCGATAATTACTACAAATTTTTATTACGAATTAAAATGTGTTATCAATTTTTGCTTAAAATTAAAATATTATTAAATATAATAAATTAAATTTCAATTTGCATTGCATAATATTATATTATGCATTTTGCTTAATCAATGTTTCATTTTAGTGCATAATTTTCATCTAAAATTTGCAGCAAACACTCATGAATTTCTTAATTCTAAATGAATAATATGTCTTTCATATTAAACAATCTTAGTAGTTAAACAAGTTCACACATAAATATGAATTATATTTTACATTTACGAATGCATTTTATTTTACATTGTATTTGTTCTCTATATGCAAATCTCTCATGGTGAATACTTAGGATATTTTAAGTTCTATTCTCTTATGAATGTGAATACGTCTCTACAACAATGAGAAAGTATACTTAAGAATTCAGTTCAAAAGAGATTCTCATAGAATTTATTGAAACTTGAGCTATTACGATATTTTCTATAAAAATATGTTAAACCTTTGCATAATCATTTTCGTAAGTTGCAGATAATACTACATGCTTGTAATGTCCATAAGGCTTCGCACATTTCTGTTAATCGTTCATGTACGAATTGTAGTTATTTAACAAGTAAGTCTTTGAAATCATTGTAGCTGCCCAACTTATTTACAACGTTTCAGCACGTTATATTAAATTGAAACACTGAATACTGGCAAAAATAAATTTAATTTTTTATTCTAAAGAAATTTGAAATGCGATATAGTTAAAAGTGTTAAATCCATTTTTTTTAAATCTTTAGAATACTTGTGTTTTTGACATCAAGCAGTGAACAACTTAAGAATCTAAATATGTTGCAAGACATATTCGATGTTAACTGTGAATATTATCTTCTAAGGTATTATCTATGTAAATAGAGGGCCATATTTACGAGTATGGGACCCTAGCTAAATAAGGAACTCGAGCTAACTTCTAAGCACCGATTCCGGCAGACGTGCATGCAGAAAAGCAACGTCCTTATTTTATTTTTAACATTGCTAGTATCTGGCATATTATTTGTGTCTTGAGAGACGAAACATTAAAAAATAGAGATAAAAAGATAGATTATAGGTTTTATGGTATCTTGGTTTTGTATCATTTAGAAGCTTTTACTAACATCAAATATAAGCAAAAGTATAATTATTACTTAGTAGGAAAAAAAAAAGTTTAAATTGTAAATATACTATGCATATTTTGATCATGTGTAATAAATCAAGAAATAGAGGTAAATTAAAAATAGCTTTTCAGTATAGTTATGTAAAAATTACAGCTTTATATAATGCACATCTTTTCCTTTCATTATTCTATTTAATGTCATCTTACTAAATGTTGAGGAATAATTTCTGACTTTCAATGTAAAATGATTTTTATTGTTCAGGTATTAAGCAAATTCCTTGGAGTCTCAAAATGGTTTTCTTATAAAAAGATATTCGCTTACAAATATATATGCAAAATGACAAATGGAAATCAAAGCACATGTGAAATAGTGTAAAGTGACACTAATGGTTAATCGTCGTGTCATTGAATGTTAGCTCTTGATTCAATTTTTAGAAATATGAATATTAAAATAGAATCTTTCAAAAAATATTTTTCCTCATGTTAGCTGTTTTTTGCTGAAAAAATATTCTAATATCATACTATCTCTACCAAAATTTAACATAAGAATCTTGCTTTAGAAAATTATAACCTTCTTTTTAGTTTATATTAAGCATTTCTTAATTAGTCAAATAAAAGTGAATTGTCTAAAAATTCCAATTAACTTTATTAGAAAATACTCAGACAATGAAATCAAAGAGAAATTTCAAGCTTTATAAAATTTATTTATATTTTGTTTTAATAATAACATATTTTATTTTTAATATTTGTACATAATATTTAAAAAATTATAAATATATTATCCATTTCAAAAGTAAAGCTGAAGTTACTTTCTAAAATATTTTACAGTGAAATTTCTATCAAAACATAATGGGCATTAACTTTCGTGATATATATATATATATATATATATGCATATAAAATCAATGAGGAAAAATCAATGCAAAAATATTTGGTAATATTACCAAGTATTTTTGCATGTTAAGAAAATCGTATGATTAAATTTAACATTTTTAATTAAAAATTGTTAATGTTAAAATTAATCATAAGACTTTTGTAACGAAACATTTATTTAAATTAAATTTTATTGAAAGAATCCTAGAGAATTCTTAACTTATTCCACATGATTCTTATTGTTTAAAAAACATTTTATACATTAGAATGCATTTTAGATGTTTTCTGTGTCATATTTTATTTTATATGACTTTTTAAAATAAAGTAACGTACATGATTTCGTCGTTTCAAACAATACATGTTGGAGCTAAAAATACTTTATTTCGTTGTGGTACAGATAACATTTTAGTATATATATTAGGTAATATATTCCATTTTTTTTCAAGTTACGACTGTTGAAAAATGCCTCATGATTTATTTTGAAACTTAATCTAATGCAACTATTCAGTGCAATACAAATATAAAATACGTTTTCTGCTCAATATTTACATGGAAATAATTATAATATTTTCATCGAAATCAAATTTTTTTGTTTTCATATTTTTTAAATACCAATGCAGTTTACATTAGGCATTAACTAAAAATATTTTAAATATAATAAATATTTCTTAATTATATTTTATAAAAATAGCTAAGAGAAAGATGCAATTTTTCATTTTTCTTCATGAAATTTAATGGAACGTTAAATCAAATATAACAAGTAAAATTATTAATTATTTATGATTAAGGCAGAAAGAATTTTGTTACTTATCATTATTTTCAGAATTTATGATGATAAAAATATTTAATTTTTCATACATTTTATTATAAGAATAGAGATTTTAATATAAAATATTACTAATTTATTTAATCCAAAATTTAATAAGGATAAATATTAGTTATCATTAAAATAACCCTATATATATAACCCTCTAAATACCATTCTCGCAATAGGATTTTGATAAAACTTGTAAATGTATTATACACAAGAAATCGCTTGATGGATGATTCAGTGCTTTGCTCAAAAATATTTTGATTTCCTTCTAAAACATGACGTGTAATGTTGGCTTTCGAATTACTTAATACCCTCATTTCTTCTTCATTAATAGGAATTTTAAGTAATCTCCACATCCACAGAAATCACAGGAATTTGAATGTGATGTTTGAGAAGAGGCCTGACATTCAGATATCTAGATATTACCCTATCTGTAACAATAACTACTCTATTCTAAACGTACTCACTTTCTCTGGATATCTAGACATTACACTATCATAAGTCTCTACATATTGCCCTATTCTCATCAATGTTAACAAGAAGTTCTTTGACTTTGCCTGTAATGTGAGGATTTACACCATCTTGAATTTCATTCACAAACATTGTCTTTCCTGTGAAGAAGGAATAATATGTTGTTGAAAGAATTCACTATAACGTGCAACCAATACGAGTCACGTTTTACAGTCTTAAGGGAAACCAAGTAAAATAAAATAGAGTGAAGATAAAATCAGCAGTAATTCCTTATTATGCATTCACGTAATCAAAATGCAGTGGTTGGCCATGAAGGATTTTAGGAGGTAATGAATTCCAACATACAACATTTTGAATATACAAAGTTACATCAAGAAAAGTATATATCTCATATTACTATATGATTTTCAAAACTTCGTACCATCAATAGGTACTGTTGTAAAAATCAATAAACAACATCAGTTCATGTTTGATGGTCATCAGCTTGCTGCACTCGCACCATGTAAATTTTTCTGGTATACCATTTTTAAACTGCATAGCGGAATTTTTAATAGAGTTACCAAAGAATCACCAACTTACACTGGTGAAGTACCTGGTGAAGAATAAAGGAAAGTGCTGAAGAATAACGGAAACTGAAGCAATGAAATAAATCGTTTTAGTGATTCTCTGTGCCAGATTTCGAAGTTTCAAATGAAACAAAAAAAGAACTAAGATTCAAACTCATATTATTTCATAACTATATTATTTTTATTCAACTTTTAATTTAGATTTTATATTAGAATACTTCTCTTACTTGTATATAATTTTTACAGTAAAGGATACACCCTAAAATAGAAAAAAATTTTGGTAGGATGTCGGACATTTTAATCCAGCAAAATCACCAATTATTTTAAATTATTTTTTAATACTTTGAAAGTATTAAATCATGTTTTTAATTAAATGAATTTCTAAAAATTCATAAACGAGAATTTTGAACAAATGAATAGTAAAACATCCAAGTTATTTAAATTTAAGTCTTTTTTTTTTTCAAATATGACTGGAGTTAGTGTGAAAGTATGTTTGTCTAGATAAATAAATGTTTAAGTAGTTATTACTGCGGAATATTCAATGAAATATTACATTCCAGTTTCCTTTGTTTACTTAATAAGTAAATATTATCAATAAATCAATGAAACATTTTTCGCAAACTAATTTAAGATGCTCTTTAGTAATTCATGAGTAATTCACTTGTTCTCCATATTTCAATATTATGTCATCGATTTTAAGAAATGATTGAAAAGTTTCTTGCCAATAATAACTTCGGAAAGTCATTTCACAAATATTTTTTGTTGTAGAAAGAAATATGTAAAGTAATTTGCAAGACTTAAGAAGATTTTGTAAAGATATATGAAGAAATAAAAATGAAAATACTCTTACATATGTAAATTATTTATTAAAGAAACACCAAAACCTATTGGCTTATTTAAAAATTAAAATTTTAAAATCAAAATGTTAATAAGGATAAATGTATAGATTTTTATGATGTATTTCAAAATTATAATCTATTAAACACATCGTTCATATAATATTTAAATAAATACTAATTTCTTATGATTCATTATAAATAAATATATATATACATATATATATACATATATATATATATATATATATATATATATATATATATATATATATATATATATATATATATATATATATATATATATATATATATATATATATATATATATATATATATATATATATATATATATATATAATAAGAAATGATACGTATTTTAAGAAATAGTAATTTTATTACACAGAAAGATGTAGAAGTAAGAAAAAATCTTTCCTAATGTATGTGATGAAATATTCTTATCTTTGACTTGCACCATTTTTAAGTAAGTCCATTCTAAACATATTTTAGAAGATGAAGTCAAAATTTTTTATCTAGATGCCAATGATTACCTAAGAAGCTGAACTTTAAGGAAAACTAGCACCATAAAAATAGTGTATAAGAATGAAAGAAAGAATGAAAAAATCTTTATTTTTAAAGAAAGAAAAACAATGTTAAATGAAGCATAGGAAAGAAATTAAGTTTTGACACAAGCTTGTTTGTTGGATTGTACAATAGAAAAAATAAACTAAAAGAATACAGTAAAATTTTTTATACTAAATAAAAATCTATTGTCGATAAAGTGTTTAATGTTATTTCTTTTGTTCATGACATAAAAAAGTTCAAATTTTTAACTTTGAAATAACATGTTGCAATTTATTTCTACTTAATATGTTAGTTTTTTTTTTCAAAATAATAAAAACATCGTCTAGTGTAAGTCATTTGATGACAAAAAATAACTTTATTTTTCGAAATTGATTTAATTTATACGACAGTAAAGTAGATTAAAAAATGACGAGAAATTGTGATGACGAGGTTATATCAACATAATATACACCTAAGCCTATTTAATATATGTTTTTAATTTTTGAGTTATTGATATTTAATAAAGTTTCTTAAAATGAACTGTCTTGAAAATGGTAAATTGTATGTGAAGTAATTAATTTAATCTAAAAGTCATCACATCTTGTAACTTATAAGGAGCAGATTCATGAAGTAATAATTTTCGATAAATTTTTTGCTTAATACTTTATTCAGGAAAATTATCAATCATACTGATAACATTCCTGATTCTGAAGATTTTTGTACACATATTTCGTACATAGCAATTTTTAAAGCAATAATTTCTAGAGTTTAGGTATTAGGAAACAAACTTTAAAGTGAAATATCAACATCACAAGCATGAAAATATCCTCACTGTGTGAAACACAAATATTTTAAAATTATCAGTGAAATACATTACTTATTATATTGACATTTTGCAAAGTGTTATATACTTTTTGTTTTTATTTGATATAGATTTTTTGATGTAGGCAAATAAATTTTTCACATGTTAATATAGATCGTTAGTGAAATGCAAACTACCTCTTTTATAAAAAACTATGACTTGGTTTTCTGTCAGATATTTAATTTTCATTTTATGTTTTTTAATTTTATAAATTCATTTATCTTTTATTTAGGATATATCATGAATAAAAATTATGTATTTTTCTTGAAGAAACGTTAACTAGAAGTATTCTGAAAGATTACATGACTCTTTGAATTATTTTTAAACTTTCATGTTTGTGTCTATAATGGGTTTTGTAAATACCCCATTATAATCATATCAACCAACAAATGCATAAAAGCACAAGTTTGCATACATATAAAAATATTTTAAAACAAATTTGCTTTCTTGGGGACACACTGAATACACAATAATATGTGGTTTTCATTTTTTAAATTTTTTGGCAGAATTGTAATTATATAATTAATTGAATCATAAAAAAGCATTATTTATTTGACAAAAATTCTGTTTTCTATATTTTGTACGTTGTGTTTATTTCTTTCTTAGGTTTTTTAAATCGGGGAAACGATAAATTGATAACTCATAATTGTATTTAATATTCTCACAGTTGACACTGCAAAATGTGTAAAACTAAGTATCACAAAAATATTAATATACATAATAATTGATAGTATCTCATAGTTAATATTACAAAAATAGATTTTAATTTCAAAAATTATTTCTTATTATGTAATATAACTTTCGTATTAAATAAATAAATTCGTTAATATATTTAATTTGAATTTCTGTATACTCTGTTGTCAAATTTTTTTTGAGTTAATGTAAATGTAAGGAAAATATAAATGTAAATAATTATCTTATTATATATAATGTAAAGATATATTTATAAATATCTATACCTGTATAAAATATAAATATAATGAATTATTTTATTAATAAATAAAAGCATTACATATTTAAAAATAAAAATAATGTACTTTATATTCTCCGAGATCATATTATCTATAACGAGCTTCAATACATGAATATTAATATTAATAATAATCATAAAAATTATTATCGCTCATTAAAACTTTCAAAATAATAAATCTTTTACTCCAGAGTTTTCAATTTCCTCATATGCATTTCAGAAACATATTTGATTTTATTTTCTAATTTTATTACCTCATTAAAACACTCATTGGGGATGTCATCAAAAATTCTCTATAGTCATAGGTATGAAATAAGTTTTTATTTTAGGATCAAATTTATTTCAATATGTCGAAAACACATGAGCACGTATTTTGCTGCAATCAAAATTCATAAGCTTTACACGTGGTTTCTGGTTAAGTTTTTTCCGATGATTTTAATACTTAATGTGCTTCGTAACATTAGCTATGATAAATATATCATTAGCTATATGAATACACAAATAAGAAACTTCTTAATATTAATGGAAACATGATGCTTCCATGAAGTAAAAAATAGCTATTTTAATAATCTTTCATAGGAGTAAACTTTTAGGAGTAATTTTTTATAAATTATAAATTTTCCTATAATATATATATATATATATATATATATATATATATATATATATATATATATATATATATATATATATATATATATATATATATATATATATATATATATATATATATTAATTAATTAAATTATAAATATTATTTTAAAATACGCAAAAAAGTGATTTTAGAAGAAGGATTTCTTACAAAATATTATCTCCTACTTAATTACTTAATTAGATATAATTATTGAAAACTTTTCATTTTATATTAATAAATAAAAAAAAATATTTTGCAATCATGTGAAGCATATCAAATTAAACTAAATCATTTTTCAATGTTATAAAATAAATCTATAGTTTATTTATTCATAAATAGTTCTTTTCTAAAAATAAAAATTTTAAATTATAAATACAACATATAAATTATTAAAACAGCCCAATATTTCATAAACTTGTTTCATGAGTCATCTATTGCAAGAAAATTTATAGAACACTCCTTTTTGTGTTTGACATTTTTATGGCTAAGTTTTGATAAAAAAAATAGGGGAATACTAAATTTGCGTTGGTGCGTTATTAAAATGATAACTGGATTTCTGCTTCATGATTAATTATCTACATGAAATCCAAGCTTCAGAATTATTTTTTTTTAAGTTTTGAGATCTATAATATGAAAATATAAAAAATAGAAAATAAGAAAAATTAATAATGGATGAATAATTAAACACAAACTGTTGGTGTAAGATTTAATATTCAACAAAGAAAATAATATCATTTTGACTTGGTGGTCTGTAATTAAATAATTATAATGCATGTAATATATTTAAGCATCATTCTTTAAAATTTTTATTACGTTTATGTTTCAAATCGTATATTTTTAACTAAATTATTTTGGTTTATATATGATGTTTTGATATATTTTCTTACGTGATTTATTCTTTAAAATATTAGAAAAATCATTTCTTAAGTTTAAATCACATTCATAAAATGACAAAATAATGAAACGCAATTATAATAAAATACTATATAGGTTTAAATAAAAAAATCAATTTAAGACTTATCGCCATTAATAATTAAGAAATCTAAATGAAACCTCTTGCTACAGTTGTGTATGTTATTCCTTGATTGTGTTTTTCAAAGATTTTGAGCATTTAGTTTCCAAATGTTTCTGAAAATGGTTTTTAAATAGACGATTCACACAAGAAATATTATTAGCTAGATATAGTTTTTAATGTTCTCATGAAGCTACGTCAGATAAAATTTTGTTACTAAAAATATAATTACGTGCATTAATCTCTGTATATTAACTATCAATTATGAATTCACTGAATAAATTCATTGAGTTTAGTTTTTAAATAATACATCTTTACTTATACATTTTAAACATGCATTTAAATATGTATTAATGGGATTCGTATTTTTAGAAAGAAAATAATTCAAAGAGTTTACTTATTTCGATAAATTCGAATATAAAAGGATTTTTATTTCTTGATCCCTTTTTATTAAAAAAATTAAAATTTCCGGATAATGTATATCTTAATTATAAACCAAAATAAATAATTTTTTTAAAAATAAATTATTATTATTTTAATAATATTTTGATATCAGACCTATACACCAAAATTAATTATCTGAGTCGAAAAAAATCAATTTTATCAATAACATTTGTTACATTTATAAAATTTGAATTCTAAGGCTATAAGTATATATATATATATATATATATATATATATATATATATATATATATATATATATATATATATATATATATATATATATATATATATATATATATATATATATATATATATGAAGTGTTTGAGTTAGATAACAATTGTAAGGAGAAAATTCATGAGATATTTCAGTTATTAAATACTTGCATGTAGTAATTCTTTAAAAAATAAGCTTAAAAAATGCTGCTGACAAAGTGCATTTTTTGCCTCAATTGTTTTTATGATCGACGAACAAGAAATTTGAGAATTTTGAAGTATGAACTTTACTGAGCAGAAAAAGTTTCAGTCTTACATTTTGTATCAAAGAATAAAAGAACAAAATTACAAATAAGAGCAGAATAATACATTTCATGCTATAATTTCATGTTTTTTATTCAAATACTGTTCAAAATCTAAACGATGTCAATTTAAGACTGGAAAAAATGAAGAAGACTGAAAAAAAGGCCTTCTGCTTAACGTAATTCTTTAAAAGTCGCTTCAAAACTGACTTGAAGTGAAGGCTTCTCATAAGGTTTAAGGAGGGAGTGACTCCATTACAACGACATAAATTGCATCCGATACAAGAATTATGTCACGTTCTCAGGCTCTTTAAAGCTGTCATAAAATTTCCTTCCTTTAAATCAGATAATCAAAAAATGGTGATAAACTTCTAAATCTCTAGTTCGAAACTTCAAGTTAGAAAAAAAGCTGAAGAGGGAATAGCTTGAGGAGGATATGGGGTGTTAAAAAGGCGAACCCGATTTCAGCTTTCTTCATAGAAAGTAAAAAAGTTTTTCAGACATTCGATAGATGGCGTGCGTGCTATTAAGGGACGAAGGGGATAAGTAACAGTATAAGATAAGTATGAAAGAGAGTTGATGGGATATCGTTATGATAAGCTGTGATATAGAGGAAAGGAAATGACTTCAGTTTAATAAGTTTTAAATCATGAGTCTATAACGATTTTTCACTTTCACTCTTCTTTTTGATATTCGAACGATGTATATCTTCAGCTTTTAGAACACCTTAAAAGAACCATTTCAATGATCTTGGTTTTGTATATGTTACAACATACACTTGAGCAAATTTTTAAACTAAACATTGATATTTTTGAATATATCAAATCAGAATTTCAGCTCTTTTTTTTAAATTGTTCTGATTTCAGAGATTTATGATATCACCGAATAATATTTACAGACTTATTCATGCAATTATTTATAAATATAATTCGCTGACACAAATGATCTTGTATTTAGATAAACATTTGTTTCAAAAATTACGTTTCCTATCCAACATATTGATATTTTAAAATGATCCTTCTTGCGCATTATTAACTTTATATATGAATTATCCTGCTGATAATTTACGTAATTCATTGGCAATAAATATAGTTACATAGAAGTTGTAGATTAATAGAAAAAGTGAAAATTGTCTTTTATTATTCTTACCAAAAATATAATAAATGCACAAATTTTCTTTATTTTTGCATAAAATTCCTTACTTATTCTTTAATTACTAGTTGTGCTAATATGTTCCTATATTTGTAATTATAAAGCATATATTTCTACCAGACAGATATACATAAACTATTGACCACATAGAGTAAGCATATATATGATTATCATTAAATTTATAAAAACTAATTGCGTTAATTCATACATTTTTTATAAATTTTTCACCGTTTTAGTTTTTGTTGCACCAAATTCATAAGTGCATTTCTTTCTATTTAAAAGCTTAGTAAATCTCTAGATTCTGAATTTTTAAGTAATAAGTATCATTGCTTTTTGTAAATTTAAACTAAAATTTTTCCATCAGGAAGTTTAGTGAAGTGCAAAGGTTTAAATTTTATTAAGAATATGAATTTGTTATTCTGAAATATTTTTTTATTTTTGATTAAATTGTGAGAAGATTGTCACATCACCACATACACATTACTGAAAGGTAGGCAAAAGAAGAAACTTTGAAATGTTTAAAAATGTTCATATATACCCATTTTGCTTAGAATATTTAATTAATAGTAGTTTTACATAAAACAAATATTTAAATAGAACAGAAAATAAAAATAAAGCAGTTTATTAACTTTATTGAAGTGTTACTATTTTGTATTATTTAATACCTAAGGAATTGGTTACTTTTAATTTATTCAGCTCATAAAAATAATGATTTTGTATTTAAATATTTCTGTTTCAAATTAAATTCTTAGTTGTTGATAGTTTCTTGAAACAACACACACAATGCATAGAATCTAACAAAATCTGCCATGAATTATTATAACTCGTGACTTATAAAGTTTGCCATTGATATGCATCCAAATTTTATTACATTTTTATTTTTCCTGAAATGTTTTTCTACCTGCAAATTATTTTTTCCTTTCTATTTTACTTCTTTTTTCTCAAGTAATGTCTATGCCAAAGTGTATGTTGGATGATTCTTAGGAGAAAAGTCTTAGGGCGATAAGCAAAAAGTGAAAAGAAGTAAAAATTTTAGGGAAAAAACCGGAAAATATTGAGCTCAGAGGGAAAAGATGTAAACTGAGAAATACAGAGAGAAGAGAGAGAAAGACGAAGAGGTATTTTTCCCTCCAAAATGTTGAGAGGTTGAAAAATTGTTTTTCTTCTCTAAAGAATAAAAAAAAGAACTAAGAAACTATATATATAAATGGAGAAAGACGCGGTGGAGGAAGGGGGAGATACGTAGACGTGATAGAACACAGAAGAAATGATGACAGACGCGAGAAGTAGGAAAAGAAGAATCAAAGAAGAATATATTTCTCTATATTTCTACGATGCAAAATCGTGAAAGTGAAATATAAAATGTCTCCCTGATTTTTTTTATTCTTCAAGAGATTTTTTTTTTATCATTTTCCATTCCCTGATGTGAAGTTAAGAATAGGCTAGAATGAAAGCCCAACAGCATGACGGGAAAGCGCAAAACGCATTTTTCAAATCTTTAGGTCCTAGCTGTGTGTATCCGCTTCTATTGACTTCCACTAGCCTCCTCGAGATATTGCTTGTTTATAGAATATGTGGGGGCATAGACTTAAATGACATTCAAATGAGGTTTGCTTAAGAGTTGAAATACTGAAGTCTGTCAAAATTTTGGAAATATATCCCCATTGCTTGAAGAAGAACAACTTAAGAACATTATATATATATATATATATATATATATATATATATATATATATATATATATATATATATATATATATATATATATATATATATATATATATATATATATATATATATATATATATATATATATATATATATATATATATATATATATATATATATATATATATATATATATATATATATATACACATACACACATATATATATATATATATATATATATATATATATATATATATATATATATATATATATATATATATATATATATATATATATATATATATATATATATATATATGTGTGTATATATATATATGTGTAGTGTGTGTGTGTGTGTGTATGTATTAAGTTTATAATTGGTTTTCTACTACTCAATGTGATAAGCGTCATCATCTTGTACTGCTAAACATCAGCTTATGCCAGAATGAGAAAGCCTTTGTTTCAAAGTGATAACTTTTATTCGCAATATTTAACTTAGCAGTTTGAAAAATGCTATAAATGTATATGAAGTATTAAATTTTTGCATCAGATATTACAGTATGATGTAAGTAGTAATTCTTGCATTAATAGAAGATTCAAAATTTATGCTAGTATAAAACCATTATACTGAGAATGCGTGCGTATTCAATGGTTTCTTATAATATGAAGATGTTTTCAGAAAATAACACCAGTTAACAAATATATGAAGTCCCTGTCAAATGCTCTTACATATGACATGGACTTAATGCAAGTTAGTTGAATAGGTTCAAAATAATTAGTAAAAAGTGGAGCAAAAATAATATATATTATTTTTGTGTTTTCCTTCTATAAGTTACACTACACACTTCTATAATTCTCTATGGTACTAATCTGAATAAATCTTGTTGATGGAAGACTTATAAAAAGATACAATAAAATAATGACTTCATTTGGATCTAGTTATATGTTCTCTCACTCAAAAAAAAAATGATTTAAGTAAATCAGAACATCTTATAATTGCAATCAGACATATATATTTTGGAAAAGAGAGGTCTATGATGTAAATTTACCAAATATTATTTTAAAAATTAAAAATATTTATAAATTTTAAATGAGTTAAAATACTAAGCATAATTTTCTCCACATTACAAAGATCCTCTAAGGAATAGAAAATGATGTGTTTTGCATACACTCTAACAAATTCTTGAGTGTGGATAAGCTAATTCTCACTAATTCTCAAAACCATCAATTAAATGTCAAATTTTAAGTTTGTATCTCAAATTGCCAAGTATTTCATAATAATACATAAAAGAAAATGGAATTACTTAATATCTTAGACTCTGTTATCATAAAGCATTTACTATGAGCTTGAAATAGTGTTACCGTTAGAAAATATTTTATTTTTTAGGTAAAAATTCTTTTGTATAGTTTTTTCCGAAGCAAATATATTAAAAATCAATTTTTCTATAAAAATTTAAGTAACTTCACTTCATTAACTTATAATATATATATATATATATATATATATATATATATATATATATATATATATATATATAATATATATATATATATATATATATATATATATATGTATATGAACATTAAAATAATCCTTAATTGATTTCTCAATAAACCCTCTCAAATCTTGATAATCAACCAATTCACGATAATTCAGTCAATGAATTACGAATTATATCACTAAGTTAAAAGTAATTGAATAAATTTCTCATAAGGAATACCATTTGGAAATAGCAATGTAATTGCTTAGATTGGAGAGGAACTAAAACTATACATTAAGGAACATTTTCCTTTTACATATATTTTACTGATTTTAGTAACGTGGTGCTCAAATTCGATAAAGATTCTAATTGAAATGTGAATAACAGAGATGGCATTTCTATAATAACCAAAAATTATGTTAGGTAAAGGTTGTTTTAATATAATTCTCAAGTGGAATGATAAGAGTTTCCATACGGTATCTCTGTTCCTTCAGTATGAATGTACCACAGCGCTTAAGACTTTTTTTTGCTCTAAATTTATTGCTTAAATAATTGTGAGTCTGTACTTTAAATACATGATATAAATATTTTATATAATAAATAATTTTAATATTTGATAACACACCAGCAGAATAATGTATGAGTCCAAAATAGACGTAATGTTTTAAATGGCTGTAATTTTGATCCGAATGCCAGAGGTCAAAATAATTTATTTATATCTCGTAATTGCTGATATAAAATTTAAATGCTTTAAATCACAAATTTAGACAGAATAATAAATAAAGTTATAATAAATAATTTAATAAGAAGAATATTTTTAAACAGTGCTTTTGTGGTTACCTGTTAATTTAAGGAACAAACTGCCAAGAAATTTGTATATGAAGTATATGTGTTATAATTTAGCATTCTAATCCATAGTAATAAAAAATAGATTTTTTATCCTATCAAAATATACTTAATATTTATAATAATGTAGTACACATGAATTTTTTTTTAAAATTCTGTTTATTTTGGAAAAATAAAATGGATAATAAAATCTCAAATTACTATTAACTACAAGTTTGGCTATATGGTTGTTTTGCTCTGGTATAAAATAAAAAGGTGTTTGAGAAATATTAATTTATAAAAGGAAAATATTGAGTTGTATTAAGTTATAAACATTTGAGAAATTGAAGTTTTGAAAGTAATTTTAAATTTATTGTTTAAATAGTAAAAAAAATATGATTAGTATCTAATGTGCAATAAAGAAGAAATATAACATTTCTAAATTCAAATTTACTTTTAAAGCACTGTCAATAAAAGCCAAAATGAATTTATTTCCTGAACCAAACTTCTGATTTATTTATGCAAAGTAGATTTGATTTTTTTATGAATAATTAATCAATTTGTTTAGAAACAGTTTATATAGAAGACTACAAGGAAAATTTACAAAGAAATATTCAAGAACAGTTTGAGTTTTAATTTATTACTTCAGTTTTTAAAATATTATTATTTTATTTTTTCTTGGGACGAAATAAATGGGGAATGAATCTGCTTTCTTTATATAATAAATATTATATAAGTCGCTTTCAAATATCCAGGATGTAAGTAAATGTTATGTCACATATTTTATGTTCATAACAGGATGCAAATATATAACAAGTACCTATATATAAGGTGAAACTACTCTTTTACAGCATTCCTTAATTTGTATTTCAATTCATATGTGCCTTATAAACACTTTTAAGTAATTATTTTTTGGTTTTAAAAATAGAAATTAATTTTTTACGTAATTTAATTATTTATATATATATATATATATATATATATATATATATATATATATATATATATATATATATATATATATATATATATATATATATATATATATATATATATATATATATATATATATGTGTGTGTGTGTGTGTGTGTGTGTGTGTGTGTGTGTGTGCGTGTGTGTGTGTATACAGAATTATGACTTTAAATTTCACGAAGTCACTAATTTTAGAAACTAATTGAAATGAACGGCTATTGTTTTTTCTTCAATGTAAGGGTACATCTTCTTATTAAAAGTGAAAAACTATAAAGAAAGAAGTTACTTCCTAGAATGAACCTTGATCATTTAATAAGAGTTTGGCTAATAAGGAAAAAATTACAAATCATAACAACGCAAAAGACGGAAATGTTTCGTTTGAAAAAAATAAAAATATCGTAAATAACTCATTTCCAGAATAAAGAGATATATCAGTTATCAATGATAACTTTTCTTTAAAGTATATAACGCACTGAATATGTAGTATGTTTTTTCAGGCAAATAATTAATTAGACGAATTACATCAGTCACTCATTTCAATGTCTTTACAAGTTATTTGTATCTGAAAAATTTAAAATTTTATCTCTGAATCTATAGAAATCAAAGCTTTATTTAACAAAACAAAATTAATTTTTAGTATTTAGATAACATAAGGAGTTCATTTCACTTTAGACTATTGATGAATGTTCCTTGGAATCTTAAAATTGATTTATGTATCAACTGCTTATTTATCATAAAATTTCAATATTTCTCCCAATTAAGCCATTACGTGAAATGTGTCTCTTAGATAAGAATGTCAATATAGTCCAATTTGTATATTGACTATAGCTTATAGATATCGTGATGTCATCTCCATCATAAGTTATTCATAAGTTTAAAGTGCAATTTTAATATATAAATACATTTATTTATGCAACGAAATTAATTAAAACATCTAATTATGTATGCATCTGTTGTGTAATCATTGATGAGCATTTATGCGCGTAAACAAAGCATCTGTATCTAATTGAGAGAAATTTTTTTATAGAAAAAGCCTTCTTCTGTTAAAGATAAATATTTGTGAATATTGTTCTATCAATTACTCTATGATGCTAAATTCATTTGAACTTGAATTTATAAAAATTATATGAATGTAGATTTTATACAATAAAATATTTGTGTTATATGCGTCATGGCATATTTTATTAAAAGTGCCGAGCTGGCAGCCGAAAGGTTTGAGCTCTTGCCTTCGGTTCAACAGTTCGTGGATTCGAATCCCACCTTGGGCATGGATGTTTGTAGTGGTTCAGAATCCACTTTAAACCGTAGGTCCCGGTCTAATTAGACCTCGTGTGCAAAAAATGACTGTTGAGCGACAAACAAACCAAACTGCTATTAAAACTATACTCACTGCTTATACAGAAGTGTAATTAATTTTCATTCTACACATAATTAATATTTAAAATTGGAACAATTTACAATATTAATTTGTCTAATAACGTGTATTTCTTTTTTGACATACTTTTGCAAATTACCAAATTAAAAAAGTATTTTACCTTTGAATCTGAATAAATTATCAAAACTAAATCTGAAATTTAAATTTGTTTTAAAATTGAAATATTTGTCTTACTTTGTGTCAATATAAGTATTACTGTATTAACACAGAATATATTATGACAGATGTACAAAATATATTATATTCAATACATGATAAATATAAAATTAAATTGCAGTTATCATAGAAGTTGTGAATTTTATTTAATTAATAGTCAGTTTCCGAAAAAAATTATAAATAACTATAAAAAAAGATTGAGAAAAGTCATTTATAACTTTTTAATATTTCATTCTCTTAATTCAAATATGATATATTTTTATTCTTATGAAATTGATGCGTACATCATCATATATATTGTACGATCATCTATATGAACCGAACGATTTCTTTGCATATAATTGTTTGCGATATGAAGAAATGGGCGCTTATTGTAATTAATTTCTATTAACTGATTTTGTAGTAATTATTGCAAGCATATCAAAGGTTAATTTTTATACTGCCTTATAAGCAGATTCAATTTAAAGCATTGTTGTTATCATGTGCCAGCTAGGCCAGCATTATAGGTGCGCTGCTCCATTTTTTCAACTAAACCATATTTTGTTGTGGAGTCCGACTTTTTCAGTACACATATGCCTTAGGCACCCATTTATAGGGTAGAAACCATTCACAACCCATTCATACAAGAAAAGGACAAAGACAGGATAGATAGAGAGAGAAAGTACATCCATGTCCGAACCGGGATTCGAAACCAATACCTTCCTATTCGCAGTCAGGCACTTAAATTGCCGACCAACTGACCACTGGGCAAGTTGGTCGGCAATTTAAAGCATTAAAATGACTAAACAATATGAAAATACCATATCTGTTTTATTAAGAATTTTAGACAAATATTATCATCAAAAATTATTATGTTGAAAAAACACCATATTCAGTTTACTTTAATTAAAATTTAATTGAATATGGAGTTTTAGCAGTTAAAATTTAAATATGCAATGAAAATTTTACTTTTTATATTTCTTGATATTATAGATTTAGATATTATGCATATACCAAAACAAACTGATAAAATGAAACAGTTAATTTCGGAACAGAATCTTTACATGAAGCTTTTATCTAATATTTTCCATTTGCGTTGAAGAAAAATACTAAGTCTCTTTCCGACAACTTTTAGGAAGCATTATGTTTCATTGTTTCAAATTCTATTCCCTAGTTGAGCTCCCAGATCATTCAAGTCCCCTATGCATTTTCTGTAAGCACAAAATGGTCTTAGAGTGCTATTGGAAGAGATCCAGCGAAATGGAAAAACCGTTTCCAACTAAGATAGGAATCCTTTCAAGTCGGATGTTTGCTCTTTCGGCGTTTGTTGCTTTTCCCATTCTGTTTTTGTTTATTTCTGACAAATCACTTTTGGCATCTGTTTTATAACAACGTATGTATCAAAATATGTCTGCATTAGGAATATTATTCCGCCACATAACGAGGGGAAAAAATTATCATTTCATCTTTTCTCTGAAAAAGGATGAAGAGGATGCTTAATGTTCAGGAAAAGTTTTGAATTAATGGGATATCCATTAACGCTAATTATTAAATCATTTGAAAAATTATTTGTCTTGTTTAATTCCTGTGAAGACTAGTAATGCGATTAATATTTAACTAGATATATTTTATCCTTATGTTAGTGGAGTTTTAATTACAATTTCGAAAAAAGAAACTACAATGGGTGATAATATGTTCGGTTAAACTAATTGGAAAATTTTCGTACGCAGTAAAATAATTAATTAAATTAACTCTAATTAATTGAAAACTTATGTTTGCTTGAATAAAATAAAATGTGGCAGTTATTTTTGTAAAATTCTTTTAAAAACTATTATAATTTATTTATATTTCAAACTTTCCCATTTAATTAAATTCTTTGTATTCCCTAAACTTTTTTTTGATCTTACACAAACATTTCTAAATGATAAATGGTATCAAACTCTAATTTCTTATTATCTTCTTCAGTATTTTGATATTGAAACGAACAGTGTTTTAGGTTATTGTTTCAGACTGTCTTTTAATATAAACTTTAGTTGAAAGGAAAAAATTGAAAATATTACTTACTTAAAATTGTTAGTTACAATAAGAATTAAAATTATTTTAGGCAAAAAATGCCTTTTCTGTTTTAATTAGCTGAAATTTATTCATGATTGTTCCTTAGTTCTAAAAAATATCAAAATCAAAATGCAATTAAAGAGTATGAAACCTGATAAATGTTTTTGTGCAATTGCAATTTAATTATGGATAATTTATATTAAAATCTTTCTAAGAGAAAATATGTAAAAAAGTTTATTATTTTGAAATCGCTTAAAAAAATTAACATATATTTAACATATCTAAAATGAGAATAGAATTGTATGACCAATAAGCAAAAATAGAGCATAAGTCAAGTGGCATTATTAACATGAATGATTTAAAATTCTGGTTAGAGTTTATTTGCTCATAAATCTCTCGTTAACTCTAACTAATTTGAACATAACAATGAAATTGATTAATTTATAATACTTGTTTGTTAAATAGTTTTGTTCATGTATGGCAGTAAATATCTTATAAAATGCTTTTTTTACAGACTTTCTTAAAATTTAATTTATTATCTACAGAATGGATATCTGATATAAGGATAGTTGAAAATTAATAATTTTAATTAAAATAAGTTTTAAAAATTTTGTAACTAAAAATTTACTGATTCATTTTTAAATTTAAACAACTTTAAATTATAATTTATATTAAAATCTTTCTAAGCGAAAATATGTAATAAAGTTTATTATTTTGAAATTGCTTAAAAATTAACATATGTTTAATATATCTGAAGTGAAAATAGTATTATATGACCAATAAGCAAAATAGAGCATACATTATTGCTATCATAATTATAAGGCACTTTTTTCAATAATGGTAAGTACCTATTATGCAAATTATGCAGATTAAACCAAAAAGTATTCTCTTTAATCCTAATGATAGCTCCAATGTTTGGAGACCTTTAATATTTTTTAAATATTTATAACTATATATTTATTCCTATTTTTATAATTTTAGTAAAATATTTAATCATGTGTATTTGTTTGTCAACGATAACAAAATATTAATAAATTTAAGTAGCATTATTAACATGAATGATTTAAAATTCTGGTTAGAATTTATTTGCTCATAAATCTCTCGTTAATTCTAACTAATTTGAATACAATAATGAAATTTATTAATTTATAATACTTTCTGGTTAAATAGTTTTGTTCATGTATGGAAGTAAATATTATATGAAATGCTTTTTTTACAGGCTTTCTTAAAATTAAATTTATTATCTATATAATGGATATCTGATATCAGGATAGTTGGAAATTAATTATTTTAGTTAAAATAAGTTTTAAAAATTTTGTAACTTAAAAATTTACTGATTCATATTTAAATTTAAGCAACTTCAAATTATAAGTGATTAAATGTTTTGTTTAAAAAAATTTATTTTCTTATATATCATTTTTGCTACATATTCTGAATTTCAATTGCATAAATCTCAAATGTTTCTTAACTATTCGTGAATACAAATTGTTTACCAACAGACCTGACATATAGGAGACATGTTTGCATATTATTAATTTAAAAATTAAACTTAATAAAAATACCTTGGAAATTAATGTAATATATTATATTATAATTTAATAAAATTAATATGGCTTTTATATATTTTACCACCGTGAAATTAAAACGAATATTTTAAAAATAATATAATCGCACACATCTTAATTTTCAAGCATTTCGTATCAAACGCTATAGCCTTTCGTAAGATAAAAATATTTTTTCCTTGAGTTGGCTTGTTTAACCGTTAAACTAATTTGTATTTAAAGGGTAATATATTGAAGACACCATCAAAATGTTTCTTCTTCCATTATATGTTTCCACTTAATGGAAACAAAGTATCAAATTAAACAAAGAATACAAATTAAGTTTCCTGGCTGGACAATTCATTCCATGATCTATCACCTTAGGAGTGAACTAACGTAGAAAATGTAGGTTAACACGTCTTACATATCAACTAGTACCGCCAGTCCTACAAGTAGGTTGGAAGACAGTACCCGCCTTCTTTCAGCGTTTTGTTGATTTTTTTCATTAAGTAAGTCTTTCGGATTAGCTTCTTCCCATGGCATAGCGCCAAATGACAGAAAAGAACAAAATGAAGAAAGGATAGCATAAGAATTCTGGAAGAAGAAGAAACAAAGCCTGAAGAAGGGAAAGAGAGATTGTTGAGAAAAAGGAGTAAGGCGGGATGAAATATCGCAGTTCTCTTTAAGAATTTGTTCAAAGATGTGGAATTGTTTGATCTTATCTCTCAGTTAATGTTCCGTGCTGCTGATTGTTGTTCTTTGGAATGTTATAGTTAATGCACAGTTGAACTGGAGGTGGGTGTTAGCTTCATGGGCGTTGCATGCATTCCGTATCAAGAATTCGCGAAATGCAGTTTTCCAAAGAAGGATTCTGAAATATGCTGAAGTTTTAATTATTAAGAGGCACTTTACTGACCATTTCAAAGGGAGAATTTTATTTTAAGCAATGTTAAAAACAGTAAACTGTTGAGATTATTTTGAAGGTACGTACAAAAAAGCTAATAGTTGAGATTATAAAATTAAAAGGAATACTTTTCTGCGTCATATGTTGGCATACAGAATTTTATTAGTACTACCAGTTATAATGAATGTACTACCAGTTATAGTAAATGATTCTCATTATTCAATAATAATTACAGGTGTTCTTTTTAATTTATATTACCTAAGAAAAAAGTAATAAAAATAGAATGTCGTAAACTATATAAAGTTTTATAATTAATTAAAATACACTTTTAAATAATTATTTAAATATTTAATTCTGGCTTAATAGCTGATGTTTGAAATTGGTTAAGTAAAATGAAATATTAAATTTAAAAAAAAAAAAAACTATAAATTCCTCATGGTTTTTTAAGAAAAATATACTCATAAGTTAATAATATGAATTGAAATACAAGAGTTTAATTTGTTATTTAAAATAACGGGTATTTATAAATAACGGGATTTTTAAATAATGGGTAATGGGCTCACAGCAATATATAACTCTAAATTACGTTATTATTTATTTAAAAAATGTTTCTTCAAGTACACCCAATGGACATTAGTTAATTAAAGCATTACTTAGTTTTATGAAAATACAATGCTATTTCAGTTTAAAATTAACTAGAAGAAATCTTTAAATTTCTTCTGTTTCAATTAATTCAATCAAATAAAATATACGAGAATTTAAATTTAGTTCAGTAAATAAAATTAATTGTTATTATAAGAGCAATTTCTCTTATAATAATCAGTCTGGCGTATTTTGAATATACTAATTCAAAACCCATAAATGTTTTCAAATTAATCGTGTAATATATATGCACACAACAGAATTAGATAAAAATGTATTATCATATTCATTCTTCTGATGCAGTCAGTTAGTGCTCAGTCCCTAAAAATATGTAATACGAATATTCAAATTTCAGATCTTGTAATCATGAGTGTATATTATATGTTTAGATATTATTTAATATCACTTTTCTGGTATTAGTTATATAATATCAAATATAATTGTATTAAATTGTTAACTTAAAATACTTTTATGATTTTTCTAATTTTTATAAACGAAAAAAATGCAGAGCTAACATCTACACTAAGAATTTATTTGGTAAGATACACGAATCATAAAAGGAAATTCCAAATTTTTGTAAGTAGTTAAAATAAAGGGCAAATTAAGCTAATAATTAAGGGGGGAACAAAAACGGCAAATAGCAAAATATATTAATAAATTCTTAGTTAAGGGAAAGTTTGCTTTTATTTAAAACATAAATGTAGTTATGTGGTTAATTAATTGTTTGATTGTGTTTTATGGATCAAAGTCCAGAAAAGAACAAGCTGCGCGAATGTTGTGGTTAGAGATAAGCAATCATAATTTTAATTTTATAAATAATGAATAATAAATGAAAAAATAATCTTATCACATTTCAAGGGATTTTATAAAATCCTTCATAACTGTATATAAAATTAAAGTTATCAATACGGTTTTATAAGTTTAAAGATTTCTGCAAATATAATCTGTTAATGTATTTTTTTAAAAAAATGCATTTAATTAAATAAATTTTGATAAATATTCAAAATAAAATAGCTCTTAGATAAAAATAATATTTAAACTTGTAAGCTAAAATGGAATTTATCATTTTTTCATATTATTATTTTTGTTTTCCAAAAGTGAGTTTAGTAAGGATGTTTTATCAGTGTAGCTTTTTAAAACAGCTCCCTTATAAAAATTGAAATGTGAATAATAAAATGCAACTGATGGAATGTATTGATTATCGAGTCATTTCAGTGGCTTTGACAAAATCCGAGAAACTGTCTAGTGTATCATGTAATAAATTTTTTATTGATTTGTTTTCATTTATATCTCTGATAACAAGACTCCCTTTATTATTTTCGGATCTGCTGAAAGTTTAGTGTTGTGTAAAATTTTATTTCTTTTCTCAAAGGTATAAAGTTATAGTATTCATATAATTAATGAGAAATAAAATGATACTCCTTTTATGGGAAACATTTTATTAGCAGGTAAATACTTTTGAATTGATATGATAAGTAAAAATTTTTTTGTTTAGAATTTTATTCCTTCAAGATGTACTACAGAACCTGATTATTTAGAAAAACTAACAATAGGCTACTTTTTCTGTAGTTCATGTTCATATGGGTCATTAAAAACGGAAAGAACTATCTTGCTTATCTTGTATGTATTTACTTTGAAGCATAAAAGAAAAAGATAAAATGTACTTGGTTTTATGAAGGATCACTGATTTAAAATAATTTTTCTAACTTTTTTAAAAGGCAAAGATGTATAAAAATATTTTTATAAAATATTTAAAACGTTTTCTTAAAATTATAACTATAGTTTTGCAATTAAATACTGTAATCATTATTTACAAGGAAATATTTTTTTAACTCATGGCTTATTTATTAATATAAAACTGATTGTGGTGGACCAGTCATACAAAATGATCATTAAGTTTGCCTCAGGTGAACGGCTTCTTTCGAGTTAAGTTGTTAATTATTTTATGATGTATATATTTATGATGTCTTTATTACTACATAAAAATGTATCTATGAAATTCTTCAAGTAAACTACGAATTTGCAGTTTTGATTATTTCTATATTTCCAGGAGAGATGGAATAAATATTTTTTCTTATCTCTTTACTGCATATTGCATTTTATTATTTACACATGCATAAATAAAGTCATTACGATTCACGATAATGTTATTTTTAAGACCATTAAATATTAATATTTCATTAATTACTTAAAAAGTTTACATAAGTTCAGTAGCGTGTGATATCTAATCATAAATATTATGAAGTTAGCAGAGGCTTAATAGCTAAAATTATTTGGAACAAAGAAAACTTCTTTCTCGTCTAATCTTTCAAAATCTGCTTATAATGCATCTTACCATGAATTTTTCAAAGTAGAAAAGAAAAGTTTATTTTCTTATCAAAGCTCTTCGATTTACATGACAGTTCCTTTTTGCATGACCATATCAAAATGGCCTCCGGGCCTGTTGCCAACCGGGAGATGAAAATGATTGAGTGGTTGACCCTCTTTGAATGCATGACGTCATCGGAGAAAAGTTTTATATTTATTTGATATGTTTTGTTCATGATGTTTTTATTAGCTGGGCCTATCATTTGGATATTTGGTTGGTTGTTTATTTCATGAAAAAGAATCCTCTTTTTATTTCCTATTTTCCAAAATATTTAAATTATTTTCTAGTAGTAAATAACCAAAATCTAATATTGCAACTAAAATATTTCGTAATAATGATCTTTAATTTAGAGTTGAAGTTTTATGGCTAAAATAAAGGTACTATTTTTAATCAAAAGGATAAAATTAAATAAATATTATGGAAATTTACTTCTTCCATGAACGAAAAGAAGTTAAATAATTTATTGAATAAGGTAATGATTTATAATTTCATATAAAATATAGCGTTTATATTTTGATGTAAACAAATTTAAAAAAGCACCATTAAAATAAAAAAATTGGGCAAAAGTGTATAAATGTTTTTTTCAACGCAGTTAATTACATGAAAATATTTGAAAATTGGACTAAAAAGTGCAAGTGTAACAGCTTTACTACTTCTTGTATTATTTTCTTAAACAATTTGGAAATACTGTCGCATGTATTGAGTTAAAACACAAACCAGTAAATATCTTAAAATATTGAGAGGAAACACAAATTTTATCGTAAAATATTGGAATCCTCATGATTTGATATTTTCTTTTGTTGAATTTCAAAACCCTCTTAAACGTTTCGTATATAGAGTGTTGAAATAAATTCAGATTCTTATAAGAAATTTATCCAAATTATTGATGTAGTTTAAATCAAACAAAGCTCTTAATTTCTTTTGAATTTTTAAGTATAACTTTGGTCTTTGATAGTAAGTATAATATTTTAATATTCTAGGGTATAATAATTTGAGGATATACATTTCTACATAAGTAATGAAAAACGTCACCTAATCAATTTCTCGAAAATAATTTTGTGATGCTCCATGAAAAATTCCATGCTTACTAGTAGTATTACAACTTTAAAATAATCTGCAAATTAATTGATGATTATGGAATAATGGAATGTATAAGCCGTTATATTTCCTTGCAAATAATTCAATGTATCTTTAACGAGCTAATGATATATTAAAATTTTAAAATAGTTATATATTTACTAATATATTTTATTTATTAATTTTTATTTTTCTATAAGAACAAGTGATAAGAATTGGATAGCTTTTTAATTTCATCATTCAGTGGTTGTGGACAACAAATTGGAAACCACAGTATCCGTGGTACATAATTTCAAAAAAATTTCGATATGAAGGAATTTAATTAAACCATTCATTAAACATCTTATTTAATTTGTACTTTACATAGCTCTATTTCATTTATTGTTTTCATTATAGAGTGTTTAAAATTCTCCAATATTAAAAAAAATTATCTCCCTGTTTCTTCCAAATTCTATGATGCATTTTAATAACAGTATTATGATTATGCATTTATTACTTTTTTGTATAATACTATAGAAGCGTGCATTCGGTCTCGTAAAGAATTTCAATTTGAAATTTTGTCTATTTTTAGAGTTTATGCTTATTAATTTTTAGATTTCTTTGTTTAATGTAACCAGTTTCCTATCTTGAGAGTAGATAGATTTGAAATCAACAAAACTTCCCCCTTTTTTCACGCAATTTGAACCATTCCTTTAAAATTAATACTGGATCTACATGTGGTGTATAAATTCCTTAAATTATTATTTTTGTTCCATTTTTTAGCATTTACCGGTCCAAATAGCCTTAACCGAGTTAAAATATAATTTGAAATAATGCTAGAACATTGAAATTTTCAGATTTTCCTAAGTTAAAATTTTGTATTGAGTAGACATTTTCTTATTTATGATCTCATTCGTGTTTATTAATAATATAATATGCAATTATTGTGGAAAAAACATATAAAGGACATTTTTTACAATAAATATAGAAAATGTTCAGTAGAAAAAGGCTTGTTCATTCAAATATGATAACGACTAAAATAAACTGAAAAGCAAAAAAATTAAATATGAAAGATGTATATATGGTTTGCATCATATCTCTCTCAGTTTTCTGTTTGTATATTTTGAAGATTTAGAATATATAGCATTATATAATATTAATTATTCAAATATTATACATACATTGTATTCTACTTTAATCAGAAAACAATATATATTATATTATGATTAAAGAAAAAAGTTTGGCATATATCATAAATAAAATTATATTACCAACTTTTGAGTTTATAACACTAAAATGGAATCCAATAGTTGTAAGAATGAGTTTTAAATGATCAGAAAGTTGGGAAATTTATTTGCGATTAAACCAGTGTTTGGAGAATCTAGATATATCAGTAAAAACAGATGCTATTCTCTTGGACATTAAGTTAAATAGGAACTAGGGGATTTTATTGGCACAATGTTTGAATTACTGCACCAATAATATATAACCACATTTCTCAATATATTTAAATTAGCGTTGCTAAAAATGCAAAAAATAGTGAGTCCCTCTAGGGCTTAGGCAATTTAAAATATCTTTATACATCTTAAAATAAGTTTGCCCATCTTCAATCAAATAAATGATATCTATTATATACCTATTATCTCTCAATAACATAACCGTCTCTATATATTTGGATTACATGTGTGCTAAGGTAAATATCTCAGTAAGTGCGTAAATTTGTATTAATTTCTAGATGATCTATTCATTTTACTGAGAATATATAACTACCATTAATAAATGTGTTGATATAACATAGACATTTAGTATCATGATATTCAGCCATTTATGTTCCTATGAACACATTAATATTAATTATTGTTGTAAAAAAAACAATTTCTATTTAATTTTAATGTAAGCAAGAAAGAATTACTTTTATCTAAAATAATTTTATAAGAAATCAAGACAATATTGAACATTATAATTATTTAAATTTAATTGATGTAATTTATAAATTTTAGTAAAGTTATCAAATGCAGTTTTATTCCTTTTTATCGCTAAATAATACCTTTCATTTGCCATATTAAAACTTGGAAATATGTTTTTAGTCTAGCAACTCCTTAATGGTTGTAACAGATTTCTCTGAATTTTCGCAAATAAATTCTTATTTCTTTCCTTTATTCAAAATAATTATTTCCAAAAGTCTCATCCTCATAAAGTCAAATTTTAGTAAATATTTTCCATTCATCAGTTGCTGAGGATATTTCCCGGCACTTTCTACAAATGTATTGATATTTCGAAGAATGCCAAAGCATTTCATGTCAAATGCAAATAAACTATTTTTAGAAAAGGAAAGATCAGGAGAAATGGTAATTTCTTAAAGCTATTACAAAGGAAAAACCTTCTTTTTCTTGTTTCTTCTGTGAAAAAACTTCGAAATAGGATTATTCTTCAGTTAATGTCGCTTTCGTAGTCATGACAACCATTAATAGAGTCACATTGCCGTTGCCAATTCCTCAGAGAAAAGAGCCACTCTAATAATGATAGCGGAATAAAAATGCGGCACTTTTGTTTTTTCCCTCCGGAATTATTACTCTTACATTGTTTCTTTCACATTTCACAGTGCCGAAGTATAAGATATGAGTTTGGAATTATTTGTATGAACAAACGGAACAATTTGTTTCTTTAGCGAAATTCTTGACGCTCAGGAAATTTAAATATTCCATACCTTAATGATTTTCCCTTAAAATTAAGCAACTACATTACACGTAACTCGATTTTGATTAAAGAGTGCTTATTCGTTATTTCCATTAAATATAATTAGATCATAATATAAAATCATCGTAAAAATTTATGAGTTATCATGTCACGAAAATATTTGCTTAAGAATTGCTGATTATTAATAATTTCTTACTTTGTTTTTTATAACAAAACATATTGATTATTAAAGCATATAAAAGATACATGTATCAAAATGTAAAAATGATAATTATTAGTTGTTTTTTTATGAAATTTCATAATTAGTTCTATTTAAAAAAATTTTATGTTTATTATTACATCATAAATAGTAATTGATTTTTAAACTACACACATTAAGTTAGTTTAGTATTTCTATAATATACTGCTTAAGAAAAGTGAATATACTATTCTTAAAGAAAACATATATTCTTGAAATTGTACTATTGCAATGCTATAATATTCTTCTATTTCAAGAACTGAAAGTTTGAACAATTTGGATAACTATTTTCAAAGAAAAAATAATTTCATAAATAAATTTCAGCGTTATATTATTCTGAAAATGATGTATTATAAATTTAAATTGATAAATTACATTTTGACCTAAGACATTCTAAGCCTTTGTAAATTATATTATTTTAGAAATGGTTATAAAATTGTATTTTTTTTCAGATATATTTTGTTATGAAAATTAACATTATTGCCTTTGTAATATTTAGTTATAACTTTATTACATAATTAATTAGATTTATTTTCTATGATTTAGAATTTTAAAGATTATTTGTGCAATTTCCATTGAAAGGTACCGTACGCCATTACATGAATATGACTTTCCCTGTTTCGAAATAAAATATTTCCTTAAGGCGTAACTAATATATAATAACTGAAAACTTCACTTAAAGTGTATTTTTTAATGGTGCATTGAAATAACCTTGATAAGAGTATGTACTTGTTGTTGAAAAGTAATCTATGCTTCAGTTTTATGTTGTATAACATAAAACTATATATATATATATATATATATATATATATATATATATATATATATATATATATATATATATATATATATATATATATATATATATATATATATATATATATATATATATATATATATATATATATATATATATATATATATATAACTGAAATTTGTATTATTCAAATTTTTGTAAGAGCAATTTGAGAATTAGTTAACCATCTAATTTTTCTATTTTAACTAACAACTTTTGTTTGAATTGTTTTTCAGGTTTTAGATGTTATATATGATTCTAACGATGCATTTCGGAAATACATTTTATATTATTTCTTTTAAGAAGAATTTAAAGCGAATATATTCATCAAATTAACTTGAAATATTAACTTCTAATGCATACATTTACTTAATTTTATTATTTTTATTACTAAAGCAGCACATTTTACAGTTTTACTGTTTTGCTCCAATTTTCTTAAGTAATATATTTTCAAATGTATCAACTTGGTAAAATTAATGCTTACTTTTCTTTTCATGCATATCACTTTGAATATTTCATTCACTCACTCATCGGTACTACAAGGAACGAAAGATAACACTTTATGTAATAGTGCAAATGGTGGGCGGGCTATCACATCGATGAAAGTGATTGGTTCTTCGTAACTTAAAAGTAAGGACCAAACACACAAGAGCTCCAAGACATAGCCTGCCGATATCACAGATAACATTTCAATTCATGAACATTGGAAGCACGATCTATTTTATGCGCACTACCCACCATTAATGAACACGAAAGCATAAACTAATGTGTATTAAAATGAAATTTTAATATATTAAGTATTATTTTTTTGTAATATATTTCAATCATATTACTATTTCTAAATTTGGTTTCTAAGAGTTTTTAATACTGATAACAATAGGTATAGTAGTGTATTTTTATATCTATATTAAATAAATAATAACCAACATAATCAGTATAAAAATCTAAACTTTTTTAATAGCAGAAAGCAAACATTGATTGTAAAACAAAAACAAGTATACAATATAACAAAAATGGTTAATACATATTATTTAATAAAATGTTATTTAGAAAATAAAATACAAAATCTCTTATCAAGCCTCAAAATATAGATTAATTGTTAATCTTTAAAAATTTAATAAAGTTCTTATTTTATTAAATGCTTAAAGAATATATATTATTAAAAAATTTAATAAATTCTTACAGCCTAGTTTAATAACTATGATGGCTTTTTTTGAAAGAAAAACAAATTTGCTTTTATTAACTTTCTTTTTAAATACAATAAATTTTCTAAAAAAATTTGAAATTTTACTTTTTAATTTAAATTTACTTTTTAAAATACTGTCTTACATTTCTTTCAACTTGTTTGAGACATTATTATTCATTTATATTTTTTTACTTCACAAATAAAGAAGAAAATACGAAGAATAAATCAATAAAAAATGAGATGATGGTTAGTAATGAACAAATTCAAAACAAATACATTTTAACATTAAACGTAATTATAATCATTACAGTAGAGAAAATTTACTGCCACTTATTGAATTATATTTGAATAAAAGAATGTAAAAAAAATTCTTATTTTATTTATTCAGTTTTTAAATGAATAGTAACATTATGACTTTGATAGAATATTTTAGAACTAAACTTTTAAAGTAATATACAACATAAACTTTGATTAAATATTGTGGACTTTTTATTTTTTATTAAAATGTTACTAATCAAATTATAAATCGCAAATAAATACTTTTAAGAAAACTTACAAAATATCTTATGAATGCAATTATATTTATATTATAAAAAACATACTATAACATATATATATATATATATATATATATATATATATATATATATATATATATATATATATATATATATATATATATATATATATATATATATATATATATATATATATATATATATATATATATATATATATATATATATATATATATATATATATAGATGAAAATACTCACAATAGATGAAACAAAAGTACAGTAGAAAATAGAATATATAATACAAGTGCAAGTAAATCAAATAGAATTTATATATGAGAATAGTAGGAAGAATTCTCATATATAAATTCTATCTGATTTACTTGCACTTGTATTATATATTTTCTACTGTATTTTTTACTATATGTATTTTTCTACTGTACTTTTGTTTCATCTGTTGTGAATATTTTTATTTTTCTGCATATAAATTTATCTTTTCTACATATATATATTTAGTTAAATTTTTTAACTAAGTTCTTTTAATACGAACACTCTTCAGGGGAATTGCTCGAAGATTTTTAGACATTTGTCCTTCGAGCATGTCAGAAAGGAGTGTTCATTTTGCATAGCTGGCCATCTCCCTCCTGATGAAGACGTGGTCCCTATGCCTTCTTCTTGTCTATTGCATCATATACTTTAGTATCTTTCACAATTTTATATTTCTGATTTCACTTTTCTTCATGTTTTATCTTATTTATACAGGCAAATCTTTCTTTAGCTGCTTTTGCGCTGGCTAGATTTCCTATTATGCATTGTAGTTCCAACATTATATTTTCAGTATTGTATTTATTAATTTATATTTATATATGTTTTTACTTTGTATTAATATATATATATATATATATATATATATATATATATATATATATATATATATATATATATATATATATATATATATATATATATATATATATATATATATATATATATATATATATATATATATATATATATATATATATATATATATATATATATATATATATATTATAAAGTATCCTTCACACCATCAGTGTAAAAGTACAACACTGAAGAGTATACCTGATATGCATATAAATCTAGATATCTCATGGCTGTTAGCACCCTTTCAAGGTACACCAGAGCATTACTTACATGCCAGCAGATTATGCTCCCCCTCATCAGGATGCTTTTACAAAAACTCACAAGCTTCCGAATAATGCAGTCTTATCCTCTGCAACTCTTCGAGGATGATTTGAAATGAAATTGTTTGGGAGGAAATTTGGAGGAATTTCGTTATATAAAACACGGTAGAGTATCAGTTCTATAGTGTAATTTGTCAGAGATGACACCAATTTACTCTTTTAACAACGCTGCTCAAGCAGCAGTTCTTTCTTCTGGGAAGGATCACAGATTCTGCTTCCAATTTTTGAAAACCTTTGGTATGGCTACTTTTTTAAAAATCAAGAGATTAGTTGTCTTCGAAATTGAGGCATCTTCAATAAAATCATTAACAATACAAACAATAATAAGCAAACTCTGTCATTTTTCTCATTTTGTTTCATTCATAAAATGAGATACACATTCCGAAAATGAAAATGTGTAATCTAAATACATTATCATTCTAACAATGTGTAACTCAAGCTTTAACGATGTGTTTCTAAGCATTCTAATGATATGTTTTATATTTCATCCTAAGCAATAACATAAATTAAAATCTCAGAGCTTTCTTATTCATTGCAATAAATATGTACAGTAACATTATTAAAGTGAACATAATAAACATTGCTTAAGGAAGTGACATTTTATTTCAAAAAATTTTGCTTTATGTAACCAGTTATTAAATCATTAAAATAGTATTAAATCTGTGATTTTATCCAAAGCAAAATCTTAATTCATTATAGAATTAAGGATGAAAATATTAACTGGTGGTATTAATCAGATCGAAGTTACATCCAGTTTCTGCGTCTCGGTGGGAATACAACCATTAGCTGCTTAAGAAAACTAATTCTGCACTATATTGAAAATGAGCTGGCATTTTACATCTATGGAGAAATCCAGAAACATAATTCACGTGTGATATTATGTCTAGGCTATCATATTTTGTAGATTTCAATCATTATCGAAAATAATTATTTGTCCCTGATTTAAATTTTTTTAGAAAGTTATTTTCATTATTTTTAAATTATTTCAAAACCTTTCAGCTATTATATTAATATACTAATAACTTAAGATAATTAAAGAAATCAAAATTCTAAAAACGACCACATAGCGGATGAATATCTGTGTAAAGAATCAATCCTACTTTTCACTACTACAACTAGTTTCCTACTTTAGACAACAACAAATTGAGCTCCTCCTCTATCGTCAAACATTTTTGACGTTTACGCATTTCGCAAAGCTAATTTGTTCACCATCTCAATCCCTAATAAATGATGTGTGAGTCTGAAGGTGATACACAGAATGTCTTTGAGAAAGGTATTGTAAGTTTTACAGAGAAAGATATTGTAAGTTTTACATAAAATAAAGATAAAAACGAAATTTTTTTTGCTGAAAATGGAAGAAGAGAATCACAAATGAAAATTTTTCTGATTTTCAATCTGTGGAGTATGCTAGTTTTGAGTTCGACGTCAAAAACGTCACTTCCGTGGCAGTGAATGAAGTTTGACTTTCAACTGAATAAAAGACAATGAATACAAGGATGATGGGCTTTGCTTCGATGAGTACGATGTCTCAGCGAAGTCATTTAACCGATTCAGAAGCTTGGAGAGTTGTTGGTAGGTTAGAAGGAGGCCAAATTCAAGCCGGAGTAGTGCCAGCCATTGGAGTGTCACAAAGTGTGATTTACAGGATCTGGAACCGTTTTTTAGAGACTGGAAGTGCAGGCCGAAGACCAGAGCAAGGTCTTAGACTGGCAACAACGCCCAATAAAGATCGTTATTTTGTGTTAACGGCTCAGAGACACCGAAATATGAACGGTACTCTTCTCCAACAACACCTTTGCTTGGCTACTGACCTCACGGTTTCAACTCAGACTGTCCGAAACCGGCTCTATGGTGTAGGTCTGTATGCTCGTAGACCGATGGTATGTATTAAACAAACATCAAGGCATCGTCGCGACCGCAGGGAGTGGGCAACAGAGCATGTGAACTGGAGGAGAAAAGAATGGAGCAAGGTTATTTTTTCTGACGAGTGGCGTTTTTCTGTTCATCCTGATAAAGGCGTATTTTCATCTGGAGGGAACGTGGCAGTAGGAATAATCCAGTGTTCATGTACGAAAGTGTCAGATTTGGTGGTCAGGGAGTGTTGGTGTATGATTGCATCTATATTGACGGGCGTACAGACCTCTATATCTTTCGAGATGGACCTCTGACTGGTCGCCGATATAGGGATGAGATCCTTAGACCTATTATAGTCCCTTACGCTGCAGCAATCGGATATGACTTCATTTTAATGGACGATAACTGCATGCCACATCGTGCTAACCAAGTAGGGGATTTCCTTTTAAAGGAAGGAATCGTAAAAATGGAAATGCCAGCGTGTTCTCCAGACATGAATCCAATAGAGCACGTTTGGGACGCTCTAGGAAGACAATTTGCTGCCCACCAACCACCCCCACAAACTCTCCAAGAACTGGAAAAAGCTCTTCTGGAAGAGTGGGACAGAATACCCCAATTCGTGATTAATAGCTTTATTGACTCCATGCATCATAGGTGTTCAACGTTGCTGGCCGTCCGTGGAAACCATAATCTTCTGAAAATGACTTCCTTTGAAGACAATAACTTTTCTTAGTCTTTTTTCTCATATGCACAAATTGTGTTTTTTTTCTTTTGTACACAAATGGGCAATAAAATGCATTTTTTCTGCCAAAAGTGTGTAGTTTATTCTCATATAACCTACTAAGTCTGTCGACCACGTATCAATCACCTAAAAAGTTTCCCAGCCACAGGATCCACTTAAAACCGCAATATTCTTTAATTGTTTTGAGCAGCGTATATATATATATATATATATATATATATATATATATATATATATATATATATATATATATATATATATATATATATATATATATATATATATATATATATATATATATATATATATATATATATATATATATATATATATATATATATTATATATATATATATATATATATATATTATTAATTTTATATACATATAAAGTATCAAACAAATTTTCATTTCAAAATTATTCCAAATAAGGCGTTACAAAAATAGCATGAAAATTGAAATTGACATTCTTATTCAAATATGTTTTTGTTACTTTTGATAATACACATTTTAAGTAAAATATTCAAAATTGCCATTTTCGAAAGTTATTTCTTTTATTAGCCACATTTGTAAGTAAACTTATTTTTATTTAATAATTACTTTTAGTACATGTAACAAGAAAATCAAATTAATATAATCAAATAACCAGCATGAAAATATGTAGAAAAAATATCAATTTAATTTTTGAAAGCACAAACTGAGTCATTTGTGACAAAAATGAATACTTTAAAAATGATTTGTTGAGATGCCAAACTTTTTTTCTATAAATTTTATAAAATATTATAGTAGGGAATCTAGGAATAAACAGAATTTATTATGTATGTTAAAAGTAATTTTTTACAAACTAGAAAAAGATGGGCGTAGAATTGATTGCTTAATTTCCGTTTAATTTTACGGATCTGACTTGCAGAAGATATATTTCAAATGCCAACAGATCCCATTGATATATAGATGAAATTCGTATACTGTTCCAAGAAATAATACCTGAGGCGATATTGGGCTCTAATAAGAGAACAGGAAAACAGCCTTCAAGGCAAACTGACCACGTGCACAGGAAATCTACACTGGTTCATTGAAAGGAGTAATTTTGTTGCGATTTTGTTGTAAAGGTGTTGCGATGGGGGTAATTTTCTCCCCACCTTTTCTGCGGTTAGGTGACCTTCATTTCATATCTTATAGATTTTCCCCTATGAGCTTAAAACTACTTTTTTTATTATTATTTCTTTTATTTTATTTATAAAAGGATGTTTTGCTGTGATTTACACAAATTCAATTTCAACAATCAATTCATTTTATCTCAGTAAAAATACTGATTGTCTTTATACAACTTTGCTAAATATCGCTAAAATTATTTCTACATTTATTTGGCCGAAAAAGTCATCTTAAAAACAACTGATAGACTTCACATGCATATATAATCTGCAGACATCAAAATATAATTGTTTATGTAGTTATATTAACTGGACTATGTCAGCAAACAAATAATAAATAAAAATGGAAGCTATATTATATGTAAACTACCTGTATGATTGACTACCATGTAATGAAAACAAGATTTTACACCTATACTGAAGTCCTATAACACAAGTGCCAGTTCATTCTTAATACTTTTATTATACATTTAACAACTCCTTAGCATGTCCTATATACACCCCATCAGTAGGAAACAACATACAGATGTCTGCTAACCGCAATAAGGGTCGAGATGGACAATTTACTTTTATTTCATCTTTTCTTTAAATGAATGCGATTTTAATGTATGTGTGTATTGCACAAATACTGCTTGAACATTCTATTGCGGATTGATACTCAGCTAAATTATATATTATTTTAAAAAAAGCATGATATATATATATATATATATATATATATATATATATATATATATATATATATATATATATATATATATATATATATATATATATATATATATATATATATATATATATATATATATATATATATATATATATATATATATAAATACTGCCTAAATTGTATGTATCACATTACGCTGACATTAATATATAGACATAGTAGTAAATAATGTTACAATTTTTCTGATTATTTGTTTTGACAATTTTTTCTGCCTTGTTCTGCTGTTTGATCTCATTTCGAATAAAATTTAAGAAAAACCTAGTAACAGAGTTATATCATTTAAGGGGTTAAAAGCATATTCATATATGTAGCATTCAAAATTTCTAAGTTTGGAAAATTTCTCAAAAATTTCGAAACTTAGACAAAAAATAAAATTAAGTATTTTAAATATAACATTAAATAATAAAATAAATAGAATAATAGAAGGATTGATTCTAATATCTCGTCAAATGTAATTATATTCTCAGCTCAAGTAGATAATTGTTATTAGTTTTAAAAGTTGTAGCTGAGAATGAAAGTATTTATACCCAAAACATTAATGTGTTTTTGATGTACTTAACTCAAAAACTCTTCGTAATAATGCTTAAAGCGTTAAAATTAAATGGATATCAAATTTAAGTTTAGTCATATTAACTTAAAATGGAAAATGTGTTGTACTAATATAACATTTTTTTATGTAAGCTTATTTATTGACCGATTCAGAGAAAATTTCCAGATTGCAAGCAACGTTGTTCTACTTTACTTGCAACAAACATAATAGGCGCACTTCAAAAAGATAAAAATACACATTTTCCTTAATGTAGAGAAAGAAAACTAATCTAAAATGAAAAAAATACTAAAAATTAATCAAACGTTAAGACTCAGTACCAGTTAGACGTCTATTGATTTCTTTTTATTCTGTATAAATTATGCATGTAGTCATTTAATATAAGAGTTCAAGGATCTATGCATTTTTCATTTTCTTCCTCTGCTTCCCTTTCTTCCACTATAAATAGCTTAAAAATTTCAATTCCATTATTGAGGGGAACCGTCTATGAAAATTTTCACTTTCCGGGCTGTAATCAGCAGGGGCAGAGAGAGAGAGAGCCTCGGGGGCTTAGCACGAGGTTTAACCTTAATGAAGAGTTACCCGCAGAAACCATAAATTAAAATGGCTCAAAAATTTCTAATCATCAATCGTGTTGGAAGGTTGTTCTGAGCCATTAATCTGTATAGACCGAGACGGGAGTTAGAGGACAAGATGGATTTCAAATGCCTCAGGGTTTTCCTGCGGAATAAGCTTCTCTCGAATTATTTATCTGGCATCCTGCTGAGAGAGTTGAGCTTTTAAAATGAATGGCATTGAGAAAAATCGCAATAAATCCATTAGTTTGTTCTCTTTCCATCTTACTTTTTAAATGACTAGAGAGGAAGGGCTTTCATTTAAAATATTATACTAGTATTATGATAGTGAATGATGTGCTATATATATGTTCATCATAAAAAATTTCTTCATTATATTAATTTCATAGTATGTTTTTTAATAGAATTAAGATTTATGTGTATGGTCATTTATAACATTAGCTTTTATTTTCACAAGTGTGAAATGCTTTCATAAATAAATCAAACTATATATACATACAGTTATTGTATGAGTGCTCAGTTCTAAAAATGTAAATTGTTTCTTATTAATTTATTTCTTAAAATGATATCATATTGCTTCGACTTTTTTTAAATAACATTCTGCACTTATTTTATTTAAATAAATGCAGAATTATAGTGTTTCTTTTTAGTTGTAGTATATTTAAAGCTTCCCAAATTTAATTTTAATTTAAATATTTAAATTATATTGTACGTAGATTTTATTTTAATTTTTAATGGTCTTTACATTTTAGGCAAAGGTATTATTTAATGATCATCAACTTTTGCAAGTTTTTATTCTCACGTTTACACATATTTTTAGAATTGATATACTGCTATATAATCTGATTCAAATCAGAATTACTTAGAGAAAATATGTTATATACATGTCTTTAACAATCTTAGTTATGAAATTATTTTTACACAATCTATTTTTATTAATTTTTAAAGTTTTATTTAACATTTAAACAATATATTTATAGAGGTTATATTGCTCCATACTTGGACTGCTTACCTTTAACCATGTATCATGATAGATTAAGAATTTTTTTCTTTGTCAATATCATTTATAAAATTTATCTCATCCAATTTTGTTCTTATTTTATTATTATACATTTTCATTAAGTGTTTGGAACCGTTGAATTAAATTGTTTTATCGATTAGATCATTATAATTTTTGAATACACTTACAAATGAATTTCTCATTATCCATGTTTCATTTGATTAAAAGCGTATATATATCTTTATTTTCAAACTGCCTGTGTCTGCACAAGTTTTTTCTTATTCTTGTAATTTTCTTTTAATATTCCAAGTATTTCTAAATATTTAAAATAATAAAATATTGTATTTTCTGCAAATATTTCTAAGTATTTGACATGCACATACATTATTGTCATTTACATATTGAATTTTCTGATTCCAAAGAAAAGTACTTTTTAGTTAAATCTAACACTTCAATTAAAAATCTAAACTTATTATTAGGATGTTTTCCATAAAAATGGTATTAGCGACAGAACATATTCTGTACCAAGTAGTTTAATTTTCCTATCTTTGCACATAATTATATTTTCTTAGCATAATTAAATAAATTTGCTATATTTTTTATAATTATTTGTATTATATTCCAAATAATTCAATCCCTTAAGTTTCTATAAAACTCACGTAAAAGGAGGCTGTATCTCTTCTGCAATCATCGGTTTGACGTTTTGAATATGATTTCGTCAATGACCATTTGTTGAGTAAAAATTAACGGTTTGGACTTAAATTAATTTCTATTTATTGAAATGTTTGGATTGCATTATTTTGATTCATTTATATAGCACAGTTTAACACTTTTGTAATTTTCCGTTATAAAGTAAATTTTTAGAAGTTTTATCATCCTATTATTTTTTGAAAATGAAATTAAGGGAGTTAATAATGTCAATTAATGTAATTTTATCCCTTTTTAACTACCTTGCAATTTGGCATTTTCTTATCACTCATTCATATATCTTTTATGATTTTTACTTTAATTTCTAGTTACATCGCATTGCGTTTGCTTGCAATTGCTATTTTGTTCAGAAGCAAAGATGCAATTCTTATTTGGTAGCTTGACATACTCGGAGGAAAATCAAAACAAAATTTTCATTTTGAACTTTCTGTAATTAGAAACCATATTACGAACATAAACAGCTTTTCTCTCCAGCATGTTGACATATCATACTTTAGTGACAGTAAATAATCCTCAGCATAAGACGGTGAACTTTTAATTCTTCGATTGGAGAGAATATTACTTTTCTATGAATCATTTCATAACCGGAAACAGAATTTCAATGCTGACTTCCGGATGGACGTCTAGACTAATTTTATTTAGTAGAATGGTGTTGTTAGCTAGGTAATTTCATCTCAATCTTATTCGTCAAAGATGAACGATAAAAATGGAGATTCTAAAATACAAATCTTGGCAATACAATAATAAAATTTATTTTCTGTTACATATTTCTAAACAAATTCATTTTTGAAAAGTACAGGGAGGAGTATACATTAAATACGGACGTTTTGTTGGGATAAAACGACGCTGAACAATCGTCATATCGGAAGCAAAATAATGTAGAGTGCATGGAAAAAATGTAGGGATTTTATCAGAGGTTATTATGATGGTAAGATTTTAATAATGCTGGTTTGTTGTAACAAGCTGTGACTGTAATACTTTTTTAAATTATATCCTGCTTTATGTATTTCCAAATTGCTTTCATTAATTTGTTTTTAATTTGAATATGTAATTAGTAATTTATAATTTTCACATTTTTCATTAATTATTTCACTTAATATATAATAATCACATGGCTGTTTTTCACATATCTAAACACATTACATAAATATGATATAACATATTAATTTTACAGTACAATTTTTTCAGCTTACTTTTATTTTTTGTTTCTATTTCTTATCTCGAATTACACTTTTTTAGTTTAACAAATAATTTTATAAAAAAAGGTTTTAAAATTTTTGTCCTAATCATTTTTTTATTTTCATATAATACGAATTAGATATGCCGAGAAATAAGTTAATATAAGTGCTTATAGTATTTAATGGAATATTGTACCTTTTTTATTGAGATATTGCAAAATTTCTGGGAGAGATGACAGAGAGGATTTCGATTTCATATTGATCACTCTAAAATAGACCAAAACAGTTCAACTATTTTGAATTTGAGTGATTGTGTGGGCCTCAGTAGATATTTTACATCATCCACGTATTCATCAAATCATTTCTGGACAAATACCGCAGTATGGATAGGTGTGTTATCAAATTGGAAAATTCCATTTCTTTCAAGAAGCAAATTCTGCATCATGGGATGGATTAGGGAAGCAAAAATGTCCATATACTTTTCCCTAGTGGTCCTATCTTTCAGACTTACGATTGGCTTAATAGAAAATCACGACATGGCCTCCCATTCTAAAATATTTCTTTCTCCATTCTCGACAGCTAGTAGAAAATAATTACGATCAGAAAATTCAGCAAGTGCTCTTCAGACGTGTGTCAGTTTCATTGTTGAGAAGTAAGGTGAAAGATAAGTCTTCAGACTAAATTACTTTCTGCCACTTATCAATCGACAAGATTTTGTGAGTGTAGTATCAATGTAGGAAATGTTTGACAAAAATCTGTGACAAGTGGCTGGGAAACTACTTTTCTGCCACAAAATATTTGATTATAAAATTAACGTCTTGCTGCAGTCACTGACATTTAAGAATCCTGATGCTGACTGAGATCATCAATTACTTTTGCGGCAATTGATTGAATTTTTAGACATTAATATAAAATTCAAAGCCCGCTAATATTCTCTTTTCATACATTATTTTGCTTTACCTAGATAGTCTTGCCACGCTGAAAACCGCAGTAAAAACTTTAGGTCTCAAGAAATAACTAAATATTGAGATGCTTCACACTTGCTCCAATCATACAAGTCCTTACAATTGGGCTTCATTAAGATTTTTCACTTTTTAAGAAATTCCAAGACTTATATAATTTTAGCACAAAGCTACAAAATACTCTAACAGAATACACACATTTCTTTATTTATTTAAAACCTGGTAGATATTATGATATTTTATTGATATATAAAGAAGAACATTATTACTTTTATTCTCAAGTGATTCCATTATTTTGATAAGTACCTTTATCTTCCACACTATTATAAATATATCCTTAAGAAATAAATCATAATGATATTTAAATTTTTTATATATTTTAGTTTTTAATTATTATTGATTATTTCTTTAAATACTTAAAAAATTATTTTGAAAAGCTATTTTAATAAATTTATATTTTGTAATTATATTCTTTACACTCTCTTTCAATATTTGAATGGTTTAAATATTAAATTTCTACATATTTATTGTTTTTATACATAATGATTTTTTATCATATAAATAAGTGATGTTGCTATACAGTATACCATTTGGTCATAACATTCATAAATTTAATTTCAGACTATTATTTGATAATTCTTTTAGAAATATAAATTCAGAATTCAATAACTTTAGTCTCCTATAAACATTATACGTCAAATGCATTATTTTCAAGCATAATATTAGAAGTATTTAAAATTGAAATGTAATAATAAAATTAAGTGATTATATTGAAACAATAAAATGAAATTAGTTTTCTTTCCATTTTCCCAATCGTCATAGGATTAAATACACTTTAGTGGATTTAATCTGTTTTTAAATGGATTAAGATCCAACACTGTATTAATCAGTTTCAACAATACACATTACAAAAGAACCCATCTGCATTCCGTCATGTGATTTGCATAAGGTACGCAAGCCCATTCTAAAGATCAGGCAAAAGCTACCATGCAATTTATGCAGGAGTCCTTTCATAGTAACGACGTAATTACATCTTCCCGCTTTATCTGAAATCTAATTCACCACCTAACAAACCCTGAAATCCTTTATTGCCGAACGCTCTCCCATCTTTCCGCAGAATTGCAGTGGACAGATCATTGGGCGTATTATTGCACTTTTGAGGCTTCCTTATCTTAGCCTCGAGGTTAGCTAAGGCAGAATTCAAATCGGTATAGAACGACACTCTTGTTAATAAGAGGACCCTGGTTTTCGCTCTGCTTGTTTGAAAATGCATTGAAAGGACTTTCCTTTCCCCTTCAATGTTTAAGTATGTAGTTCACTACACAAAAGAGGAAAAGGAAATTTCTGCACGTTCGAGAAAACGCTTCTAGAAGATTTTACTACTCTTTATTTGGCATTTAAGAGTGCAGAAGAATTCGAAATTGTGTGAAATTTGTGACAACTAAAGAGCAGAAGGTGATAGAAACTATAAAATATGATATTCCCTTGCTATAATATGTTATATTCACATGCTGAGTTTGTCTCAAAAGCTAAAGAGTAAAGGAAAACAATGGGGATTAAAAAGTCTCTACAAATAAAATAGCATTGCGACTTCAAATCATTTATTTTCTCTAAACATGCATTTTTACAACTACATTTCAATGTATACAATTAATTTAAGCACATTAGTTCTCTGTATAATATGGTCCTGTTTTAGCATTATACAAATAAATAGCATGACTTCATTTGTGAGAAAATGATATAAAAATTATGTTGCGAAAGATAATTCGATTACTAAATAATGTTTTAATATCATCTTACCTTAACTTCTATGATTTTGATCTATTTAGCTTTAATAATTTCCAACTCTGTATCAATTTTGTTTCCATTTAGTACGCTTTTATTAAAAGTATGACTATAAATATAAATGGATGAGATATGTCGCACAAAGTTGAGCTTAGTAAATAAGAAGTTGGTATACTTTTTTTTTCATGCTGTAAGGTAGGAAATGGTAACAAGAAGAATCATGATAGTGTTTATTGCTGGCTGATTTCCAAATAATAGATACATTGCTCGAAATGGGATGCATCTTAAAGTCATTTTTTAATGTTTTTTCTTTATGACACTAGGTATTGTTCCTTTTAATTGCGCATGTGGATTCCTTTCTGCAGCTATAAATGAACCAAAGCTGATTCATTACTGTTAATGAGCTTAATGAATAGTAATTGTGAAAGTAATTTCCCTCCTTTTTAAAGATTTCACCTTTGAAGTTATTGGAAGTGGGTTATCGTTATGCAATATCTCTTCCTTGAATATTCAAAAAAATTCTCTGCAACTGATGTCTGGACATACATATTAGTATCCTCAATATTGGGGGAAAGACTTTTATTCCAAATAATCATTGACAACTGTATCACTGGTTGATTTATTTTAATCATCCGTAAAAATGAATTTATCTTCTACGACTCTTTGATAAAGTTGTTCCCAAAATTTTTTAAATTTTATTCACTCACGTATTGCATTTGCCTTTATTGCACACATATACAACATATGACACAATGTACGATTGTCCAAATTTATGCCACTCAACCAATGGAATCGATTTCTTTAGTGTTTATATAATAATAGTGTCTTCAAGATTCTCTCCAGGCAAAAACTTGTGCTGAATTCATTTGAGTACTAAATCTTGACTCATCATTAAAGTCAATATGATCATAATATTGGTATTTTCAAGAGCAGTGTTCACAACTCTTAGATAGATGGATTCTCATGTGAATTTGTGGATACATAATATATATTTAATTCTTTGACAATAAAGTTCTATTTCATTACAGCCTACTGTAAGAGTACATTGAACCTATCTTCAAAAAGGTCACTATTTCACTTCTACAACACTAGTATAGTGACTTTCCTGATGTGTTATAGTTCCTAGATTACAAGGTCTGTTTTTTTATACTTACACCATCAATGTCTGAAATTTTTGGTATCATATAAACAGCCCATAATGAGATATCTGCATCAAACGAATGACTTCCATCTTCTATTTTCTTCAGCACCAGAACTATTAATCTCTTTCTCCATCTCATTACATATCTTACACAATCTCGCGAAGTCATTTTAACTGTATTCTGTACAACTAAGTTTGCTTTCTTTTAAATGATTTTTCTTTTGGTGTGATTTCTACTGCATCTCATCTTCACCAAGATAAAATGCAGTAAGAATCACATTGAATTTAGAAAACAAATTTAAGAAAATAAATTATTAAAGGGAAGATTACTAAAAAGTGATTATTATAATTCGTAAATTAGGAAAAGCCACAGTTAAAAACAATTTATGCTATATAAGCTATTCATTAGGTAAATATATTTTTACATATGATGTATGTAAAATAATTGTAGTGCAATATTTAATTTTTTAAAACATTTTTGCATATTTATAAGAAATACCGAGCTGTTATCGTAATTTTTTTAATAATTTTTTACTAAGTAATTTTCTTTCAATTATATAAAATTTAAATTGTGAAATTTTGTAATGCCAGTTTCAATAGTTCATAATTTAAATCGACACATTAAATAATATTTATATTTTTAAAAGGAATCTTAAAAGGGTATATGTCGAGGTTAATTGTCACGTTTAAGAAATACAGCATAAAATGCTACAGATTTTTCGATAAAAATTCACAAACTTGAAATTTTGTGTGTCTTCAATTTATTATTACATTAAGCAATCTAAATCTATATAAATAATGATTTTAAAATATTCTTTCTGTAAAAATACTTCTTTTTTCATTTTGTCTGAAGAAAAACTAATTATTGATGATAAGGTATCGACACTATTTATACATACGTATATCGACAAATACATTAGATATGTAATTTATTTCTTTTACTTTTCAAAATATCTATCAAAGTTTTCTAAAATAATAATATTTCTTAAAAAGAAGAAATCTGAACGAAATCAATTATACTTGTCAGAGAATACTGAAGTGCTAAAATACTTATAATGCAAAGTACTTACTACATGATAGTATTTTTTTATTAATTGTTTTTACATTTCACAATTTTTTTAAAAAAATAAAAAATACAGCTTCATCAATTTTGTCTGTCTCCTCTCTATAATAAAAGAGTATTTCAAAAATATGTTAAATGAAAATTCATAATAAATAACATAAAAGTTGAAAGTTATGCTATGATAAAAAAAAAATCGTTCCCATTTAAATAATACCAAAAATAACTGATCAGGATAAAAGAAAAAAGTATAATACCTCTACCCATAGAACTTTGAAATTAAAACTTCTTTCAGTAGTGTTCTTGCTCGGTTTCATTATGAGTTTTTTTTGTTCTTTTTTCAAACTTAAATCCTCTTTTGATCGAAGTTCAAAAAAAAGTTCTGCTCTTGAATTTCAATTTAAAATGAGGAGATCTGAATAGATGTATGACGGAGAGTTGGTAGTTTTAATTAGATTTCTGCGTTTCGCTCACATATATTACGAAACATTTCTTTTTCACATCATACTTTTTTGTAGCTCTTGTTTAATGCGAAAAGGTGGATATGAAGCAGGGGTTTGATTCACTTGCAAAGAATCTTTTACATAAGTATACCCATGTTTGATTTTGGGACTTTTTGTCCTTTCATTTCATTCTCTTGCTTAAAATGGGAAGTTGGAAATTAAGTTTTGGTGTTCTTGTCAATGTTCGAATCATGCTTGTCGCACAATTTTCGAGTTATTTACAAGATGTTCAGTGACAACATAATGTACTTGCCAGATTTTAGTTTTCCTTTGGAAGAGTAATTGAAATTCTATTAAAATTTGGAAGAACTTTTATTTTTATTTTTTACAATTTCTTAAGGGTTAACTTTTAAATAAGAAATCCGTATATCCAACTGTCTTGTGGCTTTTATTATTTTATTTTAATTTTTTTTACACAAATTATAATTCATCATTTTAAAAATTCTATATTTTAATATAATGGTGTGCAGTAATATATAAATGGCATTTTAATTATAATTAAATTTTTGTTAATTATTGATATTTTTCTTAATATGCGATACTATTGTAATTAAAATATATTTTCGAGTTAATTAGAGAAGCATTTTTTATTTATTACAATTAAAGAGACTTTTATAAAATTATGATTACAAAATGAACACTTTGGTGATTTTTTAAGTAAATCTATTTATAAACTAAATTATTGTTAGGAACAGAACATCTACTCTTAATAATTAAAGTAGATATAAAAGTTGGTAGTTTAAAGATTATTTTGTAAATACTTTTGTAAAAATTATACTTACAAAATAATCTTTGAATTTCGAACATTTATATTTATTTTAAAGTATTATTTTAAGAATTATTTTAACTATAAAAACATTATTTTAATGTTCCTCCTTTAGATTCAAAATTGGTTAGTCTAAAATATTTTTACTAAAAATAATGAATGCGTGAAATGCGTAATGAATTCTAAATATATATATATATATATATATATATATATATATATATATATATATATATATATATACAGTAAGAGCCCATTTTACGCGGGGGATATGTTCCATCAAAGTAGAGCGTAATGCGAAACAGCGCTAAACGAAGCTATCTTAACATATAAATAATGGGGTTAGGGGAAGATGGATAGAAAATTTGTTAGGTATTAAATTTAATGTTTTTTAATAAAATTAAAACAAACATATTTTCTTACAAAAATAAAAACAATGTAAACGAATACACTTATAAAAACAAATAAAATTCTAAGTCAATCAGATCATTCAGTCTATTCTGTGCTTCCAATTTTCTACCTTTTCGTAAAGAAGGCATCTAATGCAGTTTGCGCTTACCTTTTGCATTTTGTTAGAAGTTGTTGATAAGTGAATAAACATCTATAGTCTTGCTTTTGAACTCTTGTCAAAATTTGGATCATTTTCAACAAATTGGTCCATAATTTCAGTTATAGTGGTCAAACTCCTTTTTATAAATGCCATCAAATGTTCACTTTGATCTTCTTCGAAATCACTACTATCAACATATTTGTTTTCTTATTGCTCAGTTAATTCCTTGAGATAATCATTAGAAAGACTAGCTGCTGTTTCTTAAACTATTTCTTACCTTCTACATTTACCTCATCTAAACCGGTTAGTTTCGCTAATTCCACTATTTCTTCAACTATTTCATCCATATCGACAGAGTGTCCAATGTCTTCGCTCTTACTTAAATCAATGTTCTTCAATTCTCCTTTCAAAGATCTTTCAGTTACCTCATTCCAAGGAAGGTTTATGTTTTCTACAAAATTTTAGATAATGTAGTTTTTCCAAAATTCTCACATTGATTGCTTCTCTTTTCCGTCTGTTTTTTTTTTTTTTTTTTTTTTTTTTTTTTTTTTTTGAACACATGCTTAAATGTTCGTCGGAAGTAACAACCCTTAAAATTGAATATAACACCTTGGTCCATTGGTTGGATTAACGCAGTTGTGTTAGGTGGCAAGAAACCCACTTCGACTGCAATGGATGTTGTTAAGTCTGATACATTTGTCGGGTGGCTTGGAGAATTATCAATTAATAGTAGTGCTCTTTGTTCAAGTTTTTTAATTTTGCAATAACATTTAACAGACAGGCAGAAATGTTCAGAGAGCCAATCCTGGAAAATTTTCATAGCTATCCATGAATTTTTATTAGACTCCCAAATTATAGGTAAAGTTGTTCTAGATATGATTTTCATCGCTCTTTGGTTTTCGGAATGGTGAACTAGTAGTGGGTTTAATTTGAAATCTTCGCTTGCGTTACCACCCTGTAGAAGTGTTTAGCGATCTTTTGAAGCTTTGAATCCTGATACTCGTTTCTCTTTACGAAATAGAAACGTTCGTTTTTACATTATTTTCCAAAACAGGCCTGTTTCATGAACATTAAAAACCAATTCTGGAGGATAGTTGCCTTGTTCAATTATTATTTTTAATGTCGCTGAAAATTCAGCCACCACCTTTGTATCACCACTTGATGCTTCTCCTGTAATCTTTATGTTGTGAAGATTATTTCGATGTTTAAATGTATTAAACCATCCTCAACTAGCAACGAAAATTTCACTTATGTCACTTGCCTCAGCCTGAATGTAATTAAAAATTCATCTAGCTTTTTCATTATGATAGATTGTTTTAGTAACATATTGCGCTCAATTTCGTCGTGAATCCATATAGGCAGTCGTTTTTCCATTTCCTCTGTAATGTTATTTCTAGAACGGATAATTCTAGTTGCAGAACTTGACGTATTTGCAGTTGCTGATGACAGTATTTTTCTTTATTCTTAAGAATTGCCCTTATTATTGAAGTTGCTGAATTCAATGTAGCCCTAATTTGAGATTGTCGTTCACCAGAATCCAATTTAATACTTCTATAATTTTCTTGTTTTTTATTATAACCCATGATAAAAATTAAAGATCATAATTTTCATTGTATTAATCGTTATAGTATTATATAAATTTACAGTTACAATAGTGTTAACAAATGTTTCAAATGCTAAAAATGCGTCCATACAGCACCGCACCAAACAAGAAACACAACTGCACTGTTTCAGATATGCTATTTGGAAACCTAGCTCTACGCACAATTTCGGGGAATCCCCGGGTTGAAATAAAAGAACACTAAATGAAACAACATTAAGTGGGGTCTTACTGTATATATATTTTCAAATTTTATAAGGAAAATGTATAATTTCATATTTATAACATCGTAGACATGCAATAAGGCATAATAGCTTGTGATATAGAGATAGACAGGTGCTTTTTGATTTATGTCTTCAAACCCTAAATCTTATGGAATCATTTTTCAATATTTATATATATTGAGCTCAAGACTAGAAATTATATTCCCACTATGTGTTTGTATATATCTGTATGCTTGTGTGTGTGTGTGTGTGTGTGTGTGTGTGTGTGTGTGTGTGTGTGTGTGTGTGTGTGTGTGTGTGTGTGTGTGTGTGTGTGTATACTTGGATTATATGCAATAAATTTTTGTAAATTTCCAGTTTTTACACTTCAAACCTAGAATAAAAGAAAAACATAATTGATAAGACTATTTGTGATTAAGCATTTAATATAATACGAAAATTAGTATACTCTTAAAAATGTTTTAAATTAGTTTTTGGATGAAAAAAGTAATTTTATTAAAAAATACAATAATATCAAATTAAAAAAATACTTTTTTGAGCTAATTTAATAGTTATAATTTGAATAGGTTTTCCAGAAGATTTTTTTCAATGTTTTTTTCTTATTTTCGCCGACAAGACATTTTAATGCTTTCGAAATTCTTAACTTATTTGATTTATATTGTGCTCTAAATTATTTATAGTTTAATATCATTTTACTACAAACTTGTGTTTTATAATAGTCAAAGAATCATTAGCATGTAGTAATATATAATTTGTTTTTTTTTTAATTACTGCGCGTTTATATTAAAATGTTATTTCTAGAACGAATTAATGTGAAACTATGTCACAAGAAAAAATCTTTTCGATTTTACAATGTTATGAAACCCATGAATAATACTAAGACATTAAATTGATACAAGACATTGAAAATTGTTTCTTCTATTGGGTGAAATGGTAAAAAATATCGTTGCCCCAAGTATTTTTTGAGGAAAATCCCATTTTTTATAATAAAGTGTGAGTGCATGATTTATAATGATAGCGAATAGTAAGAAATATATAACTCTGAGTTATATGGACATTATGGATTATTCTTCTTGCAGCCTATATCATGACAAATTAATCATTGCTAGTTTCGATATCCGGAGTCAGGCATCCAGATTTAATGAGAAAAGATCCAAATAATAGGCAATATGATTTACAGAGAAATAAAAAATTAAATTTTGCTTGGGATAACAATATTTTGTCAAAGTTTTTATAAATTCAATAATTTGTTAAATGTATCGTTGAGGTCAGCCTAGAAGAACTCCAGAACCACATTACTTCTAAAAAATTCGCTAGGAAAATTAGTGTCAGCAAAATAGATGCCAATCAGTTTCAACTATTTTTTTTGAGATTTCAGAGCACTTATAAATCGAAAATGGAAAGCAAGATGATTTCAAATAACATTAAAAACATGAACAATATAAACGTTAAGTCTGATCTGATATTGCGGAATATAGTGATTGAACACTCCGTGTAATTAAACAGGTGTATATGTACGTTTATGCTCACTAATCTAGCGAAATCTTTTGATCCACATGCATCAATCATTCACATATTATATCAAGTTTTTTTTTTGTTTCTAATGTCATATAATGCATAATTTTATGAATGTTCTTATGGTACACACTGTATGGGCATTTGATTATATTTTTGTGTAAACTCACGGATGATAAATCTTTTTGTTAAATATATTGATGTTTGCAATCTACCCATTGGAAGCTATTAGGTTGGGGAATAAGCTCATAGCGTTTTTACCACAGACTTTTCTTTAAACAAAAAACAATAATTATAGCAAATAAGTTAATCACTTATATAGGTATTTGCCGTTGCTGTTTACAACCTCTTCCCAATTCTCGACTAATGTATTGATGCCGTTCCTTCAAAAATCACTTGGTATGGTGTCAAAAAAGTTGTTGAGCCAGTTTTTAAGGAGCTCTTTGTTATCAAAGGTAACGCCATTCATATGGTTAGACAAGGAGCGGAAAAGATGGTAATCAGTCGGTGCAAGGTCAGGTGAATGCGGCGGATGCTTAAGGCTGAAGGACCTTCCATTCGAGTTCTTGGAATGCGGCTTTGACGACATGTGCAACATGGGGCCTGGCATTGTCGTGAATGGGTAATGTAGAGCTCTTTGTTGACTGTGTCGTGCTTTTCGAGCATTTCCCAATGCAGCAAGAGGTCCTTAGAAACTGGCTCAACAACTTCTTTGACAACAGACTAGCAATTTTTAGAGGAAAGACATCACACAACAAATTGGTCGAGAGGTGGGAAGAGGTTGTAAACAGCAACGGCGAATAGATAATTGATTAACTTATTGATATATTTATTGCTTTTTGTTTAAATAAAGTCTTTGGTAAAAACGCTACGAAAAAATTCCCCAACCTAATATATATTTTCAATTACTATTTATTAATAAAACAAAATATTTAGCATTTACCTCCATTGTTGTCTGATAAAATATCTGAGATGTACTCTATCCAAAACTGTGCCTGATCACCCAACTCATATTTCAAGATGTTTTAACATTTCCAAAGACAGAACTTCGAGCAAATTCTTATAACTGATCTCGAAGAATGTAAATTTAATGTATGTGGTTGCTTATTACCTTAGCAAGAAATTAATGTCATTAAAAATGCTGTTTCATATGCAACAATTTTTATCTTTTTTTATCCTAAAGCACTGTATGATATACCTTTAACATTTATCATCATGGTCTACTATAGCTTAGACCTCTATGATGTCAAGATTAAACCTTCTCTAGTATCTCCTTGATCATTCCATAATTTCATTCTTTTAGTCGGTTAAATTCTCTGCTTCCTTCTGAATTGTATATATATTTATACGTTATTTCTTAAAATAAAATTTATGTTTTTAAACCTAATTTTTACTATAATCCAGGAGTTTAATAGAAATAAAACATATTAAAACATCATTATTATTATGAAAAAAGCAATTTTAAAAGGAATATTTATTAAAATAAATATTTTTCTTTGGTTTAAAATACTTTAGTAGACATGCAGCAATATTATTCGATAACTGTAAAATATTATCATGTGTTGTGGACCGATTAAATAATACGAATCTAAATCATATTTCTTTTGATAACTTTGAAAGATGAGCAATCTATTATTATTAGTAAAACAGAAATATATCTGTAAAATAAATTATTGACAAAAGATAAAATTTATAGTGCTCAACGTATCTAAAGAAGGAATCTAGAACGACTAAATGTTATACGACTTAAATTCTTTTGTACCGGACGAAGTTTATAACTCCGATTTATATTGGTTGTTATAATCTTCAAGATATAGAATGGTAAGAACAAGAAACATTTTTTTCTTTCATCTGGAACCGATAGAACAATGAAATAATATTTTGTTGATATTGTCAACAACAGACGTTTTGAGAATGGAAAGAAATATCTTATTTTTACATTTAACTTTCACTTGAAAACTATGTGATATAATAAGATTTTTGAAGAAATATATTATCATATTTTCTTATTTTCTGACTTCATCACGGGTCTTTTTAATGCATTTATTAAATAAGCTATAGTTTTATAGTGTCTATTACAAAATCCCATATATAAATAAAAAAAAATTATTAAATTTTGTAACAGAGCAACGCCCTCTAACCGTCATAAACGAACTGAGAGAACCAGTTGAGCTCTAACCCTAGAGATTACTGCTGCTCGCGAATGATTATCAGAGTTTTTCTTGTTTTAATGTTCTTACGTTTTCGTTTTTTTGTGTTATGTGTGATTTCTTTTTATTGCATAGATGTTAAATAAATATATAAATAAGCTAGCCGTTTTTTAAATTATTCTTCACACCTATGACACAGAAAATTTGACGCCCAAAACGTGAAGCCGAATTCGAAACGATAAGTATACTTTTGTTGTGATTTTCATTTTGTTAAATCGTCGGAGTAGATGAGTTTACCCAAACTCATAGATTCTAAATTCATATTTTTAACCAAACAATAATATATAAATTAACATTGGTTTATCCAAGCTTTAAAAAAATTCTTTTGAGCAGCAGATCCGTTTGCATGTTTCTTTGTTATTCATTTCTATTTTATGATTATTTTGCTTCTGTTTTGTATCAATGTGCATAGTGGTTAATATTATTTTAATGTGTTTAAGTACTCATGTAATTTAATAACTTATACTGAATATTAAAGGCGAAATCAGGTTACGTTAAAAATAAAATTCGCAAAATTGTTCGGAAATAAGTTAGTCAACAGGCCACCGTCGCCGAGAAGCTACGAGCTTGTTTTGTTTTCTTTTCTTTTAGGAATGATATTCTATTTTCGCAACACATTTATTACTTTCAAGTGCCTTTCGAATTAAGGAAGGGCTCCTTTTTTTTCTCGTAACTAAATAATTCTTAAGAGAATCTTATTTCTCTATGAATGTATATTTTATTTTATAGAAATCAAGTATAAGATTTATTGAAATTGAAACTTAATTAATAAATAAAGTCATATGTGTCCATTATATGATGTATAATATTATTTGCATGCATTTGTTTAATTGCTTAATTGCATTTAAATAATTTTAAGAATAACAAAAGAGAATTTTATCGATTTTATAAATATGTAATCTTTTATACATATTCTGTTTTAAATCTAAAAACAAAAGTATTGAATTATTAAAAGCCAAATATTGCTGAGTGTTATTTAAAAGAAAGTTATTTGAAAATTTATTTTTGAATCTTGTATTGATCGTATTGTTGTAGAAAATATGTATTTTCGTATATTAGTTACATTATTTAATGATTCATATTTTTGAGAATGAGTATCTGTCATAATAAAATAATCTGTTACTGCATATATTATTTATGTTTGCGGTTAAGGAAATAATAAGATAATCTATTTGAAAGTATTTATGAATATTCTTAATAGTTTTTGTGCACTAATAAAAAAACATTAAATATACTCTATGGATAGTTATTTTAATTAAGTATTTCTGAAATAACTGTACGTTTGTATTGTTTTCTATGTATTCAATAATTGTTTTAAAATTTAAATGATAATTATTTTTTTATTCTCAAGATTATTATTTTCGTATTAAGTAGTAGGTAGAGAGTGATGATTTTACAGTGCTTGCTATATATTTGATATATTTAGTAACTGTACTGACTAGTTTCTAGTATTATTTTAATTATTTACTACAAAAGTATTACTTTCTTTGTTATTCCAATAATTGAAATACATTATCTTCTTTTAAATTGATAATACAGAAGTGTTTGATTTGATGTTTCTGGTATTTGAAATATTTTATGTTTAAGAATTTTCTTTTGGTATCATTTGATTGTCTAAATATTTAGATCTTAGTTAAGGTATTAAATTTAAGACTTTTTGAACTTTAAAAATTTTTTTTACATAACTCACTAATATTGAAAAACTTGGCTAAAAATGGCATTTCTTTGCAAATCTAAAAAGCAAGACCTCCGGACTCTTGCAACAGAGCTTGGTTTGGCTGTGTCAGATGAGATGAAAATAATTGACCTCAGAGAACTTATAACTAAAAGTGATAATTATGATGAAGAACTTGTGAAAAACATGCTTAGTGTTATAATAGAAGATCGCTTAGAAGCTGAAAAAGAAAATTAAATTGAAGAAGAAAGATTGCGTAAAGTTACAAGTTGAAGAACAATCAATCTGTGTATAGAAGGTAAAAGTGTGTCAACAGAAATTCTCGTTCTACCTGAAGCCAAGGATAACAGCACACTCTTAGGAAGAGAATTTCTTCACGTAGCTGGTATTGTTCTTGATGTTCAAAATGGGACCTGGAATTTTTGCGAAAATCCGCAGAGACAGTATTTGTTCTACGTAAAACCTATTAATGCGAGAGAAGCATCAAACACTTCTAAAAATTCAACAGTGCCTGAAACTACAACTGTAGTTCACTTGAGAAGTGACGAAGGGAAACATCTAACAGAGACGCAAAGATGAAAACTAAATTGCTTGCTTCAAAGTACAAGCATTGCTTTGAACCAGGGGGAGAGCCCACTTCTTTCATTAAGCACAGAATAGAGACATTAGACCCTCATCCTGTATATGTTCCACCATATCGTATGTCTCCAGCCAATAAAGAAATACTTAAAGAACAAATTGATGAACTGTTAGCAAAGAATATAATCGAACCATGTGAATCAGCTTATGCTACTCCTATTGTACTCGTGGAAAAGCCCAATGGGAAAATCAGATTATGTGTAAATTACAGAGGTCTCAATGCTGTTACAAAACCTGACACTTAGCCATAACCTCGAATGGATGATCTCTCTAACGAGGCGACACAGACATCCTATACGTCTACCATTGATTTACAATCTGGTTATCATCAGGTTCAAGTAGATGAGTCTCACTTGGACAAAACTGCTTTTATTTGTCCTTTTGGCACTTATCGTTATCTACGTATGCCTTTTGGATTCAGAAACGCACCTGCCACCTTTCAACGCCTAATAGAGGCATTGAAAGGTGGCAGGAACTCCAAATTTTTGAAAGACTTTCTCTATTTAAACTCCATGCAAAAACGTGTTAAGTACTTAGGATTTTGGATCACCAGAAATGGAATTGAAGCTGATCGAGAGAAAATTGCATTTATTCAAAGAATTTCAGTTCCAAATAATGTCAAAGAACTCCAATTATTCTTACAAACCTGCTCATGGTTTAGAAGATATGTTCCGAACTTTGCGGACATAGCACGACCTCTTAGCTACCTAACTAAGAAAAAAGTCAATTGGTCGTGGGGATTCGAACAGCAAAAGATTTTCGAAACTATGAAAGAACGCTTGACAACTGGCCCTGCGTTAAAACAACCGGATGGATCTATGCCTTTTGTAATTTGCACCTACGCTAGTAACTATGCCCTTGGTGCAGTCCTACAAGAAAATAGCCCAGAAGAACATGTTATCGAATATGCGATTCGTTTGTTGAGCCCAGCAGAATGCAACTATTCGACTACTGAGCGCGAAGCCTTAGCAGTAGTTTAGGCATTGGAAAAATTTCGTGGCTACATTGGCCATCAAGAAATGATTATTGCTTCTGATCATCAACCTCTTAAATGGCTTCTGAGCATAAAGTCTCCCTCAGGACGCTTAGCAAGATGGGCTTTAAAACTCCAATCATTTAACTTGAAAATAGAATGTACATCTGGAAAAGCTAATGTTGTGGCCGATATGTTATCAAGACCAACTTACTTTCATGATGATCCAAATTGTGAAATGTATGCAATCTCTGTCGATATGCCAACTAGGAAATCAAGTGATATTCGTAATGAACAGTTGGCAGATCCAGATCTGAAGAAAATTATTGATTGTCTGGAAAACATTGATAAGGATGAAAACTTAGCTAACTATATCAGTCGAGGATATATAATGAACGAAGGTATTTTGTATCATTATTCGCCTGAAACGGATTCAGACGATGCCCAATTAGTTGTTCACATCCTTCCAGATATTATTTCCCAGGCTTGAGGAAATACATCTCTGATTATGTCAAAATATGCGCAGAATGTAATCGGTATAAACCAACAAATCAGAAACCTGCTGGTCTGCTTAGAACACTTATTTATGCACAAAGATTCGAAACTCTTGCTATTGATGTCTTTGGTCCTCTCCCAAAAAGCCCAACAGTAAATAAAAGGATATTTATTGTGGACACGAGTACCAAGTGGGTTGAGTTATTTGCTCTTAATGAAGCCACAGCGTCAAACTGTGCCAAAACGCTACTTGAGGAAGTTTATTTACGCTATGGACTTCCTCAAAGATTATCTGAGATTTTCTTGTTTTAATGTTCGTATGTTTTCGTTTTTTTTTTTTTTTTTTTTTTTTTTTTTTTTTTTTTGTTGTGTGTGATTTCTTTGTGTTGTATAAATAAATATAGAAATAAGCTAGCCACTTTTTTTAAAATTATTCTTCACATCTATGACACGCTTTTTATTTATTTTGTATTAGTTTTGGAAAATATATTAAATAATAATATTTTTTATTTATATTTTTTTTCCGAAAACTAATGATGCAGCTTTCAGCTTATAATAGTGAGTTCGATAAAGCACGAAGAGAATGCATCAAATTTCATGGAATATAAGATTTGTTTTTATTATCATATTTCCAAAATATTTTTGAAATTTTTAGATTCAAGTTAGGTGTTATATATTAATATTCATATTTAATAATTTATCACGTAAAAAATAAGCTATTTTCTATTACCAACAGCATATGAAAAGGCTCTTAGTTTTATAGATAGAGAACATTTTCTTTAAGAAATATTAAACCACTTGAATTTGTTTCTTTTTAGAGATGCTTATCAATAATAATTTATTTTCTGAAAATCTATAAGTTATTTTCATCATTTAAAGCATATTCAAGCACATTTTCAAATTCTGTTTGAGAAAAAAATACGGAAATGTTTTACATTTTATTCTTAAGTATATTTTAAATAAAAACAACTTATATTTAACATTATATATCATAATATTACAAGTATTGGAATGAGTTTAAGATGTATTATTTAAAAATATTATAAATATCTGAGTTTAATGAAATTTGTTTGAAATGTATTTCACCATTTATGCAAAATGAATATATATATATATATATATATATATATATATATATATATATATATATATATATATATATATATATATATATATATATATATATATATGTATATATATATATATATATATAATCAGCGCATTGAAAACTCTATGTTTAACGATAAAAATTTTATTTTGTTACAAATTATTTTATTTCAACAATAAGTAATTAAAACAATGATAATTGTAATTTAAAATTTATTAATTTATAATATTTATTAGGAAATTATACTTCCCCCCTTCCACTTATGTATAGGGATACTTATGAATGAATAGTACTAAAGTATTATTATGGGGTATAATAGATCTCGCTTTCAAAATGTACGTTTTACTTGATTTAGTAGATAAACTATATGTTTGAGAAATTTATTTTCTTCTAAATTATAAAAACAATTTTATAATTTTGTGTTTTTCTTATATTTCTTTCCAATTAAAATAATGAAATGCGCAGAATATGATACATTTTTGTCAATATCTAATTTTTCCAATAACTGTGTCTAGACCAGATTCAATATTTTTTGTTCAAAATTACAATAACTATTTTCTTATGCGTGTTTAATTCTAATTCGCTTCTGCAGACTACATTCGGTTTTTGGTTTTGAGGTTTATTCTCTTGAAAAGGAAAAATACTTTATTCTTGCTTGCAATTTATCTAACTTGTACGAGATTTTAGTCATTCCAATTAATTCTGTGCTTGAAAAATTTTCCTTCATTCTGCAAAGTTTTCAGAGTTGTAATTTATTCAGCTTAACTATAAATTTTATTATAATGAAGAAATATTTGCTATTGTTGAACAAATTTAACTTTGTAATAGTTAAGAATGGGAAAATATTTAGGAGAACATTAAATTCCAAGTAAAATTATAAAAATTCATCGTAATGAATAAGAAATTAATTAAAATTTCAATTGCTTTTATTATTTTAATTGACTGCGAAACTGTGCTTAAACTAAACAAAAATAATATATATGCATTATTAAAATGAATAGATGCATAGTTGCGATTATGTATCCGTATATGGCCATAGAAAATCTTTAAATTTTGGAAAGAAAGCTATAGCACAATACTCAAATAATCACTTTACATGTTAAATTTTCATGGAGTTTCAATTGCAGTGACTGATACACACATATGAAATAAATTATAAACACTAACATTTATAACCTTTTTATTTAATGAAGCATTTTTAAATATTAAACAAAAGTAACATCATTTATGTGGCACAATTTTTAATGTTAAAATACTTTAAATTTTTATTTTTAAATCATGCTTTAGAAATAATAAAATGTTTAAATCAAAATATGGCATTAACAAAATGCCTACATATTGCTATTCAACTAACATATGACCAAGCAATTTCAATTGAAACTATAATAAGAAACAAGAGAAAAGTGACGTCTGTTCATAGTGAAATATCAGTTAAGCACATTAGAGCAGAAATTTTGATTTTCCAGGTATTCTTTTTAAACGACTCATTGTAAAAAGAGTCAAAGAATAATGCTCATGTCTTCAGATTTTTTTCGATATTTTTAATAAATCTAATTTTAATAGATAATAATAGTTTTCTTTAATGAAATATATGGTTTTGACAAATTGTTGAGAGGTCTAAACCTAAACGTTTACACTGGGTGTAGTGAACATTGTTAGATTAGAAAAAGCTAATTACTTAAACCATAGCATTATTTCTAAGATACAAGAAACTTTAGAGATTGAACAGGAAACGCGTGGCCAACTAATGTTGAATATTTTCTATTATATACTATTTCACAAGGAAATAGCAAACTTGCTAAATGATAAAATTGAATTTTCTTTCTACTAGAAACCGTATTTGGAGTACAGGAATACAAAACAGGAATCACTGAAATGGTTTTCTATCACATAAGTTATTGCTATTTCTTTGGTTTTAAGGCAATATATAGTAGTGAGAAGTTTGCTTCATTACATGTGATGAGCTTATGTAGAGAATGTTTACCGAAAAGTTCCGAACCTCTTCGTAATATAAGATTCAACATATTCTGGTATTTTTTAAATATGTAATAAATAATTAAACTTGCCTTCAGAAAATATCATAGAGATGAAGATGATTGCTGTTATAAGGGACAAAATAAGCGTAACTGAATTTCATAATAGTTTTAAGTATAATTTAAATTGTTGTGGGATGAAGTAAGTTATTAAGTCATGTTAAATGACATATGCCACTTACTTGCACAAAATGCTTTTTTGCGGAGGGGGGGGGAGAAATACATTGTTCAGTCTAAGCGAGTCTTCTTTATCTAAATTTCATAAATAATTCTTAAGATGTAGCACATTTTGTGCATTATAATAAAATCTATACCCTATTTTATTATTCTGGAATTGAAAATCCCAGTTTCTGAAAAGTATAATTGCCTAGTCGATGTTCTCAGTGTATCAGTGAGGAAAAGATACTAAGCAATCTTATTTACTCCAAGTTACAAGTATTATTTTTTAGAAACTCTTTTATTCTTTTCTGACATTAAATTATTTTTTGTTTATGAATAAGTAATATATTGTTCTTTAGATTGTATTGATATATTTTTTGAAATTTTAAGCCATCTATGGGAGTTTTTGTATTTTATTTTGATGTTTCTATATGCCAGTACCTGATTCCCTATTTTTTACTGTATCACATATTTTCCATCTAAATTTTTGTTTAATATTCTAATTTGCTTGCCACCTCAATATTCCCTGAAAAAAATTTATTTCTTGTTGATTACTTACTATTTTTACATAACCAATTAAAAAATTATTTCAAGAAAAATTTCTTTCATTCTAGGATATGGAAATATAGCCCCAAAAACCAATTGGGGGAAGCTGGTTACAATTCTTTACGCAATCTTTGGCATCCCTCTCATGTTCCTTTATCTGACCAACATTGGCAATATTCTCGCCAAGAGCTTCAAGTTTGTCTATGGCCGTCTTTGCTATCGACGAAGGCTTAATGATAATCGAAGACGTCGCCAACAACAACTCGAGCAATACCAGATACATCATATTATGTTGCAAGATGCCTCATCCCCCAATACGGGAACCAATTCCATAGTGGATTCATCTACTTTGATCAGGTAAATTTTTGGGTAACATAGAAAGATTCATTCACGAGAATCAATTTATTTATACAAATGTATTTGTATAATTCGAAATTTTCATTAAGCCATTTTTATGAAATATTATTAAAATATTTTAAAAAATAGTTGTCAAACTACATTGAAAAATACATTTTTTCAAATATCATTATAAATTATACATTATATTAATTTGTGCTATCATTCGTACAAGTTTAATATTTATACAATACTAAATATTTTTATTATAGAAATTTTACATTTGAAAAAATAAGCTTAGCAATTTATTAAAATCGTTTATCTTTTGGTTATTGAGTAACTTTATTTCGTGTAAAATAATGTAAAATTGTTTTATACCATATTGATTACATATAAAAAGCATACATAAATTAGTAAAAAGACCTGTATGTGCTACTACTGGCATCAAATTAGAATCTCTTTCATAAGAAGCTTGCCAATATTGAAATAAACTTTATTTATTTCTTGCTATATTCTTTTTCTCAAAATAAATTAATTTTGAAGCTATTTTAATTCATAATATTTTTACACTTTCCCTTTTCAGATTTTAATTTTAATTTTGATTAAGAAAACAAATACATTTTATTTGAATAAAAACATAATTAGTTTAATGTAGAATTTATTAAACATATATTTATTTTCATAAAAATGTTATTATTTGAGAATTTAATCAAACAACTTGCGTAACACATATCAATCTTTTTTAAACAACATTGTAATAACTAATATTGTTCATTGATTTTGGTGAAATTTACTGGTTTCAATCTTACATATTTAATTTTAAGAATAAAACTTAACATAGTACAATAAAAGTATCAACAAATAAGATAAATATATATTTGTTTCATTAAACAACGATGAATACTGCCTACTTTAACTGTCACATTAATTGAAAATTTTAAATGTTTTAAACTGCATTATTTTATATCGAAAAATAGATTTGAAATCGTTATACTATTTAGTATTTCTCGTATTAATATTTAAGAAATTTTAAATAATTCCTTTCCAAATGAGAATTGAATAGTTTTTTTTTTAATATATTTCAGATATAATGTATTTTAATTTAAATCTTATGAATTTACATTTATTAATAAAAGAGCTTATATTCTAATCCAACATTGATACAACTGATCTTTATGAAATTTTATATTGATATATGTTAAAGACATTAAGTCTGTGTTTAACGTGAAATTTTAACGTGAAAATCAAAATACTTAATTATCAAACTGATGAAATTGTTTTCTTAATAATGACAACTCCTGATTAAGTAAGGATTTCTGATATAAAAAACGTTTAGTTTCTTTGGAACTTTTCAAAATTTTATCTGAAATATGAATTGTTACAACACACACACACAAATTCTAATACTAATATATTTATTTCACAACATTAAATATAAAGGCATGTAATGTACATTAAAATATTGACTGTTGTACACTTTGTGATAATATGAACAATCAATGAAGTACAAAAGCAGTTTACTTATTTTTTTTGCTTAAATATACTAAAAACTCTGAAGTTTTCATTTATTAAGCTTTAAAAAACTGGAAAACATAACTAATAGCGTAAAACTAGAAGAATTGTATTTATTGTATTTGTATATTTGTGTTATAATACTATACTTTAATTTGCTATTGCATTTTCAATAAAGAAAATGTTAATAATGAAATTAGAATGGTTTTTAAGAAATACATGTCCTTGGTATTTCTCTTTTAGAATTCACTATATCTTAAAGAAATAGAGAGTACTAATGGCATGATCATAAACTAAATATCATTAAGTTTTATATAAATAGTACTATTGATTCGAGATTTGAAATCATTTACATCTAATTTAAATTTATAAGCCAAATTGTAGAAATTGATAATATTCCCCAGAAATAATGTTTTCTAACTCATACTACAATGACTACATTTTCTTTTAATAGGAACAAGCTAAACTCAGATCTGTCAAAAGAAGATATGGATGAAGATGGCATTTCTACATATGCCCCTAAGCCACGTATAACTGTACCGATTACTCTTTGTTTGGCGATTATTGCTGGCTACATCTGTGGTGGTGCTGCTCTTTTCTCTGTTTGGGAAGGTTGGGACTATCTAGATGGTTCATATTTCTGCTTTGTGACCCTCAGCACCATTGGCTTTGGTGACCTGGTCCCTGGAGATTCTGTTGTTTCGGATGACGGTACGCAAGAAAAGCTGGTCATATGCTCATTATATCTACTGACAGGAATGGCGCTGATTGCCATGTGTTTTAATCTTGTGCAGGAGGAAGTCGTGTTTAAGCTGAGAAAACTAGGTAGAACTTTGGGACTCATAAGTGAACGCGATGATTCGGATGATTGAGCACCTTACCTTTTGTGAACCTTTAGAAATTATCTCGTACCCAAAACACGTGGTCTTGAAATATTATAACACACTTAGTTTCATGGAAATGAAAGCAAACTGTATTCTTTACAGTTAAGTTTTGTGTCAAAATAAATACGAAATTGGTAAATTAAAAATCTAGAAAATACATTCTGTCATAAAATGGGAATATATATGTTTTCTTTTAATATGTGACCATGACATTAAAAAAAAAGTTAGAAAAATGAATATTTAACATGGAAGATTCGAAATGCATAAAATAATAAGATTCTTTTAATTCTGATTCACTATATTAACTCAAATTCATGTCATTGAACTTCAGAATGAAATTAACATTTCTATGTACAGTTATTAATTCAAAGATTGTCATTAATGATTTTGGAAAAAGGTGATGCAATAAAAAAATGATGACTTTTTGCGTAAATATATGCTAAAAAGTATGACAAAATGTGGTATGTTTCAAACATTACAAGTGCTGGATGAGGTTGACCAGTATCTTCGTCCATAATATGAATTTCAGAGTTTAACTTATAAAACCATGAAAACAGGTGTTAATAAAAATCAAGTGTATGTGTTGAAAGAAATAATGTTTTATCTCTAATACATTATAGAAATATGGCTTATGTAATTCATATGACTGTCATTTTGAAAATCTTGAATACTTTGTCATCACCAAATAAGAACAGATTCTTATAGTTTGTTTTGATTGTTTTTATTTAAAAATGTGGGATTTACTGGTTTTATAATGTTCATATCAAAGACCCAAATTCTTAAACAATCTCAAGAAAGATAACTATACAGATGGAAATTACTATTTGAAATAATTTTTTTGAATTGATTAATTTTCATGATAAAATTGAATATTGTGTTTTTAACAACTGCCATATGTAACCAGTGTACTCTTGTTGTATTTAATGTATTTCACACGCAGCAAGACCTTTGAAATGCAAACATATTGTAATGCAATAAACATATGTTATTATTAAGGCACATTCCGAAATTACAAGAAATATACCATAGGAGTGGCGTTTGCAATCTTAGGTTTTGCTACAATAAATGAAATGTAGCTTAATAAGTTCATAAATTAAAGTTTTAAGTTCAATAATGTTTCATTGTTTTCTTTTTCTTCAATGAAGTTACAACATGTTGCTGGCTAAAACCACTTCTCCAAGTTTTCTCTATCCAGACCAATCCCATGCAACAGGCATCTACCAATTCACTCCTATCACCTTTAAGTCCCTTTCCACCCTCTCCAATTTTTGTTTTAGTTTGATCACTATATTCAAAAATCAACAAAAATGTATTCTTTGAAAACAAAAACACACAAAATAAGACTTGTGAATTTACACAAGAGTCTGAGATTTTCTGGATAAAATGTTATTTAAAATTGTTAATAACAGCTTATTATAAGAATCAAAAATGAAATTAAATATTTTTAATAAGAGCTATTGGAATAAAGCAATATGTGTGGTAATACTACTGTAACGAATTTCAATTGTTTGCAAATATATAATACTTAATTTTTTAAGTGATATCTTTCTAAATAACTTTTATCATGAGCTTCATGTTATTATAATTTAAAAATAGATAATATTATAATAATTTGAAGCTTGTAAATGTATGTAATATAAAATATGATATGATTCATTATACAATATAAAATGATTTAAAAATATTAGAAAACTAAAATTATTGATTTATTGTTTGTTTTTATATATATATATATATATATATATATATATATATATATATATATATATATATAATTGCAATAAATAATAACATATATTAATTTGCATATTTATTATCAAAATATATCAAGTTTAATTAATTTTAGGAATTATTGATGTTAACTTAAACAAGGAATGAAATAATATAGCCAGAACATACTAAATGAGATTCAATATCATGCAAAGATTATATTGCGTCTAGAATTACTTATAATTTATGAAGAAAAACTGTTATTAAACTAATTAAAAGTAAAATTGTTATTGAATATTAGAAATATTAATCAAATGAAGAACTATAAAGCTATTGGAAAATTATCTCTTTTCAAATTTTGAAGTAAATCAGTACGTTTATTGTATACAATTGCCGAAGTATTTGTAGTTTTTGTTTAGCATTTTTTTATTTGAAATGAAGGTATCTAAAAATGGTTAGAGAGTTATGCTTCAAAAAGTAAACTGTGTTTTAAATATTAAAGTGAAGCAAACATGCTATTTCTATTTTTTAGTTTCAAATCAGTTAGGATATAGCTATAATATCTGCTGCTAACAAATTATTATATTAAAATACTACATTCTCTAAATAATGTTATGATTAATAAATTTAAGACCACAGTCTGTTATAATTATTATAAAATGTTAGAGAAAATCTGCAGGAAACAATGAAATTATTGAAACTTCGATATTATTTTGAAGGCATGTCTTGAAAATCATGAGAGAATTTTCTCAGTTCTTCACTTTTGGAGCTGACTTATCCAAATAATTGAAAATGTCTTACATATGTGGATGGATTCTAAATTTAGAAAGACAATAAGGGTGAAGGTTTCACCTATAGTCAAGATTTGACAATATTTTTGAATTATAATCTTTATCTTATATTCGCATCATTCAATACCTCTCTTAAAATGTGTGAGTTTAATAATTATTTTGTATATGTCTCCTGGCATTGAAATTCATGTGGTTTAATCGATTAATTTTTCTACTTTTGATTATCCATCAAAGTGAAAAGTTTTAAATTTGTAGATGCTCTTAACATCTGATTTTTCTTTAAATATATATATATATATATGTATATAAATTTTTACAGAAGTATCTCAGCTTATAACATATCAAAAATTAATATTTACCAGACGCATTTTCTTTATTAAGATAAATGTGACCTTCATTTTCTATACAATAAATAAAGAAAACGCTTATTTGTATAAAGTTTGTCAATGGTACCTCAGTACCACATTTACTAGTAATTGGTTTGCAGCATTAGGTTTCTGAAAAATTAGATAATGCACATGGTAAAAAAATGTGATGTATTCACATCTGTATTGTATTTCATTGGCTTTTTCACAACTCACAAGAATTTGATACATACGTATAGCTACTGTAATGCTGTAATATATATATATATATATATATATATATATATATATATATATATATATATATATATATATATATATATATATATATATATATATTAAAATGCGAATAAATAAAAAAACATGCTTTTATAAAACTAAAAACAATCCTGATTAAATGCTAATTACATTTTCAATAAATCCAATGCTACTATTACATTTTCATTTTCAATAAATCAATACTACTATTACAATTGAAATGAAGGAAACTAGAATTATTCTTTCTTTTTAAAAAAACCATATAGATATATAGTTTTTACTAAGTTTCAATATAGCTAATTTTATAGACTTCTTAGGTATCTAACACTTCGAAAAATTGAAGTTTAGAACTTTCAATTAGAAAAATTGTATTTATGGAAAAAATAGCCTATGAAAACATTTTGTCTCATATAAACGAAAACAAATTTTAAAATTGTACAGTATGCGTTTTAATTTTTACTTCAAAAATTTTTCCAAAGAAATAATTTTAGTAACTTTAGTTTGAATTTAATATGAAACAAAATATTTCTATTCATTAGGCAAATTTAAAACTTTTAATACACCAAAATTAAAAAAAAATTGCAGATAACAAAAAGTACTTGCTGCTGACATGGATTCATTACAAGTAAGTCAATGAAGAAAAATATCAAAGCATAAAGTTTTGAATATATAAATTTTTTTACTATAGAATCATGTATAATATAAATAATTTCTTGTTTAAATTCATATTGATTAGTTAGTTTATTACAACCATGAGATTGCTACTTTTTCTTTAGTTTATCATCATAGAATTTCAACATATAATTTCAAATAAAGCAACAATGTATAATATATGATTTTGTAAGAAGACATCCTTTCACAGAGTTGACTGAGAATAGTGATCAATACAAACAAGGAAAATGAACAATAATCAATACAGACATTAATACTAATCGGTAACTATTTATGAAATTTATCATAAGCTTAATAGTTAATAAATATCATATTTATTAACTATTATATTTACTTAGTTTAAATTTATTTCATGCTAATGTAGTAAATGATCGCATTTAATCAAAATTCCAATACATCAAATGAACTTTAACATTATTCGAAATTAATTTTTCTCTACATTGATAGAACTATCTGAACATCACCTTGATGAAATGAAATATTACTGAAATCATAATTTTAATATCATTGACCTGTTTTGTTAATGTTCACTAATTTCAAAATTCCAATTTAAAAATATACACCAATATAAATCATTAACATGTATGAACAAAAATCTTATCTATGGATATTATATTCTCTTATTTTTCTCTAAAAATCTAAAATTAACACTTCACTCATCAAAATGGAAATTCAATTAAACAATAGTTATTTATCTTATTAAGCATTTATCTTAATAATTCAGCAAATAAAAAGTTTGACACAAGTTAATTTTGTTTTAAAAAAGATAATAATTTTAAGTACTTTGATACACATTAAAAATGTCCACAGATACTAACATAGCATTAATATTTTATATAAGAAGTATAAATAAGAGTCTTAAATGATCTAAAATAAATAGCAAATGCCTTAATTTAATAAATTGAGAGGGAGATACAATACGATATTAGGAATTATAAATCTAAAATAGTCGAAATAAATGATTAAAAATTAAAATACACACACACAAGATGGTTTTCGTTAATTCTAACTAATATTAACAAACTAGTATCCATTTAATTATTTTAAAATGAAACGAATGGAATATTTTCTATGATACTTATGTTCTTATATTTATATAATACATCAAATTATTTTGTTACTAAACTTCAAATTTTCTTTTAACAAATATAATTAAAAAAAGTAATCTTAAGAGGATTGTCTGAAAACACATGAAGTAGAAAACATGTTGAAAAAAAATTCATAACTGTTATTTTGACAAAAAAATTGCTTTTTCTCTCATTTTTAGCATTTTGCTCCTCTGCGTTCACCTGTATAAGATTGATAATTTTTCTGCAATCAACAGTTTAAAAAGAATTTGAAATTACTACAAATAACAATACTAGAGCTTTACATTTAAATTATGAAGATTAGATTAAAGACTTAAGCCTCATTTTACAAGTCATGAATTTGTGCTATGTTAGCTTCATACATACATAAAGTTTCAGTTTTTAAACAGGCACAGTTTCTTTTGATTACATGTTAGAATTTCAAATATTTTTAAAGATATTGGAATGTTTTTATTATTCGTATAAGGCAATCTCATTCACACCACAAATCAAATGAAAAATAGTTGCAAAACTCAGCATAAAAATGATCTCCAGAGAAGTAGATGAAATAAAGACCCTTCAATGCATATTCTCTTAATAATTTACTATTCAAAATTGATAATTCTGTGGAAAATTGAAATCAAACTTTTTTAGTAGCAATGTAAATATAGTATTATCAATGCATTTTTCAAAGCAAATGTGCTGCATCTTGATTCTTATGTGTAAAGAAACATAAATATATATACACACATATACATGTGTGTGTATATATATAAGGAGCACAATAGTATACTAGTCCTTGTAGAGATGATTTTCTTATATTAAAACTGATAAATAATTATAAAATATATACGTTGCTAAATCATATGAACTGTTTAGTGATATTAATTTATCAATTTATAATTTTGCTTATTAAAAATGTAATATACCAGATAAAAAGAAAGATATGTTTTCCATATTTTAAGGTAAGTTAACCAGTGAAAAGTCACATGGTTATCTAACTAAAGTGCACAACTTTTCCAAATACGCTTAGTTTTTTTCTTTCCTAAGTCCTCGCACTTTATTTATTTTGAATGTAAATCAGCATATATGGTTTCTGTTTTTAAATTACACTGCATGACATTGTAAATGCAACATCAAGAAGGAGTCACCAGAAAATTGTATGAATTTTAGCATAGACTCACCTTACAGAATTATGCAAATGATATTAAACGCGCAGTTCTCCAAAGCACATAGGATAAAAGTAAAGTTAGGAACCGGCAAAGTGGGCAATATTCACGTCATTATTTATAATTAAGAAATAGTCGCTGAAAGTCTGTTCTTGTGGCAAAGGATTCCTGTTATTGAAGAAAAAGCTAAACCATCGACGATAAAGTCAGTTCCAGTAGACAGACGAATATACGAGGGGCATGATGATCGTACTGAGAAGGGCAGGTGGGTCCTTATGGCAGAACTCAGCTGATAGACAGCTGTACTTATTCACAGTGATTCAGCCGTGGCAAAGATGGTTGAAACATGGAACTGTAAAACGTTTAAAGGCTCCGACGAAACGAGAATGAAGTCAGCACGGGTGGATCTGACAGGAGGTGTTGGTTACCACACAAAGCATGTATACTAAAGTACTGCAGAATATGCAACAGTCCTGGATGCTTTCACATAAATCAGAATCATTTGCTGTTGAATGTGTATGACGGAATGATTCAGGATCGCCTTCTCATTATATCACGGCTCTGTTTCTTTAGTTGTTGTTGTTGTTGCTTATCCTCCATATCTGACGAAGTCAGACTAGATCCACGAGTTCGTTGACTGTAAGGAAGTCGAAGACTAAAAGAGGATTGCTAAAGAGATCCTCCCTAGAGAGACCCATGCAATCCAAAAGATGCTCAGGAGAAGCCTGATGATTTTGGCACTTGGTGCAGGTGACGAAAGGTTTAGTGATAGTCAATACTTACGAGTGTGAAATCGGTGTGGTGACAGGTTCAGTCCTGCATTAATTGTGGAAGGCTCCACCCAGTGACAACGTGGCAGCATGGTTTGTGGCGTTATTGCTTTTAATTCCAGGTCACCTCTAGTTCATATTAAATACACTATGACCACCCAATGTTGCGTGGATGATGTGTTGCTGCCAGTGACTTCCCTCTACATTCAAGGGATGCCCAATACTGTTTATCAGTATATAACCCGATAACACTCGACTGTATATTGCTCGCATTAGTCAACATGCTTTTTGCAAGGTGTATGACTGCTTCCCTGTTACTATACACACTCGTGTTACCAGATCTATAACCAATAGAACACGTTTGTGATATGATTGGATGTAAGGCTCTGCTACTATTTCCTTCAAAAGATGTACTTTAGGAATTGGTTGACAGGAATGGCGAGTTATTCCTCAGGAATCAACCTATACTATCACAGGCTATGATCCCGGATGTGTTGCTTCATGTATCGCTGTCCACGGTGGTCTTACAACCTCCTGAACCAACCCTGTTATCTCTTTGTATCATGCATATCATTTCGAAATTTAGGTCATCTTGCCGAGTTTCATGGCTTTCTGGATATTCATTTTGAAGTTAAATTTTCAATGCCGGGAAGTGTGTATTTACTGCAAAATAAAACTGTCATTCTTTCAAAAATGGATTAGAAAAGAAAGCATATAATACCATTGATAAATTGAGATATTTCATCCATTGGTAAATTGTGATATTTTATATAAGCTACTTGTATTTGAATTGAGTCAGTACAATATTTTGACTGCCAAAGAGGTATTACTTAAAAATATTCTATTTTATTTTAAAATGGACATGATAAAATATAGTGAAACTTTTTAGATAAATAAACTATGAGTATAAAAAGAAATGAAATAAGAGTTTTAGAAATAATTTGTACTTTAATTTTGCTATTAGAATAAAATTAAGTTACTTAAATCTCTACAAGTGTAAAAATTACTTTAATCCCTCAGTATGATATTTTCTAGAATCATAAATTGGGAATAAATTTTGAAATATGAATGCGAAAACACAAGAATGTCAGAAATTGAAACAAGTAGCTGGTATCAATAAAAATCAATGAGAACATTAAACTTAAACTTATCTTCCAGTACTTTTAATACATAAATTAAAAACCCCCAGTGAAAAAAATTTAGGCACAATTTCTTTATATATTCTATTATAATCTATATTCCTAATGAAATTTCTTGATTCATTCCTATCAGTTGCTGCAGATATATATTTTAGTATGCAATCATGTTAGTTCCATTTCATTCAAATTAAATTAAAATTTTTTAAAGATCTTTGAATGCACTTCCTTAACATCTTAAAGGTATTACAATGAAGTGGATAATATGAAGCTACATGAATTGTATGCGTTTTCCATGAAAAAATCTTGGCATGTTATTTCTTAAATTTAGATTAAAAAATTCTTCTAATGCCAGCTGCTAAAGTAATATGCTTAGGCACCAATTATTTCAACATTTTGAAAGCGAAATAATGTGCAGTAAATTATGTGAGAAAGGAAACAAGACAAAATGACTGCAATAAAAAGATGTTTTAAATATATATTTAACAAAGAAAAAAGAACCACTAAAAATAAAATTTTGTAAGAGGACAGACAGAAGAAATTGGTGGGAGGTTTGTAAAAAATATCTTAATAATACATTCTCATTTCATTTCATTTCAATGCTAATGTTCTTTTTCCACATAAAAGTCGTTTAAAAAATTACTTCCAAGAAACTACCACATAAATGCGTCATAGTAATAAAATAAATCTTAGCAAAAAGGAATTTTTAAAGTCGTTATTTTTTAAATTATTTCGTCGTACTAAAGATTGGAGTAGGGGATTTTTTCCTTATAACGTTTTTTTTTCATATTTTTTCCTTACTTCACTTCCTAGCTTGGTAAAAAAAAAGAAATTCGTCTGCCGCTTTTGATGAGGCAGTTCGTAAGCAGGCTTGAGGTGTGGTTATATTTGCATTTTAATGTTATCACAGACATTTTTCTCTCCTGCTTCGTTTCTGGACTGTAAAGTATTTAAGACTTTTTGATTAAAATAACGCTAAAGAGAATTTTGACTGGCAACGATGGGATCTTTGGTATGCGCAGAGAACACTTCTTGTGAGGGCGAATATAAGGTTGCTTAAATTGTCCGTTTTCAGTGATAACATTCAAGAAATTTCTACTCGTATAATTCCTGAAAATTTGCTCTCGTGATGCTTATATGACAAGCATAAATTTCAACATTTCATTATTTTATGTCTTATTAAAATCATTTAACTCTATTATTTTTTAATTATAATGTTAAATACGATTTTAATATTATTTCGAAGTTAATTTTGAAAAATGTGGTGCATTTATGAAATTAGATACCAAATAAATGTATTTGTTTTTGCCTAATCTGCTTGCTGTAGTGTCTGCATAACTTTTATGTCGTATCATGAATTTTTGTAAAATATTTACAGAACTCTGATAACAATCTGTAATAAAATGGTAAAAAATATCTTTTCTTTTCCTAATCATTGCAAAAAATGAAAAATTACATAAGAGATACTAGTGCCATAATAAAAAAAAATTTGGTCCTTTTATTATTGCACATTACACAGTGATCCAAAACCTTCTGAAAGGAGACCATGAAAAACCTTAAAAAAGTCACATGCAATCTAAATTTTCAATTGTTAGAGAACAAAAAGTTTTCTTCACACGATAGAACAAATTGGAGACTTAGAATTTAACAAAATCATAATTTTTAAAATTTTGACTCCTAGAATTATGTTAAATCTTAACATATAAGCCGAAACTTCGCAACCAAATGGAATGGTACATAAACCAAGAGACGTGTAAAATACAAAACATGTTAAAGGGTACACCAGCGTTTGTACTCCATCAAGTGAAAGAGAGATCCATTCATGTTATATTTAATATGTAAGTCTCCACAGGGATACATCTAATGAATACGTCTCAAAAGGGATACATTTAATGAATACGTTTCCAAAGGGATACATTTAATGAATACGTCTCCAAAGAGATAAGCTCCAATACCATTCCTGTTTTCCTATACAAAATTTGCATTAGTTGTCTTTGTGTGTATGAATCCCACAGTACAAACAAAAATTGCATCTATTTTAAGGGAAAAAATTTAGCTGCTAAAGTAATGTCAATTTTTTTCCTTCAATATTCTTTGAATGAAACTGATATATGTTTTTAAATTTCCACTTTAGTCATGCATTTAAAACACTACTTATTTTATTAGTAGAACGGTTAAGAGAATAATTTAAAAATTTAATATTTATTTATCACATTGTTTTTTATGCGTATTCTTGCCTCTTGAAATTTCAAAATTACATGGGAAACTAAAATTTAATAATGTATCAAATTTAAATTAAGTATGTACACTACTCGAGGAAAAGTGTTAAAAATCACATATTTATATCTGTTTTACCACATTTAAATCATTTGTAAGAAGATGAGGAAAATTAGAAATAAAATATTTTCTGTCAACGTCTATTATACAATACGATATAATAAATACGAAAAATTTAAGAAATAAATGTGCTGCGAGTTTAACTAAAAGTAAACCAAACGTTAAATATTGCTTATGAAGATTAAAATTATATAAAAATTATTTTGCAAATTAAAAAAATTATAAAATATGTATGTGTATGTTATATAAAACTTTTTCTATTAGGCTTTGCATCATAATAGCAATCAAATTTGTTAATGTTGATTTATAAGCACTTCTTACCTCAAAGTAATGTTTGTTTTTGCTAAACAAAGTAATCCAAAATACAGTTAAATACTAACTTCCGAAATATAAATTGAAATTTATCAGAATATTTTCAATGTATAATTATTTCTGATATTTTTTTGCTAATTTATAACAATATTTGAAAGGTAAAATTAAAATTAAATTTAGTTTTCTTGTTTCATAAACGTTAACAACAAATATTAATTTTTTTACTACTGTAATAAAACAAAAAATAGAAGGATTCGTATTAAAAGTAATCAATGTTATTTTTGATTGTAAATTCTAAATTGGAATCAAAATTGTTTGTAAAAATGTCAGAATATTTTAAGCCTATAAACATGAGAAATTAAAAATATTTTCCAGTGTTTTTTAGCAATTTCTCAATGTTAAACAAGAAATGTTGTATCCATGATAAGAAGTATATCAAAGGAACATTGCTTTTTACCTAAATCCTATCTAAGCTAGACCAAACGCAATATCAAGGTGATTCATCACCAACAAATTTCCTTCGGAAATTTCTTATTAGGTCTCCCACGCCGCAGTAAAAACAATGCCGTGGTGCGTCACTTTTACCTCAATCTAGTGGGAGGTGATTTAACAGTCCGGGAGAAGACAAATAACTGCGTTTATCCTCAAGCAAACAACGCATACCGTCCGGCCACCAATCTCTTTTAGTAGACCCGTACTCCGTATGTCTTTGTTACAGGCACCTGTCCGGAAAATCCAGGAACCTGATATACTGAGCCCATTCTGACTGCAGAGCACATTTTGTTTACGTCAAAATCTTCTTCGAGACGTGGTAATGCATATTTATTTTAACCACGCTTTCCTCTACAAAATGTTCAAATAAAACATTAAACAAGGGCTTTTCTTCGGTCTCAATAAATGCAGCGATGTCTTGAATCCATTAAAGAAATCTTTTCAAAGCGAAAACTTCTAAACAGCTGAATTGAGACAGTTTCGTGACTGGAGAATCTAATAACACAATGTTCTTCTTGTCATCAGTTTTTTCAAGTTTTCTGAAATAATTTTGAATATCTTAACAGCATTTTTTATTATTGTTTTCAGAATATTAAATATATTTAAAAGTTCTAAGTTTGTGGAGAATAGAATGACATTTTAACTAACTTAGGTTTAGTTTATTTATTCATTTCGTTTTTAGTTTTGTGATAGAACCCTTTTGGTGTTTTAAGGAAATATCTTATAAGATTTTCTGTTGGGGAAAAAAAAACCTTTAAATTTGTATATAGGCTTAGCATATATATGCATTATAGGCTTAGAAGCTTCATATTTTCAATTTTTTATGATTTCTAAATTGTACTGCTCTTTATTTAAAGTGCATTGTATTGGATTGTTTGGTTTGTTATGAATCAGTGACAGTAAATTTATTTGCATGCAGTAAACAGAACATATTTTACAATAATTATTGAAATTCTATTATTCTGTTGATATGTAAAAAAATATGAATAGAAAGAGCTCAAGTATGTTTTTACTTCATTATATAATCATAAAGGGATGTTTTAAAACAAAAAGATATCTGTATAAATATAGTAATGATCAATTCGATTCAATAAACAAATTGCATATCAACGAGTAGCAGTAAAAAACAGTTTTCTTCGGTGGATAATTGGACCTCTCAAGAAGTTACAATTAAACATATTCCCCATTAATTTAACAACATCCCGAAGGTATAAATATTTCCACAGTTGTAATTTTGATTCAAAGACATTATGAGACAGTTGAAATCACGTAATTAACATACATCAAAATATTCAACTGATAGTATTTCTGAGATTATTTAGTAAGCTATTGGATTACTTTATCACTCCGAAGATATTAGAATAGTTAAGAAAAATATGTCTGCTAAAATTATGAATTATAAAATGACAACTGTGTACTAATGAATGTTAGGAGTGCTTCATTATGAAATAAAGGGTAAAGTTTTATCCCTTGAAATTGCTTTCTATGATTTTAAGCATATCTTTAAGTTCACTCACATTTATAAATGCCATGTGTTTCGCTGCTCTAACAATATTTGGTATATGTAACATCATATCCATCTATATACAGATGGACAATGCTAAAATCAAATAAAAATGAAATTTATGACTAAACAACAATACTCGCGCAACTGGATTCCGTTCTAATTAACTTAGTTATAATTAACATATTAAACGCGAAATCATCTTTAATGGAGGATTAACTTAAAACTATCAATATTTAGGCTTATTGTTTTGTGAATATATGTGATAAGCTATAAATTCAAGACTTATGTGATAGGTTATGAAAGACTGTTTAAACCATTTTTTAATATTTGCTATATTAATTGTCTAATAAAGGCATCCCATATCCTGAATTCATATGTTTCATGCATCATATACTTATTCTGAAAAAGTGGAAACCCATAAAGTTCTCCAATTATTATCTCTACAGATGAGAAAATAGAAGTCAAATAACCATTTATTGTTGTAAATGGAGTTGAACATGGGACATTTGTCTCTGAGGAAAGCCATCTATCAATAAGCTACTGCGAATCTACTGTTATAAAACCTGTATTAATTTATGTTATTATAAAATATGTAATGTCTCTCTATCTCTGTTTTAAGGTAAAATCTATAATTTATAGAAAAAAATCCTTAATATATAGCCAAGAGAAAAAGCACGAAATTTTATTTAAAAATAAGTTTTTTTAATAATTCAAACAAATAGAGAATTAGCTGTATGATACTTTCACCAGTGGCACATTCGACGTTATTTTCGTATGTGTATTTCTTAAAATGAGACTGAATTTTAAATGTTGTAGGATATTTTTAGATTTCAAAATAGAACTGCTCAAAAAAGAGACAAAGCACACACATGTATATATATATATATATATATATATATATATATATATATATATATATATATATATATATATATATATATATATATATATATATATATATATATATATATATATATATATATATATATATATATATATATATATATATATATTTGTGTGTGTAATCATTGAATGTGCGTGAATATCAGTGATATAATTGAACGTAAACAAATAAAAAAAAACAAATATTATTTTCATTTGTCTTGAATTTTGAAACACGAAGAGGAGCTCCAGTTCGTATTTGACTCTATGAGAAAAAGTGTTGTTTTATATAAATTTTGAATTCATTATTCAGTAGATGGAATGATTTCTTATGTAACCTGACGATGGATTCAAATATGATAAATATTTAATCAATCATCAGGTGATACTAAAAATTTCCGATGCTTGATACAGTTAAAAATCTAGATATGCTTACTGATTCTTTTTTCATTCTCTATGGGCACTTACATGATTGCTAAGCAGAAATTTACAGTTTTCTTCCTTGCTTTAATAAAAAATATTAAATTAAATACTTTTTTAATTATTAAATACTTTGGAATAAAAAATATTAAAAATCTTATTTTCGGCAGTTTAGAGGTTTTTGACTTCATTATTAGGGACTTTAAACTTTGCTGTCAAACAAATGTCTTCAGTGAAATATTATAACATAGTGTATAACCATCTTCTACAATAATAGTAAAAGTTTATTATATGAAAACCATTTGACAACTTATTTTTATACATTTTTTTATCTATTCTTCTTTTAAAAATTTAGAAGATGTGTTTATTATTTCTGCCAGAAAGTTTACTGACTTAATTACATAAAATATTGATTGGTTTCTTTATTAGGAACTGATAAATATTAGCTTTTATATGAGCATTTTTATTTAGCTTTGTATATCAAAATTCTACATTTTTTATTTCGTTAACAATAAAATTACCAGAAACCTCTAAATACATGCTGAATAAAGAAAAAATACTACAAGGCATATTTTACAGCTATATACCTAAAATTAAATAGTAACAAATCAAAACAAAATTAAAAAGTGATATATAGTATATTGACTTGAAATAGCAATCTTAAAAAGTAAAAATAAAATGATGAGGATACAATTTACGCAGTTTTCGAATGATATTTCTCTGGAATAGAAGAGAAAAATATTTAATTTTTTATTATTGTTACATAAATAAATTTAGGAATTTTAATTATTTCTTAAAAGTACTATATCTCTTAAATTATTCCAAAAAATATTTCTTAGAAAATAATTTATCAAAGAAGTAATATCTTCCTGAATTCAGTCGAAGTATGTAAAATATTTATTGAAAAATATCTATTAGTTCATGATGAAATTTTGTAGCTCAGCACAAAATTCTGTTAAAAGGACCTCAGTGTTTTTCTGATTGATAATTTAAACTATCTCTTCAAAATATAAATCTAAAAATCCATAAAACATTCTAAGCAATTAGTTATTGGTGAATATATAGCAGCAAGCGTTTAAATATTTCATGTCTGTTTGCTATATATTGCTTTTTCTTTAAAATTAAACCAGAATGCTAGAAAAGTAATAAGAAAAACTCTATTTTTTATTTTAGTAAATTAAATCTTGCTCCTTACATTTATATTAAAGAAATAAAAAACCAATTTCTTGAACTGTTTCTATAAGTATAAATCGGGTATTATCCATTCATTTCATTTAAAATGCAACCCTTATTTTAATATAATTTATCAAAAGTATTTGAAGTCTCCTTCATTTAAGGTCATTTCCCGAGAGAAAAGCTCAAACTTGACCAATTAACTGTTAATGATAATGATTCTCCTTTCAGAATAGGTTACAGTGAATTGGATGCTTCTATGTTAAACCTTAGCTCATTCTCTGATCAAGGTGGGCTTCATTTCATGGAAATTGTCTTAAGTATCAATTGTCCAATTAAATATCGTAAAACTCAACGAACAAGAGTCTTAAACCACTTGTGATCCTTGAAAGCAATTACTAGAATGTGCATGTGTGTGTTATTAGTAGCGGTTGAGTTGTCGGGACAGAAATTGAAAGGATGAATAAATAGTTATAGGGCCCTCCAGGGTTTTAGATAGGTGTCATCGATTGATCAGGGGATTACATAGATATAAAGACCTCTAACATGAATACTAGTATAAGATACATATACGAGTATTTACCAGGTTTTCTATTATATACTCGTTGTAACTTGATTAATAAAGTGATTTAAATTTATTTTTTTCAAAAAAGGTAACAATTTGTAGATTTCTTCAAAATTATGATGTTTATATTTAAAATGATAACAGTATTTGTTGATAGTTTCAAGTAATTTAAAGTATTATTCTAAATAAAAACACATTAATGAATTTATGAATCACCTGCTCATACATAAGAAAAGCTGGATCACATATCATACTCTTAACAAAAAAGCTTATATATATATATATATATATATATATATATATATATATATATATATACATATATATATATATATATATATATATATATATATATATATATATATATATATATATATATATATATATATATATATATATATATATATATATATATATATATATATATATATATATATATATATATATATATATATATATATATATATATATATATATATATATATATATATATATATATATATATATATATATATATATATATATATATATATATATATATATATATATATATATATATATTTAGATTTCAGTCATCCCATATAGTTATGAATGGAAAAGAAGCGGTAAATAAACACAATGAAATAAAAGTTGAACATACATGAGATATTTTGCTGTATACCTCTTACTAAAAGAAAGCAAATTCCAAAGATTGTAAAAGATCATTTCTGACTAAAGTTTCATTCTAAAAGAGAAATATTAAGCTATACAAATTTACTATATAAAATACATACATCTTAAAATGTATTTTAAATTCTGATCTTACAGTGACACTTACAGTTATTTACATTGAGTATTTTTTGCATACGGCTTGCCTATATAAGAAAAATCCCAAAGAAATTACTTCTGACCATTATTGTTATTTGAACGATAAAGCACAAAGTTTTACAGTTTAATGTACACAATACAAAAAATAATTTAAGTAACAACTTTTCATAGTTTTGTATCATGGAATGAAATATAATACACTGTTTGGTATTGAAAGTGGAACACCAAGAAGAAATTGCCAGAAAGTAATGAAATTCACCAAATTGAGAGAGGCAGGAAAGACCAATGAGTAATTTGAATTTCAAAATGGTATGCATAATACAGAGCGAGAACAGGATAGGGTCAGTAGGTTGTAGGACCATCGTGGAAAAATATACACAAAGGATCACGTCTAGACACAGAGTGACTGTCTGGTGTCCTGAGGAAGGGCTCTCCATTCCCTATCAACTATTTGCCAAAGTGCATCTTCTGAAGGCAGTGGAAGAGTCTAAAAATGGCTTACAATCATATCTCAAAAATGTTCGATTGTGTGCGAGATCTGGTGAGCATGGTGACCAGGAAAGCATGCAGAGCATGTTGGCTGATGCGAGTAATGTGTTTTCGAGAGTTCGGTAGTTATCCATCTGATAAAGGGCATTGGTTACACCTGAGGGTAGGGGAGTCTCTTCCGCCACTGAACATAATCTACGTAATGTTGGGGTTTCATAATACCGTTAATATGAGCTAGTGGTGACATGACTCTTATTCATTTTAAAAAATAAAACAATTCCGGAACCAGTCACAAAAAATAGAGCTTGTAACCCATGCTTTCTTATGAGCACGCCAAAATACTGGCAGGTTGTCTTTGTTTTGATTTTTTAAAGCCCGAGGATTAAGCGATCTGTACAGCATCAGTGGCTTAATTACACAATCTCCAGATGCATTAGAACATAGCAGCAGTGTAACTCTATCCTTTTCTGCCTAAAATCCAGGAGCAGACTTTTCGCTTTTAGAAATGAATGTTTTGTTTGGCATTCTTTTCCAAAACAGTGAAGTTTCAGCTGCATTAAATACTCGTACTTGCACAGGTTTGTATCCTCCATCAGCTAATAGAATAGTAGAAGGTGCTGCTTGCTCACGATGGTGATGAATGGACTAAACCCGATAACAGATTGGTACAGAACGGGGTTCACTCTCATCTTTTATGTATGTATGTATGCAAAAGCACCCAAAATAATGATGCCACGTTGTCTCGCGGTGGGTCATTCCTCATTTGCTACAGGATTGGACATGTCTTAACATCGGCGAGACAATCGATCACGGTGACTATTACTGACGAAATAAAAGCGTGACTCATCTGAGAAAACGATCTTGTACCACACCATCATTTCCATCGCTTTTATGCGGCACCATTCTATGTTGTGGATTCAATGGTAGTCTTCTTAACGGATGCCATTATTGGAATCTACTAGCAACCAATCGATGGGAAATAGTCAGCTCTATCCAGGGTGTCTTGCATATGCTGCAGAATTTCGGTAGATGCGCTTAAAGGGGTGGCTATTGAATTCCATCGGACACGTAAATCTATGCGTGCTGACATCGTTCTGGCTGCACCGACACCCTGCAAACATTACACTGTTCTTATTCTAACCGTCTTCCCCACAGCCGGTGAACTGTGAACGATTCCAGATGTATGTCTGCTGCGATTTGGCCTAAAGACTAACCTGCCAATCTCAGTCCGATCACCATGACCCTCATAGACTCGTTTGTCAGCTGGAACTGACACTGTCAGCGATGGCTTGGCATTCTCAGCAATTACAGACGTCATTTGCAACAAGAACAAACTTTCAACGATTATTTTCCAAGCAAAAAAAATGAGCAAATATTGTCTCAATCTACCAGTTCCTCGCCTTTTATCTTATCCTACGTGCGCGGGAGAATTGCTCATATCACATTATTTGCATTACACGGTAAGGGGCGTCTATCCTGCATTTTGCATAATTTTCTGATTATTCCTTCTTGGTGTTGCGTTTTAAATGTGAGCAGTATATAGGGAGTAATCAAAAAGAAATCGAATGAATCACTCAAGTTAAGAAAATTATGAAATCTGAAATTTTTTCATCCATATTTCAAAGCATTTCCTGTTTGAGAGGTATTGAAAAATGCGAATATGTATTCCTAAATGTGATTAAAAATATAACTTTTTTGAAAAAACGAACGGAAATAGTAAGTATTTTTTGTAGAAAATTACGCTGCAAGAATATAAAAAAGGGAAATCCCATGACGCAAATTTTTCTTTTACTGATCTCAGTAATAACGCAAGAAATGACTACCTTAAAAAAGAAAGCCTCTTGCAAGCTTCTTTCTTGAAACGGATGTATTTTTCGGATGAAAATATTACATTGTTTAAATTAATTACATTACAGCAGAGACAAATTCATAGGGTGTTTAAATCAGAATTATTTTGCTTTAAATTAATTAAAATAGCTATAAAATATCAGTTTTATTTTAAATTAGCCACATATTAAGATCTTGATTAAAGTTTCACTCTATTCTATGTAGTCGTTCTTAATTCAAACTCGTACAAATATTTAGCAAAAAAACGCGGAATAGCGTTTTGTTAGACAATATTTTAAACTGAAGCTCAGAATTTAATAGTTTGTACTTTGCTATGCTTTGTATGCACAAGTAAATATATGTGCGCTGAAAATTTTAAATATAATACACGTAAAAAAATTAAAGTATAATTTAAAATACCTCTTTTATTTTAATTTAGCGGAATTTTTATTGTATGAAAATGATTGTCATATTTAAAAAATTGAACAATTGATTAAATTTTGTATTTAATAAACAATGATAAATTATAAATATATAATAAGTTTTTTTAAAAAAAACAAATACACTACTGGCCATTAAAATTGCTACACCAGGAAAACGGCACACCACTCACGTGAAATTTGCATGACAGGTAGAACTTGCTGTGATATGCAAATGATTAGATTTTCAGCGCATTCATACAAAGCAGGTGACAGTAGCGACATCTACAATATGTATAAAACCAGAGATTTGACAGCAGTTTTCTCATACTCAATTTCCATTTCAACGTTGTTTCAGCAAAGAAAGTTGTTGTAATGCCTCGTGTAAGAAGAAGAAATGCCCAATATTGCTGCTCGCGTCGGTCGACTGTTAGCAGAATATGGAATCGATGGGTTCAGGGCAATCATACGGAACGTCATGCAGGATCTCAGTGACCCCCCATCACTAACAGCAGAGAAGACTGACATCTTATCCGCATGGTCACAAGGGATCGTAGAGCCACGTCACGAATCCTGAGTCGAGAAATGGAGTCATTTGCTAAGCAACAAGTTTCTGCTTGAACAGTTCGACAACGTTTGCAGCAGCAAGGATTGTCTGCACGGCGACCATGGCTTCGGCTACCACTGACGCTGCGTCACAGACAGGAGCGCCTTCAATGGTGTGATCAACAAACCTAGACGCGGGAATGGCATCTCGTCATCTTTACAGATGAATCTCGGTTCTGTATACAGGACGATGATGGCCATATTCGTGTTTGGAGGCATCTTGGAGAATGCGCATTGCCAGCTTGCATTGGACATCACCATACTGGCCCATCTGCTGGAGTGATGGTATGGGGTGCCATTGGATACACGTTACCTCTTGTTCACATTAACGGCACTTTGAACAGCAACCGTTACATTTCCGATGTGTTAAGGCCCGTGGCTCTGCCCTATCTTCGAGGCCTTCCTAAGGCTTTGTTTCAACAGGATCATGTACGACCGCATGTTGCCCGTACTGTTCTGAACTTCCTTGATACAGAACAGGTGTGACTATCACCCTGGCCAGCACGTTCTCCTGATCTGTCACCAATTGAGAACATGTGGTCAATAGTTGCCAAGCAATTGACACGCCATCACTCACCATCTACTACTGTCGATGAACTGTGGCATAGTGTTGAAGCTGCATGGACTGAGATCCCCGTACATGCCATAGAATCTCTGTTTGACTCTATGCCTAGACCGATAAATGCTGTTATTGCAGCCAGAGGTGGCTGTTCTGGGTACTGATTTCTCAAGATCTATGCATCCTAATTTCCTGTAAATCTAATCACTTGTTCTTTCCACTATAATGTATGTGTCCAATAAATATCGTTCTGTTATTTGCATTCCTTCTTGGTGTAGCAATTTTAATGGCCAGTAGTGTATAATAAATTTATACATATAACTTAAAATAAAATATATACATATAATAACTTTTAAATAAAATACGTTTTACTTGCACTTATATTTATTAGAACGATCTATGAAAATAATTAAAATATTTTAAGAAGTTGAGCTAACGAAACTTTATTAGTAGCTATGCATTGCTCATTACAAAACAGTAAAGTAATAAAAGAATTATTTCTAAGACCAATTAATGTAATAAATGTCCAATTTTAAGATGTTTGAGCATACTAATATAATTAATGAGAAATATTCATTAAAATTAAAATAGTCCTTTATAATTAATGCAGTAATTAAACAAATGTGATGATTTCGCAGTAATACTTGGTTTGATCTTTACTTAATTTTAACTAACTATTAAAATGAAATTTACTTATATAAAAAAGGTTTAAAATGTTTAATTAAATTTTATTAAAATTACTTCTTCGTTACATTGAAATGTTAATTATTTTTTTATATTTTTATCAAAACAACCACTTATAGTATTATATACCATTTATATAGTTTACAAAATATAAATAATTTGATATTTAAAAACAATTGCAAACGCTTAACAATTTTCATCAAAAAATCTCGATAAAAATAGTTTTTTTATTCAAGTTATTTATTATTTCTTACGGAAGCTTCCTCTTGCCCTTTTCTCATTGTAATAATTCGTTTTCTTGTTAAAGACTTAAGAAATAAAATAATTCAGTGATTATATGCAAAATAATAAACTTTTATGTTTTCTTTTCTGTGTTAGATACTTGTTTTCTGTGGAGATAACTATATTGCATTTAATTTACAGAAAATAAACTAAATAAGATATTATGTACAAAATATTTCTTATTTTGTACTGCGCTCCTACTCCATTACATGTTAATCTATATACAATTTTAGTAAATTAGTTTTATATCAATAAAAAATCTTTATGATATTCACACACACACACACACAGAAAACACATTTGCTATATCTATAAAAACAGCTAAGCTAAGTATGTAGTATTGAACATTAATTAAATGATTGCTACCTTAAAATACCTGCAAAAAAGCAGGAACAATTATTTTAAAATAAATACTTCTTTTTTTATTTATTCTTTAAAATTAAAAAAAAAATCTGATCTGATTATTGTTAAAATACTCTGGAAAAGCTCATATTTAATAACTATTTTATGTAACTATTTAATAAGAAATATAAAATATTTTTTATCATAAATTTGAAGTTCTAAAATTATATTTTTATTTTTTTAATTAAATTAATGAAAGTTCATACCTTAATAATTGCATATTTTGAATGCTTTACTTGTGAATCAGTATAGTTAAAACACTATATTCAGTGGACATATTTCTTTATGAAAATGGAATAAAATTTAAGTTAAGATCACTATATATAATGCTTATATTATTAACAGTTAATGCAACCGTGTGAGAGTAGCATTCATTACAACTCTAATTTACAAAAAAGCACTCAAATACATTTTCGTTGGTGTGCGCGTTTTCAGAACTGATCCCCATCCAATGATCCTTTTTAAAGACTAAACTATAATAAGAAAAATGTTGTTGTGTTTTTGAACAAGTATATTTGAAAATAATAAATTTTTTAACATTTTAAAGCATCTTATAGCTCAGTTGTTGTAAACAGCCACAACAAAAGAAATCTGTAATGTTGAAGCCATTTTCCTTTATGAAGGGGAAAGAAATATGATGATAAATCATAAAGTCATAACTGTAACCATGGTATATATATATATATATATATATATATATATATATATATATATATATATATATGTATATATATATATATATATATATATATATATATATATATTGGGGGATGAGACAATGGGGACCTTTTGCAATAGACATCTATGAACGATGAGGCTTATAAGAAACGATTTTTCACTTTCGAGTCAAGATGAACTGGTTATTTGCCCGAAGTACTAGTTTGAGTTTTGCCTGCTGAATTTTCTCTGTTCGGCCCTTGGAGAATACATCAGAAGACAATACTAAAAATGCTTTCGACGATAAAAGCTTTTTCAAAAATTCTTGAAGTTTCTAATCACGAAATGGCAAAAATTGTTTTAGAAGTACTTGTTTTCGCTTATTGCTTTAGAAAAATGATCGGGTAAATTTAGAGTTTAAGAAGACAACTCGTACTTATTTTAAGTAGCATAGAAATATATGTTGTCATTAATAATTTATTTACGAAATAATGTTTTAAAGATATTAAAAGAATTAATAACGGAAAAAGTAAAACATTATACCCTAAAATTTTGCTTATTTACGTAACCGTTTTTTATTATGTATAATAGTAATTTCTCACAAACCAACTGTTTCATTAGTAGAAGATATTTTCAAGAATTTAGTCAAATGATTTTTATGTTGTTCTTTGCAATTCAAAATTATTTTTCATTATAAAAAAGTAAAAGAAAATTGCAAAGATTAAGTTTTTAGAAATTCAATTTAATTGTGTTTAAGTGAAGTATTTTTAAATTTAAATCACTGAAAAACTAGATTGTATTGGTTAAATTTACTTTAAAATCAAAATCGTATTGGGAAATAATAGCTACCAAAAGGTGGAGTCAATTTAGGCAATTACAAGTTAAGGAAATTTTTATAAGAGTTGTTTGATAAATGATAAATGGCACACAACGTTAAACAAAAAATTAAATATTTTAATGAGAAATTGTTTTATTCACACAAAATGAGTATAGCAAAAATATTAAGTAGTTTTATAGATTATTTGTTTCTTTATAAATATTTTAAAATTATTATATATTCTTTCTTACTTTTTACTAACCAGATTAAACTTTCGTAATATATTTACAGTGGCATATAAATGAGCATCAACTAACATAAATAAATATAAATTAATATCTGTTCACAATTATTGATGAAAGAATTCTTCATTATAACCAGTTCTAATTTTCTGGATATTTCATTTTTATGTTTGATACAACATTGAAATGAAATTTATTAGTTTTTTTTTTCTTTTCAGAGAAAAATTATTTTTTTATCATCGTTTGCTGCTTTATTTTAAGGATATTCTTTATTTACAATAACTGCTATATTGCCAAAATAAATAAAGGATCACAATGATTATATATATCGTTTTTCAAAATCATTTCAACCGTTGAACATACTTTTGCAAAAATGTTTTCACCCATCACATATTTTTTCCGATTGAAGTTTAGTGCTTTCAATTGGATTAAACAATGTACCTCATGTATCACAAACTGCTCATTTTTAATGATTTAATAAATTAATATGACTCACATGATACAAACTGAAAACTATTGCAATGATTTCTGAAAAAGTTTTATAAAAACATTCTTTCAAACATAAGAATTATTTTGAAGGAAATATTTTGATTTTTAAGTAAAATTTCAACAAAATTGTATTAAGTAAATAAAATAAATTTTTAACACAATTTTCTCTGAACGCAACATTAAGTTTCGACAAGCTGATCTCTCAATTAAAATAGGCATATTTATGTTTATTAGCGAATCTCATTTCTAGCTTAAATATATTTAGATGAATTATATAGCACCAAAGTAATAAATAAATGAACGGGATCAAATATACAAGTCTATAAATATTATAATACAGAGAAAATTCGGAAAAGTTATTTAAATTGTCAAATTATTTATATGAAGTATGAGACTAAAAAAAAACATTAAGTGTTAACTTAGTATCATATGATGGAAACAGCTAAGAATTTTACTCAGTATTTGCCCTAATATAAGATTTTTACAAATGTTAGATTTTTTCATAAATGAAACTATGTAATTTATTTACCTGTTTGTAGGGTAGAAATTGTAATATTTAAGTAAATATATGAAATAGTAATATCAAATTAGAATACAAATATATTATTTCAAAAATTTACCATGTATTTTTGTTTAAAAATCTTAAATATTTCATCAAAATTCAAGGGAATATATAGAGAAGTCTAAAAAATACTGAGTCTACTGAAGTTATATTTATCTTTACTCTTTCTAAAGAAGACATTTTTGGTTTATAAAATAAATACAAATCCCTTTAAATATTCTTTTTTATTAAGTAATATAAAAAATAAAATCAGTTTAGATATAAATCATCCCAACGAGTAATTTGCTTTTATTTAGTTCAATTTCTTTTAAGAAACACATGATAAATGCCGAATTTATTCTCCCAATAAGCTGTTTTATATAAAATACTCACAAAAATTTTTTATCAAGTCACTTATCTTTAATAAAACAACTATATTGTTATTATAAATATGATTAATCACAGCGTACAAATAATGAGAGACGTTCTCCTTCCCGCTTAGAATAGAAAAAGATGATTGTAATATATTTCTTTTCATAACTTGATTATAACTGCCATTAGATGACAGTAATATCCATATTTGAGATAGAAAAAAATGTATAAGAGAATAATAAAAATGAGAGATAACAATATTTAAATACCACTTTCTATTTGCAAGAATAGTGAGTATGCGGATGTTTATTTTGTAAGAGAGAATGCTTATGAAAATGAATGGGCCACCGAGGAAGTCTGAATCATTACTGGAAGGGGAAAACGCGGAATACAATTTAAAGGAAACCCCTTTGGGATTCTATTTCCATTAAGACCAAGGAAGAATATTTGTATGCGTTTTCTTGTAAAAGTGATAGCTTCCAAGATTTAGATATGACTTGCATGACAACAAGTTTTATTTTCGAGAATTCATTAAATACTATTTTTGCTTAATGCAACTTTAAATTATAAATGACAATGTATTCTCTGTTTATGCAAGTTAAGTATAGCGATAATTATTTAAGAAACAAAATATAAATACCAGGAATAAATATATTTGGTAACCTCTCCTTAATTATTTTAAGTTTTGTGTTAAAATTATTTTAAATTCATTAGTTTTGAAAAATAGATTATATACAGTAATATGAACTTATAAATTATATTTCAAGTCATCTTACAATATTTAAAAATATATTCTTTCCAGTTTCATATTATTTTATTTATTTTTATGTAATTTTTATCAATTATGATAAGATTATGCTCATTTCATTTATTAATTAGTTTTTGTCAATACAAACAGTTTAATAAAGATAATTGACTAAAATTATCGTAAAATAAAAAAATCCTTTATCTTTTTTAATTATTTAATTTTTCTATTTAAATAATCTTTTATACACAAAAAAGAAAATGTAATTAATTTCATCATTAGTTTTCATACATATTAAGTAAAAGTATAATCAAAAGGCTTAAAATATTAGGAACCTTGATTATTTTGGAATTATTACTTTTTTAAAGTTAAAATAATCCTGCAAATAGATTTATAATCTTAAATTTTGAACTGCTCCGTTCTCCGTTTTTGTAATTTAATTACAGAGGAAATTGTGTAAAAAATCATTTATTCCCATTTAACAAAAAATTAATGATATCTTTTATAAAAGGGATTAAATAAATAATAAAAAAATACTGTTTGTATTAAAAATATTTATTGGTATCGCGATATTTCACATTAAATATTCAATTTTATAACTAACGTTGTCTTAATTATACATACATTTATTAACAATTGGTGCTTTTTGTATAACATAATATAAAGGAATGAATATATTACTTTTTAACATGTATTATACGCAAATACCTTCTACTTCGTATGTATGTTCTAAATACATACATTTCTCAACTTACCATTTAAAATGCATGATTAACAATATAAAACTACGTAAACTTGTGCTAAACAATTAGTAAAAATAACTAACAAATAAAAAAGTTTGGTTTCACACATTTTGAATGGTAAAAAATGTATAAGCTCATAGACAAAATTAAAATTTATTACGCGATGAATCACATCTTTTTGGTAATCAGCGTTCCTTGAAAGATTATACGTTCCACATTTATTAATTTATAAGAATATTTGACTGGTTACACTATTTTAACCATGTATTCGTCATAATATCAACAAGTATATTACTTTTTCTCTCTTGCGATAGGAAATAAGATAAATAAGTAAGATAAATATGGATAAGATAAAGATATAATACGACATAAGTTAAATAATATCAACTTCATGGCCATGTCCCGGAAACAATTTACTCAAATATTTCTAAAATATCTATGTGTATCAAATACTAAAATATATAAAAAAAGTTTTTAGCTGAAAACTGTAAAATTCGTGATATAGATAATTCTATTAATATGGAATATTAATCGAATAATGTTAAGTTTTTTATTTAATAATGTTAAGTGTTTATTTAATAATCCCTAATGGAATCTAAACTAAAAAGATAATCATTTAGTATCAAAACCATGTAAATCATATAACCAGAAAATCTCTAAATTTTCATTTATTGCTAAAAACCTTGTATTTCTTTCCCTTACTTTTTAAAACGAACACATAAACACATACATTGTACATAATACATTTTTCACAAAGAGTTGTGAAATTTATCATAAACTTATTTATTTTCTGCAGCAAATTATTTTACTAAGGTAGTGCTTATTTTAAATTGACTGACTTAAGTTTTAACTGACAACTGATTAATGAATACTGTAACACTTATTTTAGTAATCCAACAACCAGAAGCATTGTATACTATGAATAATAAAAATTAATATACAATCAAATATATATATATATATATATATATATATATATATATATATATATATATATATATATATATATATATATATATATATATATATATACACACACTACTGGCCATTAAAATTGCTACATCAAGAAGGAATGCAAATAACAGAACGATATTTATTGGACATATACATTATAGTGGAAAGAACAAGTGATTTGATTTACAGAAAATTAGGATGTATAGATCTTGAGAAATCAGTACCCAGAGCAGCCACCTCTGGCTGCAATAACAGCATTTATCCACCTAAGCATGGAGTCAAACAGAGACTGTATGGCATGAACGGGGATCTCAATCCATGCAGCTTCAACACTATGCCACAGTTCATCGACAGAAGTGGATGGTGAGTGATGGCGTGCCAATCGCTCGGCAACCATTGACCACACGTTCTCAATTGGTGACAGATCAGGAGAACGTACTGGCCAGGGTAACAGTCGAACCTGTTCTGTATCAAGGAAGTTCAGAAAGCAGTACGGGCAACATGCGGTCGTGCATTATCCTGTTGAAACAAAGCATTTGGGCGGCCTCGAAGATAGGGCAGAGCCACGGGCCTTAACACATCGGAAATGTAACGGTTGCTGTTCAAAGTGCCGGTAATGCGAACAAGAGGTGATCGAGACGTGTATCCAATGGCACCCCATACTACCACTCCAGCAGATGGGTCAGTATGGCGATGTCCAATGCAAGCTGGCAATGCGCGTTCTCCACGATGCCTCCAAACACGGATGCGGCCATCATGGTCCTGTATACAGAACCTAGATTCGTCTATAAAAATGACGTGATGCCATTCTCGCGTCCAGGTTCGTCGCTGATCACACCATTGAAGGCGCTCCTGTCTGTGACGCAGCGTCAATGGTAGCCGAAGCCATGGTCGTCGTGCAGACAATCCATGCTGCTGCAAACGTCGTCGAACTGTTCGAGCAGAAACTTGTTGCCTTGCAAATGACTCCATTTCTCGACTCAGGGTTCGTGACGTGGCAGTACGATCCCTTGTGACCATGCGGATAAGATGTCTGTTAGTGATGGGGAGTCGCTGAGATCCTGCATGACGTTCCGTATGATTGTCCTGAACACATCGATTCCATATTCTGCTAACAGTCATGGGGTCTCGACCGCAATCCCGGTAGGCTATAACCCTTCCTTGATCAAAGTCAGACACGTGCTGATAGGCATTTCTTCTTCTTACACGAGGCATTACAACAACTTTCTTTGCCGAAAACAACGTTGAAACGGAAATTGAGAATGAGAAAACTGCTGATAAATCTCTGGTTTTATACACATTGTAGATGTCGCTACTGTCGCCTGCTTTGTATGAATGCGCTGAAAATCTAATCATTTGCATATCACAGCAAGTTCTACCTGTCATGCAAATTTCACGTGTGTGGTGTGCCGATTTCCTGGTGTAGCAATTTTAATGGCCAGTAGTATATATATATATATATATATATATATATATATATATATATATATATATATATATATATATATATATATATATATATATATATATATATATATATATATATATATATATATATGTATATATATATATATATAATTAAATATAATAGGAATGAGCTTATACAAATTTAATTCAATTGATCGCTCTACTTAAAAATTATGACATGTATTCTAAAAACACATAGATTACTATTTTCGTATAATAAATAGTATATTTTTTCCTAACAGATTTATCTTTACTAAATACAATCAGTTAGGAATTAATCAATGGTATTCCAACGATTCGCTTACCTATGCATATCTTTACTTTATTAATTATTTATACTAATGACATAGTTAATTTATGTTTAATGGGGTTTATGAACCTAATTCATGCCAACTTATCTAAATTCGTTACATCCTTTTTAATTCTGTTGTTTCTTTTACTATATAGATATTACATTCCCCGTCTCTTGTCATTGATATTCGTGCATATCTGAAGCAAATTTGATGCATTTTTAGGGTTATAAGAGAACGATTTATTAAACCGCAGTGGCAGATCTGTTGAATAAACCGCAGTCGAACTGGTATAAAATAAAGAAAAATCAATTCAGACCTTACATAAAAATGAGAGAGAAAGAGATCGATTGCCATTGTTTTTTCTTTGCCAACTGTCAATAATGGTTGAAAATTTATCATCATCAGGATGAAAGTACCTATAAATATTTCAAATTATTGGGCTGGAGCGAGACTGATTTTTTAGAAATATATTTCGGTGAAAGAGAAAGTAAAAATCAATTAAATATTCACTGAATTTTGTTTCGAAATTTTGTTTGGAATGTAGTATTATACTAATGATTTTCAACTTCAGTATTTAAAATCATGCGGGATGTTATTAGTTTGGAGGAAATTTTATGTACAATCATATTACAAATAGGTAAAAGAGAACAGATTTATTTTTACTTAAAATAAATGGGAGACTAAAAAAATGTTGTAAACTTTATCAAACATTTTAATTCCTACTAAAATAGAAATTCGCTGATCATATGTTAATCTGTTATAACGCTTTCGAAAAGATCATTATGATAAGATTCTGTTGAACGTGGATACTAAAAATTTTTAAGCATATATGGCTAAAGTGAGAAATTTGAATTTAACAACAACTGAAATAAATTCCAAGCTTTGGCAACTCACTCACCATTTTCAATCAAGTTTAGCTTGATATAAAATATTTTACACTCTTACGTTTTGATCCAAAATATAAATGTACTATTAAAGCTCACACATTATTATCTAAAAAATAGAATTTTATTTCTTTTTTTAATTATACTCTTTTATTAACAAATTTACAAGGTAAAATTTTATTTCCCAACTCCATGTGATATTTTCAGAGCTACTGATGATTAAAAAGTGAAAATGTGTTCACCATATTTTTTCTTCTTAGTAAGCTTTTACAGTGAGTTTTTTAACACTCTCTCTCTAAAGACTCTAAAGACAAATGCATGCTTCTTGATAATAATTTTTATATCCTTCAGTTTTACTTTTATTCGCATTATATATTTTTTCATTATATATTTCGCATTAAATATTGATACCTTTTAACATTACAAATCATTTTTAAAATTATTTAATTTTTGATAGTTAGCATAATCAATTTTAATCAAAGTCTATGCAAAATAAACTCATTTTGAAAAATTTGTTACATTTTATACTTTAGTTTTAATATCAAATGTATTTTACTTTTGGGATTAAAAGTAAATTGCATGTATTTTACTTAGTAATACACTTTGGTGTCTTAAACTATGAATAAGCATTTTATTATAATACATTATGGAATTATATTATGGATTTTATTATATTATATTATGGAATGATATGTTGCAAAAAACTGCTAGTAAATATAAAACTACTTGCTTATAAAACTAAAAAAACCATAATGAAAATTTAATTCAAATATATTATATGAAGGGGTAATTTTATTTAATTTAAGAACCATTACATTTTTTATTTTAAAACATTACATTGAAGATGATGGGCATTTATTGAAAAAGACGTAAAAATGGTGAGCAATTCGGACAATATATTGCCAGGTGTTATGAAACATTACTTCCTCATCAAATAAAATCAGATTATACCACATATCTGTGAGTTAATTTGCCATAATTTCCCATCTTTGGGAAATAAATATTAACACACGAGGTATCTTTGGACGTAAAATATGTCAGTTTTTAATTCAACGGTATTTTATGTAATTCTAATTATTTTTCGTTAACTTTTAAAACATTATCTCAGCATTTATTTCGCAGCATTATGAAATGAAGGTAAATGTCAGGTTAGAATTTAATAATGAATATATTCCTGATTTTTTTATAAGTATATATTTATGTAATTTATATCAATAGTTGTGATTAAATCTATAGTTTACAGAATTTTCTTATTTGATATGTATATTAATAGCATATATATATATATATATATTATATATATATATATATATATATATATATATATATATATATATATATATATATATATATATATATATATATATATATATATATATATATATATATATATATATATATATATATATATATATATATACATAGCATTTCATGGAAATAAAATTCTGTTACAGAATATTTTATTTAAACTATAGAGCTATCCCTGACAAAGAATAGCTTAAGAAATGCTCAATAAGTATTTATTGACAATCCTTATGTAATATAATATACTAAAACTTTACATGTTCTGTTTTACTTTTGTTTGTTTCTATAAATATATCTAGCTTACGTCAAGAAAAAAATAATTATATGTATATATATATATATACATATATATATATATATATATATATACATATATATATATATATATATATATATATATATATATATATATATATATATATATATATATATATATATATATATATATATATATATATATATACATACACACACACGTATATATATATATATTATATATATATATATATAATTATTTTGTCTGACGTAAGCAATATGTATTTATAGAAACAAACAAAAGTAAAACAGAGCATGTAAAGTTTTAGTATATTATGTTATATAAGGATTGTCAATAAGTATTTATTGAGCATTTCTTAAGCTATTCTTTGTCAGGGATAGGTTCATAGTTTAAATAAAATATTATGTAGCAGATTATTTTCTTTCCATGAATCCATGAAATGCTAAAAGTAAAAGAATTACATTTTCAAATAAAGTTTCCTATTTGCTGGAAAAACATTTTGTTCTGAAGAAAATATGAAAATATTATAAAATGCTGTTTACATAACTCTAAATAAAACAAATAATTTTTTTGAAGAAATGGCAAGAAATGTATTGAAAAAATATATTGAAAGAAAACAAACAGTTTTAAAGCTAGGAATGGAAAATTTCGATCCAACTCTTAAGCATTCAAAAAAAAAATTCAAATCTTTGTAACGAAGTAATATATAATTTAAATAAACTACTGAATAAAAGAAAGAATTTTACAGTTAGGAAATGTGACAAAATTGGAATAAAATTTCCCATCACAAATGAAAATACTGAAACAGTTAAATTTAACATTTTATACAAACAATTCAGAATAAAAAAAAATAGTAATAAAGTAATTTTTTGAAAAAACTTTGTTTCTCAAAAAAATAAATGCGTAGAAAAAATTTTAGTTATGAAATGATAGTTTAAAATAGCATTTCATCCATGCGTACATTTATTCACCACAATCTCATTATAATTGCTTAAAATAGAAAGAATAATAAGTATCTTTAAATCAAGAAGAGGAGGTGAAAAATACTTTACTAGAGGTAACAACCATTTTTATATTTAAATAATCATATATCCTGTTTGTTAAGTTACGGATATCTCATAAAGAAGAGATAGAGATAAATTCTGATTAAAAGAAAAAGAATCCTGAATCGTAAGTTTGTAAGAAGATATGTTAATGCAGATGTGAACTTGTGTCACAAACTGTAGGTAACCAATATTAATGGAATGAATTCACTGTATTGGGATTGTTACATTTAATCGACTGACAATCGAAGACCTCATATATATATATATATATATATATATATATATATATATATATATATATATATATATATATATATAGTGTGTGTGTGTGTGTGTGTGTGTGTATGTGTGTGTGTGTGTGTGTGTGTGTGTGTGTGTGTGTGTGTGTGTGTGTGTGTGTATGTTTTTGTGTGTGTGTGTATACATTGTTTCAAAGAGGATGCATTAAATTACAAATAACTAGAACAAAGCATTTTATAAGAACTTTGCATTATATCTGAATCGTAACAAACACAGAAAAGTGCTATATGGGCATAAGTAATATGTCAGAAAATTATTTAGGTGTAATTAAAATGGTAAGTTGAATTATCAAACATTAAACCATTATTTTAAATATATTGGTTTTAGTGATGAAATAATAAATTCATTTGCCACTGAATATCATACTGAGTTAAATATTAAATATACAGAGACAAATATATTTATAATATTTGTGATACCATAATTTATAGATATGTTACAAGAATCAAAAGTAGCTGTTAACTTTAATGAGTATATATTTAAAAAATTATTATTGATGTATGTGGATCTACATATGATAGATACATTCCTCGAAAATTGACAACATTTAATTTAAAAATTTGATGACAATTTATTTATACATAATTTATATAGTCATAGCCAAATTTTATGTTTCTTTTATTTTCATTGTATTTTTCATTTTAATGAATTATAATTATAAAATCAAACATTGGTTTATTTTAACCTTAATAACAAACAAAATTAAACAACATATTTTACCAATATCACTTTAATTATAAAAATATCGTCAGTAAATATTATTAATTTGTACTACATTTTTAGAACCAATGCATTTTAAAAACATCTAACTGAACTTTTTTAAAGGACTTGGGAATTAAATCATCAAAAGTTCGAAGAGAATCTATTGGAAAAATGAGTTTTAACTGAATTAGTAAAGAAGAAATAGCAGACGCTATATACGTCACCTGAATTTCATCGCAGAATAGATAATTACCAGTACTCAATATTTAAACTTGAAAACGTAAACGATAACTTGACTTGTAATGCAACCATCATAATGGCCTTGTTTTTCTCGTTAATTTTAATCAGATTATGGAGCAAAATAAGTGTTTACACATTTTAGAAGTTCACATGTTGCTTTATGTTCTTGCATATATCACTTCGACTGTCCTGTTTTAAGAAAAAAAAAGAACGCAAACATCATAACAAAATGATAAAAATGCTTATTACTAAATAAACATTAAGACTAATGGATTAAATCAGCTAACCTCAGATCAAATAATCATTTAAAGGAAAAGTCGGGACATTGCAGCATTTTTCATGGGCAGAACTCCTTCAATGATCGTCAACTGGTATGTTTGAAAATCATTTTTGTTAATTGTGGTAAAGTTTGTTTAATCAAATCCTTAAGTATGAATACAAGACTTAGAAGATAGTTGAAAATAAAAAGTATATGCAACTAAATATAATGCTGTGTTTTATTACATTAAAACGATAAATTTCTACAAAAATTAAAAATGCCTAATCATCAGAAATCTTATTTTTTAAATATTTTAATTTCTGAATAATTTATAATTCATGATTATGTATAAATTATTCGTATTGTATGCGCGAATAGCATTTTTTTACATGAACACTACATGAATTCTATTCCCATTGTAACGTTTTACGTTTACATTTACTGTGAGTCCTCGTATGTTTCCTACTTCGTGGCATTCATAAATGCATTCTTATTTATACCAACCACTAACTTCCATAGTCATTATAAAGTTTTGATGTCTTTTATGTGGTCTTCGAAATACTTTTACAGCTCTTCCTAGTTTTTCACTGTAAGTTTAAAAGTTTGAAATGAATATATAATATGTTTATTACCGTATACGATTGAATTGTTTAATTATTTATTACAGCCCATATTATTAAAAGTAATATGAAGCAGTCAACTTCAATAATTATTTTTAAGCTACTAACAACTTAATTATTTCAAATATTATAAAATTTTTATTTGTTTTATTTAAGTTAAAAAATGATAACTAACACAATTTCAATAATTCTTTCTAAACTATAACACTACAATTGGTATTTTAAATGCAAGAATAATTTTTGTTTATGAAAGCTGATTCAACAAAGAGAAATTTTACAGTGAATTCTTAATTGCAAACAAACATTTTCTCAAAAAATTTAGAGGAAAAGCAAATCCTCAAAATATTTACAGCTATAATTTGCTATGACGTCACATTTGCTTTCTTCAGACGTTTTAATCAAAATGCTTTTGTTTTCATAGATTTTACAAAATTTAGTATCACTAAAAATATGTAAATTTTTTTTGCGAATAATTTGATAGCAAAATATTTTTCTTTTAATATCTCATTCATATATATATATATATATATATATATATATATATATATATATATATATATATATATATATATATATATATATATATATATATACAGTAAGACCTCGCTTAACGCTGTTTCGGTTTAGCGCTCTTTTATTTCAACCCGGGTATTCCACGAAATTGCTCGCAGCATACGGGGATTCCCCGAAATATTATGCAGCAATAGGTTTCAAATACATATCTGAAAGAGTGTACTTGTGTTTCTTGTTTGGTGCGGTATTGTACAGACATATTTTTATTATTGGAAACATTTGTTGACATTATTGTAAGTAGGTATTAATTTACATATTTAATACTATATTACAGTGTCAAATATTTTGATCTTTAGTTTTTACTATGGGTGATAATGAAAAAGAAAAGAAAGCAACCAGAAAAAGCATTTCACTCAAAACTAAAATGGAAGTGATTAGAAGATTAGATTCTGGTGAAACTTCAAACTCTAATTAGTGCTTCATTGAATTTGCCAACTTCAACAATAAGGACCATCATGAAGAATAAAGAAAAAATACTGTCATCGGCAACTACAACTACGTCAAGCTCTGCAACTAGAATTACCCGTTCTGGAAATAATATCATAGAGGAAATGGAAAAACGACTGTCTATATGGATTGACGACGAAGTTGACCGCAATATGCCATTAAGCCAATCTATCATAATGGAAAAGCTATAAGAATTTTTAATTACATTCAGGCTGAGACAATTGACACAAGTGAAACTTTCGTTGCTAGTCGAGGATGGTTTAATAGATTTAAACATCGAAACAACCTTCACAACATAAAGATTACAGGAGAAGCAGCAAGTGGTGATACAAAAGTGGCGGCTGAATTTCCAGCGATATTAAAAAAAATAATTGAAGAAGGCAACTATCCTCCAGAATTGGATTTTAATGTTGATGAAACAGGCTTGTTTTGGAAAAGAATGCCGAAACGAACATTTCTATTACTTGCTTATTACTTGCGGCGAACCTTTAAGCAAATGTTTGAAAAAACAGACGGAGAAAAGAACCAGTCCATAAGAGAATTTTGGAAAAACTACAACATCGTGGATGCTGTAGAAAACATAGGCCTTTCTTGGAATGAACAGAAAGATCTTTGAAAGGAGTATGGAAGAATATTTGGCTGGATTTAAGTAAGAGCGATGACGTTTGACAGTCTGTCGATGTGGATGAAATAGTGGAAGGGATAGTGAAATTAACAAAGCAAACTGGTTTTGAAGGGGTAAATGTGGAAGATGTCGAAGAAATAATTCAAGAAGCAGCGGCTAGTCTTTCTAATAATGAGCTCAAGGAATTAACTGAACAAGAAGAAAACAAAAATGTTGACAGCAGTGATTCAGAAGAAGGGCAAAAAGAACTTTCGATGGCGTTTGTAGAAAAGGGTTTGTCTACCATAACTGAAATAATGGATCAATTCATTGAAAATGATCCGAATTTTGACAGGAGCTCAAAAGTAAGGCGTGGTGTTAGAGATGCTCTATCCGTTTATGAAGAACTTTTAAGAGAACAACGCTAAAGAAAAAGGCAAACAACATTAGATGCTTTTATCACAAAAAGGCAGAACACTGAAAACGCGAAAGGCTAACTAAATATGACTGACTTAGAATTTTATTTGTTTTTTTAAAGAATATTCGTTTTGTTATTTATATTTTGTTTTTATTTTTGCAAGAAATAATAATGTGGTATTAATTTGGGCTTTAAGAAATAAATGTTTGGTTTTATTTTTATTAAAAAAACATACTTTTTAAATTTAATACCTAACCAATTTCCTAGCCATCTTCCCCTAACCCCAATATTTACATGTAAAGATAGCCTCCTTTAGCGCTGTTTCGCATTACGCTCTACTTTGATGGAACGTATCCCCCGCATTAAGCGGGGTCTTACTGTGTGATATATATATATATATATATATATATATATATATATATATATATATATATATATATATATATATATATATATATATATATATATATATATATATATATATATATATATATATATATATATATATATATATATATATATATATATATATATATATATATATATATATATAGATAGATAGATAGTTAGATAGATAGATAGATATAGGTATCGATCAGTTGTTTCTGAATGCTGAATCAATTGTATAAAACGATAATTTTAATTAGATGTATTGCAAAAGTATTAATTAAACAATTCATCAGATTGTTAGTTTAAGACAAAATTTATATAATTCTATTTTAATCGCATGTGTATGCTTAACAGCAATAACAAATTTGTTTCTTACGGATTTAAGTTTCTACACATGCAAAACAAGAAGATTTAAGTTTATACATTCGATTTTTATTTCTTTATTTCTTTTCCTTGTAAATAGATATTTTTCCTTGTAAATAGATATGTAAGAATTAAATATCAATAATTTATTTTAACAAACATTTTAATCGATTCAGATTGCGATTACCGTTAATTTCACAGATGTTGATTGTGATAGCATCTAGATCTGCCAACCTACATAATTATTATTATGTGATTTCAGGAATATCCGCATAAGCTAGAATGAAACAATTATGTGATCGATGCATGAGCAAGTAAACTGCTGAATTTTGAAGGTTCAATAATACATCATTTTTATTCGTATTAATTAGTCATCATATTTAAGTTATACAATTTAACAAGCATTGTCAAATTAGCCTTGCATATCATTTTTGAAATGTCTGGTTCAATTTTAAAAATAAACATGCAAAAAGATTCTTGGATTTTGTTTTTTTGAAGCGTCTAATCTACAGCCTCAATCTATAATATTTCACAAAAATTAAATACATAATAGTTTGTTTTTAATTAAAATCATAATCATTTTTTTATTAAAATATACATTGGAGTTTTTTTTTTTCATATTACAAGCTATTAAAAATAATTATCACCAAAATAAAATGCATCTTCAATTTATTATTGTGATAAATAATCAAATGAATAAGCTTTGTTACAATTTCCTGTAATCTATAAACACAATAGTTATTTCTTAAAATGTAATATTTAATGAAAATTGTATCATAAGTCTCAATTTTCCATAGTTTATTTCTACAATAAAATATTATATACATACATTTGTTTGGGTTAAATAGATAGAATCTAGTACTAACAATGAGATTTGCATTTCTTATTTGCATTATGTTGTGAATAATTGTGACTTTAAAGTCTCATTAGTTAAAAAAATTTCCTTTCAATTTGTAACAAAGTATTTCCTTACATATAATTAATGTCAAACTAATATTATTGTCATAAAATTTAAGAAAAGTAATTTACCACTTATGCTTTTGCAAATATTTAAACATTAATTAAGTGTCTCAAGGCTGAATTTTAATTATTTTTGTTGAATATACTTAACTTTTACAATCTTAATTTGTAGTATTCTCGATTTTTATTCTTTTCAGAATATCAAGGCATTTTCGTGGCGTTATTGAAATATAAACAATTAAAAAGTTTGACACATAATAACGATTAAAATAACTGTGCGTTGCAAATCGCCTAATTATTTTAAATTAGAAGATACTTCGGGCAATACTTGTCAAGTATCTCTATTTTGTTTTCCATAATAGTTGAAAGGAAGTTAGAATTTTATTAATTGATTTTTTAGATTACCACGCTAATGATTTTCATTAGTAATCCTTAAAAATTTATTATATTTTGTCTTCTCTGTTAATCTAACTTCTTTTGAACTGTTTAAAATATCATTAAAAGTATTTGAAAATTAATTGCAAAATTTTGATGAATTAAGTATTCTTCCATACATAATTTCATATGCGTAATGATGATCGATTGGTAGAATTGCAATTTTTCAGTGGGATATTCCATATGTGATTCTAGCAATTATTTGATACAATGTTTTGTTGCTTTGTGGAATTGGAAATGCGCATTTATCAGAGATAATTCCTGGGAGTTTTCTGATTGACTTCATTTTAAAATACTATTACATGCAAAGTTTCATAAAACTTCCTTCTCATAAAACTTACGGAAATCATTAAGACATAATAAATGTAGAATGATTTTTTATTGCTTAGGTACGTATTTGATACATGATATTATATACTTAATTTCCTGTATGTTAATATTTAGATAAAAAATATAAATCATTAATAGTATTAATGTCTTTTATAATATTTAAGAAAAAATTTTCGTTTATTTGCTGCATATTTATTTTAAGGAATTTAGAATAAAATGTTTTCATATTTAAATAACATGAGATTAAGTTTCTAATAAGTTGTTACTTTATAGAAAAAATAAAGGAAATACTGTTTCCTTATATAAAAATTTGCCCAATTAAATATTTTAAGTTATCACAATAAGCTTAATTTTTAATATTAGTTTTCTTAAAATGTACTAATAAATTTCATTGGGGGAATAAGAATTTAGGAGATTTAAGGAAACAATATATATCTTTTAATAACTGCCTTAATTTTTATAGGCAAGTAATTCTCTTGATTTTAAGATGCGTTTTGAGTTATCACTATTTAAATAAAAATAGAATAGAAATCAATACTTGAACTGAATGATAAGATTTCTGAAATGTTTTTTTTTCAGTTTAAAAATGTAATCTGCTTAAAATAACCTGGATAAAATGCTTTGTATGGTTATGAGAGTTAGAATGAGTTAAAGATATTTATCCATACTTAATTTCCTATTTTAATCGTGGCTTGGTATTAGAACTACAGATTTTGGATTGGAATTTTCATGTATGATTGTATAAACAATTTCACACAAGTAGTTGGTCTATTGATTTAAAAATAATACTACAATTTGATAATGTATTGACAATAAACTGAATGACAATAAAGTTTACCAACTTTATAGATATCAAATGAAATAAAAACTGGGCTGCATGAGTATATTTGACAGTTTGAATACATAAATGTTAATCTATTAGTGAATATGAAAAGGTATCTTTTTTTAAAATACATGAACTTCTTTGAATACAATTAAAGTAATTTATGTACGTTTGCAAAAATTCGAGAGATTATGCCAATGAAAAAATTTATTCGTGAAAAAACATTATTCAAAATACCATGTGATTAAACTAAAAACCTATTATAGCTGTGAGAAATTGCATATAAAAGCTATATTTTATATAATTATTAATAAATATCTGTTGTTTTTTTAAATTCTCAAGTGGGATTTATAGAAATCTAATCTGTTGCTTTAATTGATTGGTAGTTCTGTTAAAATGGAACTGATGATTTGATTGAGTAGCTAGGCATCTATAAATAATAAAAATTATAAAAATATTTTTAAATGTTATTAAACTGAAAAATATTTACCAAGTACCATAAGTTTGAACACTATGTTATCCCAATAAAATTAATTAATTATCAATAAATTATTAAAAATAAGGATTTTTTTGCAAAATGTATTACTAATATTTATTAATATATATGTACCATTATAAAAATATTTAGTTTATTTTCAACTATACATATTGATGCAAAAAATGAGTAATAAAGTTTTGCTGATTAAGTTTCATATGTTATAATAATTTTAAATTTCCTATTACAAATCTGAATGAAAAAACCCCAATTTTATATTAATTCTCTTTACTAAAATTAAAAATATATTGTAATCTATTTAAATTTATTTGAAGATAAAATTAAATTACAAGAAACATTTAGTCCTTATTGAAGAGAAGTCATTATTAATCTTTGATATGTTTTACAAAAATTAAAAACAAGGTTGCATATTTTTAATTATATTAAAATGATTAAAAAAGACGTAAGCAATTTAGATTTTACTGTAGGAAACATTTTATCTTAATTGAAGGGATGTCATTTTAATCTTTGAAATATTTCGCAAAAAGTCACGTATTATTTTTAATTAAACTGAAATCACTCGAAAAGGAGAAAGCAATTTAGATTTTATGAAAATAAATAAGGCATCTCAGGAAATATCACGCTATTATCTCTAAATCAGAAAGAAACCATTATAATAAGACAAGTTATTTTGTATAAAATTAATAATCAAGAAAAAAGGAGCCACTTTTATTCGAATGACTTTTTACTACGTTCGAAAAAAATTAATCAATTGAACTGAGGTTTTCCAATAATGTAAAAACAAATCAATACTTATATTTCATAAAAATAAGATGAAGAAAATTTGCTTTCCAATTTCATTTTTTATCGATTAATCTTGTAAAAATCGTAGAATTTCTTTCAAATAGATAAACTACTTACGTTTCTTTCAATAAACTGCTAACAATTATTTTAAATTTCAAATGTAATGATAAGCACCAACTCGCTTATATGATTCCAATTTTTATCAAGTAAGTGTATTTAACAGATAACAAAAGGAGAGCTTTATTCAGGCAAATTATACAGTAACGCAAGTTTCTCGTAAGACACAACTTTTCCAATGTCCATGTGAAAGATTAAACACACGTGGAATTCGATATACTTTTCTTACCCCTGACATTTCAAATGAAACAAATAATGGCATTGAATAACTTTTTCCCAATAAAACAACGAATAGATGATCGATACAGTTGTGATCCGCGATTTCACCGAAAGGAAAGGAGACCGTAAATACAAAGTCTGTGAATAATTTCTTGAAACAACAGGAATTTTCCGATCACTCATTTCGTGTGGATCCGGCTTTGTTTTGAGATACCATTGTCAGGGCTGCCCATTGATTTTGTCATTCATCTCTTTTGAGTTCATGTCACCGCATGTACAGACGGGTAGCCCGGAAATTACTGTGCATCGCTAAATTCTGAAATAACGAGGCCATTTGAAAGTCACCATTTTTATCCACACTTCGAAAATTTGAATATTTATCCTATTATTTGAATAATTCAAACAAAACGTTTTGAATTTAGTAATGCTTAATATTTGTTATATTCATGTAAAACATGTTCTTATATTTATCATTCTAATAAATTTGATATATATGAAAATAAATTATTTAAATAATGACTTTAAATATTTTTCTAAGCTCATTTGAAATATTTGAGGTGTATTCTTCAATCTATGAAAAATATAATTGTTTCAATGATTTAAACTTTTTAAATATTAATATGAATTTTTTGTTTTATTTTGTTATTTTTTATATATATTTAATTATCTTAATAATAAAATGCAATAATCATAGGTTCTCAAAAAATGCATGTTTTACATGAAATTTTATTAAAGCTACTCATGCTAGAATTTTTTAAACAAAATTTTCCTATGAAATAATTATTATTTTCATTGTGTCCCTTCAAAGCTATTCATAAGTTTCTTGAGATAATATTTATACACTAATTACTACAGAGCAATAAAGTATTCAACAAGAAGATTTAAAATTTAAACATAAATGGGAAATGCTATAAGCAAAATGGATTATAATTATTAGATATATTGTAATACGCGAAACGTAACTTGTTTTCTTATTAAATATTATCCAATAAATATTTCGTATCCAGTAGAGTATAATATTTCTTATCCAATAAAGACATCACACAATATTCTTGATGGATAAGATTCTCGACAAATTATACCTTCCATCAGCGCTTCTCAACTTTTCATTATTCCTGGCCCAATTTTTAATCATAATTTTGATCTCCCCTTCACCCCGTCAACAGTAAACTGTATACAATAATAGTGCATTTTGAGTATTTTGGAGGTAAATCTACACAACTAAACCTCACAAATTACCAAAAATACTATACTTTTTTGATATTTGGCAACACAGATACTCAGCATTGACAAAACAAGAATCTGGTGCCATTTTGCATCGTAATCTGCTTTTGTGGTGGGTTCGAGAGAAATTCCGATTTCACTATAACATTTTGGGAATGAACAAGATACCTTCTCAAACATTTGTAGACGTAAACAAATGGTTTCTTATAAGTGGAAGGAGGATGTTCGATAACACTAATTTCTATTCTTGCCCATCTCATTCGAGTCGATTCTTCTATCGCTATCGAATCTATCTGAATGTGCAAGTTATTTATGTCTTCGTGTTAATTGCAATTCACTGTATTAATTATTCATTGCAGAAGATTTATTTAGAAGCATGGACATTTTTTTTAAGTTGGCGTAAGCAATCATTAGATGGAAGTCAAGCATCAACAAGTACACGGACAAATGTTGTTTTGAAAATAAAATGAAGAAAATTGTCTCAAGAATACTTAAATTTTATGTTTACGCGTATTGAAACCAAAAGACAATTTAGTAATAAATCCCTCTTTGAATTTTAGGCAGGAACAATGGATGAGTTTTCTGTACTAAATGAAAAGGGCATTTTGCATTTTATTACTATTAATCAAATATATTCAATATCCTACTTTTATAAAGCTAGATTTTCTGTGGTGGCTTGTTTGAAGATAAAATATAAATCTCAGCTAAATATAGGGAAAAAGATTTCTGGCATCCATTTTTAATATTCAACCTTGAGAAACTTAATTATACAAGACAATCCAAGGAATTACTAAATTCATTATATGAAGTTTTAATTAATTTCTTAGTCAAAAATAAATAAATTCAATAAAATAATAAATGTTTTAATTCACACACACATAAATTTTTTTAATTTGATAAACTAATTGTCAAATATTAAGTCAAAATGTATTTTTTTAGATATGTAAGTGTGTAAGAATTGATTTACTGACTCAAAAGGAGTCAGTAAATCAATTTTTTAAATAACATTTTCTCTTGAATTTATTCACTCACGCTTTTTAGTTTGTTCCCTCCCCCCTATGGAGTCACCCCACAGGTTGAGAATCGCTGTCTTACAGCATAAAAGTATACAATTTTTATTATAAGTGCTAGTCATGAGGAGACATTCCTGGGGATATTTTGACCTATGAGTTTTTTGAATATTGGTTGAATAAATACTTTGTATTTAAATTAAACAAACAAATAAATTAGGATCAAAATAGTCAATTTGCTGTGGAAACAAAAAGTTTACTTAAGTAATAATTACTCTCAACATCTTAAATACAGGCAATGCACATTAATTATTAAATTTATAATTTACAATTTTTAAACAAATATTTTGTAAATGCAACGTCAGGAATATATTTTGCTTTTTATTCTTGATACATATTTTTTATTTAGTAGGTGAGAAATTTTACTAAAACATAAGTAAATTAAAAAATATTGGTTAAAATAAATAAATAAATTTAGTAATCATCTCTAATATGAAATTCAATTTACTTCATTTCGACAAGTCAATTTTTGAATTATTGAGCAAATTATTACCTTAAATTATTATCTTAGAAATTATATACCTATATCTTACAGTGATCTACATTTATAACAATTAATGCCATCTTTAAACCTGTAAGTTAATAAATCAAAACTTTCTGATTATATTGTTACGAGAGGGTAATAAGGAAGGAGAACTTAAAAAAAATGTTTCAAGATAACGTGATTTTATTTTGTTTATCAGCTACTTGATAATCCATGATTCAACGCAATTGAAAAAGAATCAATATATGATATGAAATCTAATTCAGTTTAAAATAAGTATTTTTAAAATACAAGACACACACAAGAATTGTGAATGTTTATTAGAATTATCATTTTCTCTATCTCCTTCCGCTCTCTTTTTTCTTCATTTAAGAATTAAAGATATAATTATTTAGACTTTTATAATGTTATGAATCAAAATTATGTTTTTTTGTGCTTATTTGGAAGTTCATAGACTTTGCTACATTTTGTCAATTTTCAATTATAAATAATACTTTTATTCTATCAAAGTTCATCATTGGCATTATAAATAAATTACACTTTTTATACGATTACTACATTAATATAAACATATTTGTTACAATCAAAATATTGTCCTAAGTTATAGTTTTTAGAAAATAAACATATTAGATTCTAAAGTATAAAACATTATTAATGATTACATGAAAAATAAATTGAAGTTAATCTTGAACGTTAAAATAAGCTTTACATAGCCATCGATTACTTAAATATACAAGACAGAAAATCAAAAGTTATAAATGTCTGCACTAAGTTCAATGTAAACTTCTTAAGCAAGTTCAGTTTAAAAATTGAATAGCTGGTTTATATATTGAAACAACGGAGAAGATTTTGTAAAATTTTCACATAATGTAGCTTGTTTGAATTTAGGTATATATATATATATATATATATATATATATATATATATATATATATATATATATATATATATATATATATATATATATATATATATATATATATATATATATATATATATATATATATATATATATATATATATATATATATATATATATATATATATATATATATATATATATATATATATATATATATATATATATACTATCATTTTCTGCATTTTAAGAATTTTAAGATAAAATCTTTAGAGACATTTCTGGAATGCATTAAGTTCTGCTGTCTTAGTTTTCTAAGGAATTTTAAAAATTCTTAGTTTCGCAAAAATGGTTCTCAGAAAAGTCAGTTTCATATTGAATGAATAGTTATTTCTCCAGAAGTTTTGAATAAAATTTATTTTACATGCTTAAGTATTTCACGGAAGATGATTTTAAGTGAATCGCATCAAATAATATCGTTTCAAATATATTTTCATTCTACTAAAATATTAATCTTGTCGATAATTTTGCTTAGCTACACCATAAAAATCAAAATATAGGAAAGAACAGATATTTATAAATGAAACAACAGCTCTTTGTTACAAAATTGTAAATGATAAATATCTTAGAACTTTAGTACCTTACAACATATACATTTTTATCATTATATATTAACATCGAGTAGTGCATAGATTTAACTCCAAATTATTATTTGAAAATTTTAATACATTACATAAAATTAGTTTCAGAGAGGTTGTTTCATTGATATTGTTTTCATTTGTCTCACTAAATAAAAATCCTGTAAACTCTTCAAACAGCCACTAATAGATGCGCACTCAGAAACCGATACATGTTCAACAGTTCACTTCAATAGAGGCTGGGATTGAACCTGTGAATTTTCACTCTAAAGGGCGTTTTGATAACAAGAGGTTATGTTCACTGCTCAGGTTCGCAGAAGACGCAACTTAGGAGATTACCAAACAATATAAGGTTTTGTAAGTTAATTTTAATGTCCACTGTTTAAAGTATCTTCCAGTAAGACTTTATAGATAATGGGTCGTATTCACGTGTCCCAAGGTAGGAAACGTGGAAAATTCCTAAGTACTTAATGCCCCGATTGATATACAAGCAGATGACAAAAGCGCATTACTCCTCTCCCGTTGTTTAACAGTGTCTGGAATCAAACCCGAAATCCATCACTCTGTAAAGCAGCTTCTACCACTAGGCCTTCGCAAACCCATTATGATCGTACTTGAAATAATTCAAAGTAAATAAAATATGTTGGTTTTAAATAAATTAAGCTGTTTCTTTTATTCTTCTATCGTACTATATTTGCCCTTTTTTTCAAAATTATTTTTATCTTATATATATGCAGTATTTTTTTAAATATTTAAAATGATAGACTACATGATTTAAATATAATTGAATAAAGATCTCTTCAGAATTCGTGCTTGAATTTTTTAGATATTTTCTCATAAATAATAAAAAAAGCCCTCGAAAATGAATTTTACGATTAATGTAATGGTAACAGAAAATAATTAATGTATCACTTTCTTGTAACGAATATTTCAGAATGAAATTCAAACAATGTGATTATGAATACTCCCGCTAAATGAAAAAATGTATTGTATATAAATGAAAAAATTTTACCATAAATTTCAAAACATATAATATGATAACTACGAAAGCAATAAAAAATTCTTCTATATATATTTTAAAAATTCCTATATTTTTTAAAAAAATATTCATTTTAATATAATTTTAAAGCGAAATTTTGTACAAATATATATATATATATATATATATATATATATATATATATATATATATATATATATATATATATATATATATATATATATATATATATATATATAAACTTGTACAAAATGTCACTTTAATTACATATTTAAGTATTTTAGATAAATGAAATCTTGATTTATTTCCAAACTTCTGTAAAATTATGTGTATTATCGGATACAAAATTCCAAGAAACATTTCTGTAAATTTTAAATAGAATAAATTTAAAATTAAAAATTATTCTAAGATTTGAATTCTTCATTCTAAGATTTTTAATTGATTTTGATATACGTATTGCCAAACAATTATTTTTCTTGTAAAATGTAAACTTTCGTGAATAAAATACAAGGTCTGATCAGCAGTCTCAATAACTATACATCATCAAACTTAGGTACTCTGTTTTCCTTTAACTAAAGAAAGTAGCTCAAATATTATTAAAATTAAAGCAACCATTACATTGTATCAATACATAGGAATAATTAAAACTGATAATTATTGGTCTTTATTAATTGGTGATTATAAATTATCTGACAATGAAATTCAAAAAAAAGAGTTGTATATAATTGTACCAAATATAATATTCAACTAATTTTTGAGGCTTAATAATTTGCTATAGTTTTGATTGCATAATTTAATCCATTAGTATAATATTATCATGATTAATCATGATAATATTAAGCCCGGTGGCTTAATGGTAGTATCCGAGGCAGGTCCAACATTGGGTCCTTGATTTAGTAAAGATCGACTCAGCCTTATATCATTTCAGTTAGTCGATAAAACTGAATACCAATCATGGTTGGGAACTGAAAGTTTCGTGTTAGGCTGACCACCTAACTGGAACATATGCCTTGCACATAGGGCCCACAGTCATGAAAATTGTTATGGGCACTGTAGGCCTTGATCCACGTTTATATAAAACGCTTAGCTGAAATAAAAAGTACACGGTAGAGAGTTATATTTCATTAATAACAACTAATGTATAAAAATGCTACAATATTATATAAAAGTGAAGTTTTAAAATTTATGAAAATAATAAATTTATTCAATAATTTGTTTTTTATGTATAATTTTAAAAGTAATTATGCATTTTATTCATTATTACTTCTAAAATTATACATGAAAAACAGTTTTATATGCAGGATTTAGTAGGATGAATAAAGAAAAATAAATTTAATTTACTTAAAAAAGTTAATTTTTATATGGATGCATAAAGGTATGAGCAATTTTCATAAATTTTAAATAAATTGACATAAGTTAAATACAATTTGTTTAAAAGGCATTATATCTATAATTATGTGTAAATTTAATAATATGTTTAATGTATAAATGACAATAATCAGTATGCATAAAATTGTATCAAATATAAAACATTTCTAAATTTTATGTTGATTTGCTTAGAACTTCCTCAATAACATGAGATTGATGATAAACATGTATTAGTTTGCATTGAATAAACGAGTAATACATTTAACATAGAAATAATAATTTTTTATGCTATTCATTTTTAGTCATAATTTAAAATGCTTAAATCAAAAACTTTTAAGCTGTAATATTTTATATTTGATATATCAAAAAGTTGATATTAGAAGTCTTCTTAAGAGTTTCAGGACTCTTTTTTAGAAAATATTTATCACTTATTAGTGACAAAAATATACTAGTATTATTTGATAATATAATTTAGTTAACATACATGTACAAAAATTACTAATACATTTTAAGTTTTATGCAATTTACATCATTAAGGTATCATTAAAATAAGCTTTATATGTTCTAGGTTAATGTGTATTCAAGGTTAATGTTTGTGTTCTAGGTTAATATAAATTAAAGTAATATAATCATTAAACAATATGTAATTTGATGAATTTGGGAACTAATGCGTTTTGGAATTAACTTAAATGTGCTTAAGTGCTCTTAAAAATTTTTAAAAAAAGCTCAAAGCATCTGTTATTATATTGGGTTGACAATTAAGCTCCCGCTGATTTTAATAATTTTTGTTAAAAGGTTATTTTTTCAATAAACATATGCAAGTAGTTAACCAAGAGTGTATTATCCTTTGTTGTTTACAAAGTTTTCCTAAAGTTCAATAAGTTTCAAATTCAACTGGACGGCTAAAATGAGGTATGTCTTTGAAATTAAAATTTACTTCTTTAAACTTTGCATACCAATAACAGGCAATTTTCTTGAGCTATAGAACCCACTCCATATAGGGCACAAATGTTGCGAACAGCTTCCGTGTCCTTAGAGCCTAGATTAAAGGCAAAATAGTCGGTGTCGAAAATGACAATTCTTCTCAACTTGACATTCCCTTTTAATGATCTGTGAATAACAAGAAATTGTATCTGAGTAACAACGAAGCATATATTTAGGTAGAACAATGTATTTTCTTTTGAATTATTATTTTTATCTTTTACAACTTCATGCCAAAGGTATTTAATATCATACATATTTAACCAACTAAAAAATATGGTTGCCAATCCAATCTTAGAATTTGTGTTACATAAGTATACATTTTCCTATATTTATTTATTTTCTTACAAACATAATATACGTCTTCAATATGATAATTTGATCAGTTAATTGCTTACAGATTACCCATCATAATCTACAAACTGCAGTTTTGTTTTGCTATAGTTTTCCTTGCACAAATTATTTGGATTACTATAGATTATTCCTCATTAAAATTTTAATTTACCTTTTATCGAAATTTTGATGAGCTGGAAGCCAAATAGCTATGGCTCTTGCTTTTTCTTCAACATTTCATGGGTTCGAATCTCAGTTTGAACATAAATGATTGTGGTGGTTCGGAATCCATTGTAAACAGTAGGTTCCGATCTAATTTGTCCTCTTATCCAAATATAAAGAGACCGTTGAGCGACAAACGAACCAATTTACAAAAATTTATTAATAATTATTAGTTTTATATTTATTAACGCGGGACTTTAACCTTAATCAATCAGTACTAATTAATCAATCATCAGCATTTATTCTTTATTAGCAGTTAGAAGTTTTACAAAAATACGATTCAGGTTTTCTTTTAAAAATCATTTCAATGGATCCTTGTCAGAATGAGACACATTTTTGGCTCAGTGGTCAAAAATGGAAATCCCCAGAAAATTGCATGCAATCCCGGTGACACCTCTCCCGTCCACTTCAATGATCGACCATTTCAGCAGCAAACGATTTTCGTCCACCACTTCGACCCTACGGTTAGAATCAACTCTGAAAACGGACGCCTTTTCAAAATTAAGGGTTTGGAAAAGTTTCCGCGAAGTTTAATGCAGCCTGAAAGGGGAGAAACCAACGGAGCAAAACCTGTGATTTGGTATAAGAATTGTTTGGCCGGAAAACAATAAAATAGGGCCCTCCAGTTATCATAAACAGCTATCGATCCGTTGTGTGCCGGTGGCCAAATGCTTCACTAGAGAATCTTAATTCTTACCCCCCTCTAGGGGAGCTGATAATGTTAATACTTGGTCGAAAATATCGATGGAGTGTTGCAGGGGAGAGAATTTTCAGCATCGATTATCATTTAGTTCAAACAATAATCGAGTTGCCTTGGGAAAACTGTAATATTCTTTGCATTCTGCAGCCTCTCAGAGAAAGAAGCATCGTAGATTCCTTTTGTTAGATTAGGATGCTTTCTTTCGTGCCACTTAAAGATATATACTTTCGAAAATTGCTTGCAAAATAAAATTTATCAATTTTAAAAGGAACGACTTTCTTTCGGTTTCAGATTTGTTGCGTTATTATAAATGTTAAATATTTGTTACTTTATCAGTTTGAAAATTGAACGTTTTCTACTTATGTTTTTTTGAATTTAAATATAAAAAGACTATGTAATAGAATATTTCATATTATTTTTTTACTATTTCCTTATATTAACAATATATTTCTATATAATATGTGTAAGAAATGTAATTAATTTTAAGAATTAATTTTTATTAAATCCAAACCTAATATGAAAACACATTAATGTTTAATTAGATAACTAAAATCAAATACTCAAATCAAACTCCATTTAGATAAATACATTTATTTTTTTGGGAACTAACATTAACATTTGAGTACCATATTAAGCTAAATTAAACAAATACATTGTAAAAAATAGCATTCTGCTCTGAATATTCTGATGTGTCTATTCACTTTGTTTCAACATGGTTTACTGTATTTGTTAAGATAAAATAATTTTCAACATAACTATAGATGCAAGCATTCCTTACAATATACATTCACATAAGTATAAAAAACATTTAAAATAAAGGTACAGAATACAGTGTACATGATGCATAAATGTTTTGGAAAATAAATAAAGTTTAATTTTTATTATAATTCTATTTCAATGAAAATATTTGAAACATAATGGTTAATTACAAATTGGTGAAAAGAAAACAAACTAAATGCTTTTAATAAAATTGATTTAAATTTTTAGTTAAATGAAGCATAAATATAAATATAAATATATATATATATATATATATATATATATATATATATATATATATATATATATATATAGATGTTATAATATAAAAAATTATTTAAACTAATACAATTGAAAAAATAGCTACCATTTTTTCTTATCGAGATTCCTCTTTTTAAACTTTTTTAGAATACTACACATCCTTTATTAAATAATTCAATAATTACATTTTGGATTGAATGTAGATTAATTAATTAATTACTTGATATATTTCTCAACCTGGTTTTGAAATAAATATGTTGAGGTTTCTTCATAAAATAAACAATGTTATAAATATTTTAATTATATTCTAACCATTTGCTAATACTCAGAGATTCAACTTAATTTTTGTAAATCAAATACACAATTTTAATTATCAAAAATGCAGAATTAATTTAGGTTGATTCCGATTAAGCATGCTTTTCTTATTTTAAGATTTTATTCGATGGAAAGCACAATGTACGTTGAAAACTTATTCTATTACAACATAAATGAAATTCAGAAATTTAAGATAATTCTGGTTGATAATTTCATAAATGTTTCTCCGGAATTCGAAAAATTTCTTTTTTAACCGAAATTAATTAGAAACGGATATTAAATAATTTACAAATTAAATAAACATAATTGCATACAATTTTGTTTCTTTTCTTTAATGTTAGTTTCAATTACAGAAAAGGAAAAGAATAAGGCAAATATCCCTTGCAATTATTGCAAAAGTAATTGTTTTATGTAATCATATAAATGTATTAAAATCAAATTTGGATTTGTAAATTAACAATAGGATGTCAAAAGAACTTGTTATATAAAACAAAGTTTTGGTTAAATAAAGGTATTGATAGTTTAGTGTTAGTTAATGATATTCTTATTATAATTAAATGAAAATTATATTTATCTTAAGAAAACACAAACTTAGCGATACAGATAATTGCTATACATATTTATGTAAGATTTAACTTTTAAATTTATTCAATAACCTTTAAGCATTTCATATTTTATATATTTTTGTTTTTTCAAATAGTTGGGGTGCTAAATAAACTATTCGTTTTCGTATAGTTAAATTAATAATATAAATTATGTGCTTAATTTATCGATAACAATAGAATATATTCACTCGTAAGTAGCTTAATCTTCTATTGAAATAAATATTTATTTTAGATTACAATACACATAATCGGTTTTAAAGATTGACTATTTTTTGGTTATTTTACCAAAACTGACAAATTCCTTAAAATGTCATCATTGATAAAAGTAAATATGCATCAGCAAAGCAGCGATCAGTTTACCTGTTTTAGCAATGAAAATAAGTATAATAAAACATAAATAAATTTTGGATTACTGCATAACTTTATTCACATAATTTTCCAAGCAAAAATTAGACATTAACTATAGTTGATGGTAGATCCGTATAAATATAATAAATCAAATGATGAGTTTGATCATAACAATATGGTACTTAAACGAAGAAGTGCTTACGTTAATGTAAAAAATAAACAAGAAAGTGTCTTTAATTCTTCCTCACATTGCTTCCCGTATCTTTCTTTAGAATGCGTGGTAAATGAGAAAAACTAACAGCTTAGATAAAATGCCTCTAACTTTATTTGATTATATATATATATATATATATATATATATATATATATATATATATATATATATATATATATATATATATATATATATATATATATATATATATATATATATATATATATATTATTTAGAAATGCACGAGTTTGCTTTTTTTAAGTAACTGAAAAAATTTTTCTTACAATAGTTATAGCTTGAAATCGAAATGAATGTGTTTGGTAAAATCATTAAAATGAATAATTTTTAAAATAGTGTAGATTATTCAGAGGGACTTCATATGTTAATAAAGTTTTTTTTTAATATTGACTTTTATACTAAAACCTAATGTGTACTCTAAAATAAATGATGAATTTCAAATTATATTCTTATAAAATCCTGAATCTACTACATGAATTGATTATTTTTATATATCATTAAAATATTCTTAAATAATTAAAGAGAAGCTGTTGGAAAACGTGATTATATTGTTTAAGCCCATGCCGTTCTTGCTTAGTATTTGTAAGTTTCTTTTTATGCTTAAATATATATTGGATTTAGGTTTCCACCACGCAAGTAATGTGTATTTGAATGAATGAGGATTTTGGGCTCCTTCTGTTTAATTTAAGGATTTATTAAATAATAATAACATTTATTAAATGATTAAGTAAATTAATATAAATTAACAAGCATTTTTCAATCATCTGTCTTGTATAATTCTGCTTTCTTAGCATTCTTTTTCAAATGATATTCAATGCTTATCATTGATATAATTTAGAATGCATTGAGTTTTATAACAGGTGTATATTAAATTGATAAAGTAACTTTTGGTAAGTGTTTCTTACTTTTGTCACAACTATTGTGTCACAACTATATAAGTGTCACAACTATTGTTTCTTACTTTTTTTAAAAACTAACTAGATCATGTATATTTGTGTTTAAAAAAATAACTCACTAAACAAATTACAAAATGTCAAAAAGTACTTGTAAGAAAATAATAATTTAAATTCAAGATTTGTAAATTTTTAGATTGAAAGAAGCATGTTATTTTTGATTTTTTTTGCCAAGTGCATTTTCAAATAAATTTACTTCTAATACAATAAAATTAGAATAGAAATATATTGTTTTGAATATAATCAAAAATAGTCTAAATCTCACAAGTTCTACTTATTTTATTCAACATTATATCTATCTCAAAAAACACATAATTTTTACTAAAACATGAGAGCAGATAATATGTAGTAAAGTATAAGTACTTATATCAGACTTTATGTATGTTATTCTTTTTAGAATACTTATATAGTTAGGTAAGACTACTTCTTCTGTTTTCTGAACCACGTCAGACTGTACATTGTTATTTGCATACTGAATGTGATGCATAAACCAGAATCCATTTCCTAGAGCCCCAACTGCGTTACAACAAAAAAACGTTTCCTTCTCCTCGGTAACGAAGAAACATTGCTGGGATTTCCAGCAAAAGACTCATTTGCCGTTCCAAGCTTCGTTGATGCTGGAGGGCGTAAGACAGTCCTTAACAAGGAAGTACAGTTACAGTTAGCTGAGACGAAGGAGAGAGCAAGTCTGTGTTCATTACATCGGTAAATGACCACTATGTCTCTGGCCTTAGGGGTTGATATCTGAAGAGCAAGTCCCAAGAATGTGTTGGTGTTTCATTAGTGATGAGGCAGTTCTCAGAATGATTCATTTTGGCTGAAATGGATTATGTGGCTTTATTTTTGTGGACATTTCAGAAAATGCTAGATTTACCAACTTCTGCCTTACAAAGCTTCTACAATAATTTATGGGCAAAAATTAACACATGTATTTAATGGAATGTTGAATTACATAAATATTTATTTCAAATCTTATATGGGTGACTCATATTTTTAAAAGTATATATTAACATATATTGATAAGATACGCAATTTAATGAACCAATATTTTAAGGAATCAAAATAATGAATATGAATTTCATAAAATGGATGTATTACCTCAACATTTTAGATATTTTATTTTGGTTCCTTTGAATTTCATTTAAAAATGACATACATTATTTGCATGTCATACAAATGTATGAATTGTTTTAGTAGAAAAATTTACTTAAAAATTGAAATCAGTGAGAAAAACTACAACTAAAAGACCTTTTTTAAGGACATAATTATCAAGAACAAACTATGAAAGTTAATAAGTCTCACAAACTAAAGTAAGTTTCAATAAAATTTGACATCGAATATCTGGTAATGAAAAATAAAGGAGTTAGCTTACATTAATAAAAGGTAGTTTGCGTAATTTTATTTAATTCCTATATATTTTTTTTAATTTTTTACATATTGCTTACATACAATTTATGATCATATTTATTTGATACATTGATGCAATTTAACAAAGGATATCTATGATAATTACCTACATTAAATGATTTACGAAAAACTTAAGTACATATATAATATGTAAAATTTCCCCAATTCATGTATGAGTGATTAGTATTAATAACTAAGTAGAAGTAGGTTCCGGGTTTAAATCCTAGTTCGGGCATAACTTTCTCTCTCTCTCTCTCTCTCTGTATATATATATATATATATATATATATATATATATATATATATATATATATATATATATATATATATATATATATATATATATATATATATATATATATATATATATATATATATATATATATATATATATATCCTTTCACTTTCAAGGTGAAGTTGACACACTCACTGGATTTTACATTGTATAAAATGCCATCACTTTTATCCGTTGAAGAGCTGAATAGGACTAAATCCTAAGGGCAGCAGAATTTAGGAAACAAATATCTAAGGATTTCAATTGTCTTATGATGAGTTCATCTTCAAACTACACAAAATTATTGTTTTAATTATGCATTTCTCTCACATGGATTAAAAATTATTTAGTAAAAAGTTTATTTTCACCTTTTTAAATTAAAGATTCGATGACAATTTAGAATGAAAAATATAAAATTTGAATGACGTATCTCTAAATTTAAAAATTTCTTGTATTTGTTATTTATTTATTAGATTAGTTGAATATTATTCTTTAAATTTAAGCAATTTAGAAAAATGTATTTAAAATTAATGTACTAAAATTAAAAAATATGTGTACCTTGTAATATATTTACTATCTAAGCAAAAATATTTTAAGAAAATTATGACATTGAATTTATAATATTAAAATTAAAAGTTGTTTCTTGCATTATCTTCTATTATAAAAATTAAAATTTATTGTTGCTCATGTTATAACTATTGCAGATTGGTACAAAATTAATTTGATAGAATGTTAAAATAACAAAATGAAAAATATGGGTACTTAATAACATATTTACTAAATCTTCAAAAAAACTTTTATTTAAATTATGGTGTTTTAGTGAATATTATAAGTTTTAAAAATGGTTTTTTAACATTTTCTTCTATTATGAAATCAAATTTGTTGTTGTTCATATTATAACTATTGCAGATTGATATGAATTATTTCATGTGATTCATAGAAGGGTGCATGTACATATGATACACATATAAGGAGATATAACATAAAACGTGGATGGTATAAGAATTTCCATTCCACTAACAGATATTTTTGTGGTCTCTTTAAGTACTTGACCTAAACACAAAATACCCTACTGAATAATCATCCATCATTTTTTACCACTTTTTTCTGAGGCACCTGTTTTCTGTAATACATACATCTCGATAGAAAATTTATTTCTGCATTCATCGGCAAATGCTTCATAGCAGCTGTCGGATTTTGTTATTCAAACCGCTGCCTTTTTCCTGGTTATCATATACTTATACATACCAGGAAATAGTCAGCTCAAGATGGATGATTCCAAAATGATGGATAGTCACTTTGGAAAGCAGGCAAGTATGACATGTAGGCAAGTAATAATGACGTTCCCAATTTTAGGAATGAAGGCAGAACATTTTTTTACTACTAGGATATTTCACACTATGTTATTTTTATTCAAAACGTTAATAAATTATGTTGAGAATATTAGTAGTTTATTATTTATTTAATTACCAGAAATGAATATAACTGAAGGAGAGGTATTTCAAAAGCTACGAAATATGTATCTTAAGTTTATTTTATTGATATAAATATTCTGGATCATCTCATATTTAATTTTCCTTTTAGTTCTCCATTTAATATTTTTAATTTGATCAGCAAACATAATTGCTTTATTGTAAAAAAATGTGGGTATTACTCACAACTGATGTTGGATTTAATTTAGTAACTTCTGCTTTTATGCATATTTAATATGTCAAATATATGAAAACATATTTTACTGAATAGCGTAATTTGAAAATTCATGTATTCCTTCAAATTTTCTAGAAGATCTTACGAATGTAAAATTATCATTAAAGACGTCATGTGTTTAATGAAGTAAATGTTCCATAAAAATATTAATTTCTTTAAAATATTTCTTTAATTATTCGAAATTATTATCTTGAAAACTCATTTTAATTTTTTTCTTCTGACCTCTAAAACAAAGTTTTGTAAAAGCGGAAATTAAATCTACTGATCAAATTTCATGCTTCTTCCTTGAGAGTATGTTCTCAGTATTTGAAATTTTATCTATAATAATATCATTTTTCAATAATTTAAATAATAGATACTATGATAAGAATAAACAAATCGTAATCGAAAGTGATAAGAAAGTCTAGATAATAATTACATTTAAGCAGATACTCGGATAATGTTAAGCTTTTTATGATTGAAGCTCCCTGAAAGATAAGGACATGAGATCAACTGAGAATCCTTAAATAGTATAATAAATTACAGTTTCCGATTTCCAAGAGGATTCCCCTTTTCGAAATATAATATACTTATACCTGTCTTTTAAGATACTCTCAATTCTCATGAAAATTTTGGGATCAATTGAGCATTCATTGAATGCAAATATCTGCTTATAAAACCCGGAATGTACTATGAAGTTAAATGGCTTGCATCTTCCTAACATCATCTGAGCATTTATGTTAGACAAAATATGTGCCGATTTGGACATATTTCTCAGATACAAAGAAAAGACAATAACTACAGAAAAAAATTGACATACATGAACAAGATTTAACTAACAAAATAGGTTTAAAGGAAAAAATATAAATTAAAGTAATTAGAGTTTATTTACATATTAATGCCTGAAAGTTAAATGGTTTTACTGATTCTCCATAGTTATTGATTGAATAGTTCACTGTGTGAAAGGACAGAGTAAGAAGTACTGATTAGTGGTATCCTTACTACAAATAAGAGGTTTTATATAGCGCCTTCTGGTGTAATATAGATATTACTGTATATGTAGTCAAGTGTAACATAACTCACTGTGTGAAAGGTCAAAGTAAAGAGTACTGAACAGTGTTATCATTAGCTACAAATTAGAGGTTTCCTATATAACGCCTTCAGGTGTAATGTAGATATTACTGTTAGTCTGGTGTATTATAGTTCCCTACGTGAAAGGTCAAAGTGAAGAGTACTGAGCAGTGTTATCAGAGATTTCGGACATATCGCTTTCAGGTGTAAATAGATATTACCGTGTATACAGTCAGGTGTAATATAGTTCACTGTGTGAAAGGTCAAAATGAAAAGTATTATATAGTGTTATCATTACTCCAAATTAGAAGTTTCTGATGTATCACCTTCAGCTGTAAAAAATGTTACTGTAAATATAGTCTAATGAAATATAGTTCACTGTGTGAAAGAGTACTGAATAGTATTATCATTTCTCCAAATTAGAGGTTTCGGATATATTGCCTTCAAGTGTAATATAGATATTACTGTATATATAGTCTGGTGTGTAATATAGTTCACTACGTGAACTGCATATTTTAAAGCCTATTGCGGACAGATGTTACTGTAAATGAGTGAAGTACTTTGTGTAGATGGCTATTCCCAAGGCATGATTTTAGAAGATGAGCGTCTATTTGCTTTGGACTTTTCTTGAGGTGGAAACATGATATTACTTCGCGCATCACTATCACATATTAACACATTACTCAGATTGATACCTTCACTGTAAATTATCAATAACACAAAAAAAATGTTTTCAACTTGATTTCAATCAAGTCAAGCAGAAAACTTTGTTCATATTACCTGTTTTTCCATATTAAACAGAAATAACAAATATACATTGTTGAAATCATTTCACATGGCTTAATATTTCACACACATTATAATTTTTAGAAAATTTAACCATAATTATAACCTTGTAAAAGAGAGCATGTTTTATTATTTTGTGAAAAAGTTTAGTTTATGATTTATTATTATCATGAAATCTTTGAAATATCTCAATTTTATTACTTTTTATTTTGATTTTAATACTTCCTTATAAAAATTATCAAAACAATCGATCTCTATAATGATTAAAATGCTTCCGTACAGATTTAATCATAAAAGTGAATTATAAAAGTATTCATATATATAAAAAATTCAATTAAATTATATTCTTGAAAAATCCTTTTCTTAAATTTCAAAGGAATTTTAAAATTAGGTTTTAAAGCCATAAAGTCTTTAATAACTGACAACACAGTTCAAGAAAAATAAATATCTTTTATCCTACTATTCAAAGAAAAATGAAAAATATATTTATTTAAAAATGTATATCATTTTTGATCCTTATATAAAAGTGTTACAAACAGATGACACAAAAATATACCTTTTGTTAAAAAATTATTTTCAGATTCATAATATGATGCCTTAAGAAATTCTTTTTGATACTATTTTAACTTATTTAATTAACAGTCTATTAAAGAGTAATGTTGAAAAATGTAAGGATCATAGAAAAGAAATATTTTCCTTGAATTTTTTTAAAATCAATAGAGTAAAGAAAGTTTATATGTATTTTTTAATACTGTAAAATGTTTAATTTTTTTTAACAAATATGTTTCTATTAAGTATGGCAAAATGGTACTAGAGAATTTTTTTATTCATTAAGTAAAGTTTAACTAATTTAGAAATAATTTCTTAACTTATTATATATTAACAATATGATAGTTTTGTGTATTTGAAATATTTGACGTAATAAATTTTCTTAACTTCATTTTTATCAATGGAGGTATTAATACTTTATGCATTTTATTTCACTGACTTAGGATGTAAAGTAGCATTCGTTAGGTTTCTAAGCATACATTTTTAATTTTTGGTAATTGCAGTGCATGATTCTAATTAACATAGCTAAAAAAGGGGGAAATTTTCTAAATAAGAGAGAGAAACATAGCAAATAGCATATAATAAGTCTCATTCAAATTGATTAACAAAAACAGCATAAAAAATAATGCTTTCATCACACCATCTTAAATAAAAAAAATATTTTACGCTTTTCATATTATTTTGCAATATTGTCGTGCATGTTTCTTAAAGTATTCATGCATTTACTTACGTTTGAATTTATAATGTAATTTTAGAATAATTTATATCTTAAAATGCATACATTAAAAAGATATAAATTGCTTTTTTAAGATATTTACATGTGAAGTTATGATAAGACATATTTTCATACATATCGATAATATGTAAAAATACGAGCGTCTAAATAGAGCTTAAATATACCATTCGAAATTTCAAGTTGCTCGATTTTTTTAAATAAATTCGGCTGTTTAAAATTGCATAATCTTCTGCTAAGAAATACAACAATATTATTTTGTCAATCGAAACTTATGTTTGTTTGTTACCATTGCTTGTTTGAAGATTTGACTTCATCTGCCAGATTTTGTTATTTCTTATCTAATGAAGCAAAAATGACAATTTTGTTCCCAAACATATAAAAAATCAAGCCAGACCTTTTTTTATGCTGCAGAAAGAAATGTGAATATAAGATAAATTAATAATAATTAAATTACAAGAAATGTATTTAATTACAATCTTATATTAATTATTCATTTTTAACATCGACTCCTTGAGCTATTTGTCGACGTAAAACCATAAATGTAATAGTACACTCTAACGTAACAAAATTAATATAACGTTTTAATAAAAAAAACGCAATAGTTATTCAAAGAAGTCATACAAATCTACTTGTCAATGGGTTTTATACGAACTTTTATTAATTCAATTTTCTTATAATTTACAAAAAATAAACATATTTTAATTATTTAAAAATGTGTTTATTGTTTGAATAATATGTTTATCTTTAGAATGAGAAGCATAACATTTTTAAAAAAAATATTTTTTTCAGTGTGTTCGTAAAATCACAATTTGAAAATATTTTTTAGAGTTCCATTTGAAAGTTTTGAGTAATTAAAATTTTTTATTTCATAATTAAATGATAATTAGGGTTTTATTTAGATTTGTTGTCATGCTACTTCTTGACAAAATTTTTGAAAAAATTGCGTGGTGCCATCTATCCGTAGAAATAAAAATGAAAATTTCATTCATTTTTTATGTTTTTTTGGTAAGTAAAATATGTAATTGATGTGAATAGAAAACAAGATATGCTAAGTACCTTTAATAATCAATAATTTCAAGTTAATGTTTATTTGTTTAAAACTATATACAGATAAACCACAATGTAAATCAATAATTTTAATTATAATTTAAAAGGAACATAAATAAATTATGTGGAAATACATTTTTAATAATTTTTAGTACTTAAATTTTTAAGTTAATCCATTAATTCAAAATTCAATTCATTAAAATTGCTTGAGTTTTAAGAATATTTAAGTGTTATTTTTTGTTGTAAACAATTTAATTTAAAGGAAAAATGTTTTTGTATTCTGAATGATTAAAAAATTGTTTAAATATATGCAAATAAAATATCAACTACCAAATGATACGTATATTTTTATTGTAAAACAGTAAACATTGCATTTATTTATTATAAATAACATAGTCACGATGTAAATATGTTTATTATAATTCTTAAATATCGATTCGATAAATTACATATGGAAAATTTACAGGGGATTTAATTCAGATATTAAAATAAATCAAACAATGACAGAGATTTTTTAATTCCAAATTGTATCTCAATATTTGATTAACAATGCATGAAAATGAGCTTCAATATTTCATATTAAAAGACAGAAGTTTTTATTTATTTATTTCAGGATATATATATTACATAAAATATTTTTTTCTTAAGAAAATACTTCATTGTCTTATATATTTACTATGCTGATCTGAAATTTGTGAATTTAATATCGAAATGGGAAAATTATAATTACTGAAAAACTAGTTTGTACATCATTTGATTAAATTTTGGATTTTTAATAAATATTTGTCATTGTTTTACATTATTAAGCTAAAAGATATTTTTAATAGTAATCTCAATAATTAAAATATTACTTTAATTTGTAATATCTTTCGAGTGATTCATAAAGTAAATTATATTTCTTACTATATATTTACCGAATCACAAATAGTTCTCAGTAAATTATTATTTAAAAACGAGAGGATTTTATAAATTATTTACAGACGGCATAAGTAATGTCAATCAAATATAAAATTTATATAAAGTTAAGCTTTCAAATAATTCTTTTAGATAATATATTTAGATCACATTTTTATAAACTAAAAACTACTATAGAGGTTCTATTTCATGTAGTGCTTGCCAATTGAATTTATTTAATGTTAAATGAATATTATGCAAGATCTCTCTCATTATATATAATCAACAGTACATATTAATATTATAATCTCTATACAGAATACTGAGATTATTATAATGTTAATATGCTTACAATTATTATCACAATATATTTATGAACATTGTTAAGCCATTTGAAATTTGCATGTTTAATAGCCACATTTTTTAAGTTTGATTTTTGATTTTCTGCAAGAAGCTTTAATAAAAACAGATTAATTTTATCGGAAGAAATTGAAAAATTCTTTTGGGATTTAAAATAATTTTCTTTTAACTAAAATAATTGCACTTCTTTTAATTTAGAATCTTGCATTCTTGAACGAAATCACTATGTGAAATGTTACAAACGGAACTGAAGTTTATTTATGGCTTTTTTGGTTTTATCTCTTGAAAAAATCATTAGGAGTCTTTCATGAAGAGATTTGCTTTCATCCCATTTAATTAAAGAAAGAGACACGAATCAAGCACTTATTTCTTTTTTCTGTAGAGAAAGACGAATTAAAAAAGAGAAAAAAGAGCAATTGCTTTGTTCCACTTAAGTCTGCACCTTTCTTCTCAACTGCAATATACTGTGGAAAGACTTAAGCAATGTGAAAAACTTTTTGTTTCTTTTACTGTCAGTAAATTATTTCAAAGACGAAAAATCTATTAACTTCCCTTCGTTAAGTGATTATTCTTTGAAAACTGTTCAATGAGATTAAGTTTAATTTATGTCTTAAATTTCAATTTATCTCTTTTCTGTTACATTTATTGAATGGACAGAGAAAATTAGAGCTGTGTATTTAGCATTTAAGCATTTTGTTTTTGAAAAATAGTCTGACAAAAAATTTAGCAAATATTAGTTTGTCCTCACAGCATATGACTCTAGAAAAAAAGTATTTTTCAATGTAGATTTATGTTGAAATTTGTATTTAATATTGAAGTGTTAAAATATATTTTACTCAAGATTATGTTGAACCAAATTTAATAAATAATTAAGCAATTGATGTATACTTAATTTTACATTTGATTTAGTGAAATGGAAAAGAAAGGTAAATAAATTAGATGCTTTAAAAAGACGAATATATAATATTTAGAGACTCATTTCAATGCTTAGAAATATTGAAATCATATCTCAAACATATATACTTTCTTAAGAACTATAAAATGACTTTAATTCGTCAGAGTAGTATTTAATTATTGTACACACAAGGCTTTACATACAAATAGTAAATAATGGTGACCTTAGATCCTTCTGACAGATTTAAAACATAGATCTAAGAATTTTAGTAATAAATAAATCCATGAATAGTAAAATTTATAAGCATTTTGTAGTAATATTTATATCCATGAGTAGTAAAATTGATAAGACTCAAACAATTTTCATTATAATGAAAGCAGCATTTCTGAATAATACAAATTGACAACAAGTGATCAAAGAAATTTTTAAAGAACTGAAAAATGCATGGAAGGACTGGAAAAGCACAAGACCAATCTGGAATCACACATGTAACTAGAAGAACACTATCGAAGTATGTAAAAAGATCTGAAACCTTTATATTCAAAAACGAAAGCACAATCAGGCATGCTAAGAATAGCACAATGAGCACCTGCAACATTAAGCCAAAAACACGTGTTTTGGAGCTACGAATGGACTTCAAAATGAACTTTTCTGATGAAAAATATTTCAGCTAATATAGCCCAGACGGTTATCAATATTATTGACGTTATTTGGGTACACAAGAAGAAACTTATTCTAACAAACAATTGAGAGGAGGCAATATAATGGTTTGGATAGCTGTTGGATATATTGAAACGACCAATTTAATATTTCTGGATGGAAAGCAGAAACATTCAGATAATATTCAAATTTCAGAATCAGTGTTTCTTCCCTATGGTGCTCAGCTAGGCGGAGAAAGTTGGATACTTCATCAATATGAAACATCAATTCATAAGACCATTGGCATTAAAAATTGGTTTGAAACAAATAAAATTCGGATTTTGCCGTAGCCTCTCTGCTAAAAGTCCTGACTTCAATATTGTCAAAAATATACATTCAATAACTCTTCGCTGTGTTTACGCCAGAGGCAAGCAATATAAATCTTTGATCAAACTTCGAAAAGCTTTGAATTTTGTTTCGGACAATTCTTATCAAATCAAAATTAAAGACTTATATGATTCATTGGTAAATAGAGCTCTTGAAGTAATTAAAACAAACGTCGGAAGAATTACTTATTAACAAAACTTTTTATCCTCATTATTTAGAACTGTATTTTTACTTTTTTCACACAGTATGATAGTCCTTAAACTAATTTTAAATTGTAATAAGTAAATAGTTTTTTATTTCATTTTACAGATACAGTTTTCTGATTTTAAATAACTTTTTTAAAAAATGCTACAATAAAACCATTTTCTAAAAAATCAAAGTTCTTCTCTTATTTGAAATTAATTTTGTGTCCTACTTTTTTCACCCAGTGTATTGTTGAAAAAAATAGCTATTACTACCATAAATTACTTATGATAACACAAAATATATGGCAAACGTGAAATACTCTTAAATAAAGTTCTTAAATATTTAAAGTAATATTAAATGAAAACTTTTCAAAAGAAGCATAATCAAATAAAGAAATGCACTTTGCATTAGCTTTTAAACATCTTTAGGTAATATTTAGCTTCAAATCAAATAAACTTCATTAACATCAAAATAAATGAATTTGAATGAATATTTTTTGTTTAGATTTTTCATTTAAAGTAATTTTTCTACAATAATTTATTTTCTGAATAAATGTTATTGATAAGACATATAATTCATAATATACATATTTTTTATTTTTATCGATGACATAAATATGTGACAGTTTTTGGATAATTTTGTAAATATAAATAATATTTGAAACAGAAAATTGTGATCTATTCAAATCTGTAAAACATTATAAAATAATATGATGTGTTAAAATAATTTTCAGAGACAAGAATTTCTCGTGAAACAAATTTAAATTGAAATATTCATAACCCATTGATAGAAATGTTACGCAATTATCAATTCAAATGTTACAGATGAACAAGGAATAAAAACTAACACTTTCTGAAATGATACACAATAATTTGTATCCAATACATGCACGTCATTCTGAACTTGAAATACTGGTGAGCCATTTCAATGTAATAGCTGACAGGCGCCAGTGATATTCAGAGCTATCCACGCAAGTTATATTTCAAATATTATTCACCGCTTGAATCTCCATTTGTTGGCATATAATTCGCTCTAATTGCGCAGTGTGAGAATTAAACAGATTATTCGTGTACCTAAATATTTGGACATTCATTTATTTCGTAAATTTAAATTGTGTGTGAGTAACGCATTTTCTATATTTCAATAAAACTGTTGATTCTAAAAAAGGACATCATATATATATATATATATATATATATATATATATATATATATATATATATACATATATATATATATATATATATATGATATTATATATATATATATATATATATAAAGATACGTTTTTTTAAATACTAAATGTAATGAATTAATTAGTATTCAACAAAACTGAAGTTAGTGAAACAATTTAAAATTTTATTTATTTTATTTAAATTGAAATCATTAAAAATGCTGTCCAATCTAAAATAAAAAAAAAAACTACAAACTAAACTCACGACGGTGGCACGATATTTCATGTGTGAGCCAAGGCTTACAGTGCTTATCAATGTTTTCCTAACATAGAGAATCTTGGGTGCGAGGCACAAGTCCCGATTAGGTAATCAGCCTAACGCGAAACCCTAGTGTTTAGTTACTAAGCATGCCTAGTACTCAATTTATCGACCCATTAAAGGAATGAAAGGCTAAGTTGACCTTGCTCAGCCCGAGGATCGAACCTCAAACCTGTGCCTTGGGAGCTTGAAAAGCTATCACTGAAACACTAGGCTTCATTGTAAGAAATGCATATATTTACTATCATAAGAAGTCTAACTGAATTATGTATCTTATTTCTGCATGTTATTTGATGAAATAGTATAATAATTAAAAATATATGGAAATCTTATAGAAACATTAAAAATTTTGGTATAATTGTAAAACATTAAGAACTTAATTTAAAAGATTTTAAAGTGATTTATTGTGGTTGCAAAATTCTTCTTAAAACCAGCCCAGTGTCTTACATTTTACAGGGAAAATATTTACAGTTGTAATAGGAAAATAAATATTCAGTTCTTCACAGCAATGAAGAAAAATGTATACAACTATGTGAAAGTGAATTAACTTGTCACGAGAAATAAGTTCCTTGTATCTTAGATATTATTTAAGTTTATTAAAATGGCAATCTCTTATATACAATTATTTTTTTATGTATAGTCTTTAATTTATATGAAAAGAAAAATCTAAGTTTGTAATGGAAAGACTGTTTTGCTCATAGTAATAAACAAACAAAAAATAAAATACACGATAAAATGAATGTAAATGAAACAGTCAATGAAAATGAGATCTTTGTATGTTTGATCTTTAAGATAAGGAATGTTGTATTAAGGTGTATGTAAGACCCTGCTATTTGATCTTTATTTTTGCAAACTAACTTCCATTCAAACTCTTTCAAACTCTTGCATTTCATCGTTTGTAAATCATAGAAATAGAATACTTTGCCCATTTCCTGAAGTCTTCGAAAGTTGAATGAGATTTTCCTAACTAATCTAATAAGCTTCAGCTGAATTCGTGGTCTTATTTAGTATAGAGAACACTTAATTGCATTATTTCGCCATATGCCGATTAATTATTCAACGCCTCACCGATAGATAATCAGATATAATTTTTGGAGAAATAGCTAGGAACTTCTGTTCAAGCAAAGGAAATGTGTTTCATATCATAATGAAGAGGGAAATTTTTCATTGAATTAATCTGTAACTATTTTGTGTATATGCAAGCTTTCTATAAATAAAATATATTATCTCTAACAAATGACATTTCGTTTAAGATAGTTGGGATAATGCAAATTAAATTGAGTCGGAAATTATCTCATTAACATTTTGAATAAAAATAATGTCGTATTTATTGATATTACAAATTAAGCATACAAATGTTGTAATTTATTATCTAACTATACAATTTAGAACTCTTTATTATATAATTTATTATATTATATTGTATATTTTTAAATAAAATATGTATTAATTGTTCCATTCATTAACGTGAATTTCCCATTTGTAATTCTATATTTATCATTTACTGCATTTTTATTTTATTATAATATTTAATATTTTACTATTGCCATAACATTAATCAACGTTGTATTTTTTAAAATTCTTTTTTTGAAAAATAACTTGTAAGATATACTAAATATTCAAACTCAAATAAATGGATGTCCACATCTAATTCCTAATTTTTTTTAAATATTTGGTTCTCAAATCAGATATTTTTAAGAACATTAACTTAGTTTTAAGAAAAGAAATGCTACCGTTATAAGTAATCATAGTTAAACATAAGCATATATAAACTAATTAATAAATCTCGTATGCACCAAAATATAAATGTTGTGGATAACCATTAATGAAAAATAAAATATTTTTATTGTTCAATACTGTATTCTTATAGTTTGATTTCTAATTCAGAATCCTTAAAATCACTGAAGTTAACAAACCTTAATTACTCATTAAAATTCTAGCAACAAATGATCAATTTTATAATATTTTGAAATGAAAAAGGATAGCAAATGCTAAGTTAATGGTAAAAATATTTAAAATTTATCAAACACTGAACCGGAAGACAAAATAAATTATTAAATTATTTTGTCTTCCAGTTCTCAGAGTCAAAAAAATTAAAAAATAAAATTACTTATGTAAGTATTTTATTTACATCATTTTTTAAGATTACATTATAAAAGGATATTACACATTGAGTTTATCATAGCAAATTTACCATTGTCCTGTCCAATAAATGCAATATATATATATATATATATATATATATATATATATATATATATATATATATATATATATATATATATATATATATATATATATATATATATATATATATATATATATATATATATATATATATATATGTATATATATATACATATATGTATATATATATATATATATATATATATATATATATATATATATATATATATATATATATATATATATATATATATATATATATATATATATATATATATATATATGGATAGATAGATGTATTACTAGATAAACAAAAATACGTCACAAAATATTTTTCCTTTGTATGCAATTTCTTCAATATTTTGGAATGAAAATATTTAATTATAAGTTTTATTTCGCTTCATTCCAATTAAAAAATCTATCCAGCAAATAATAAGGGAACTAATAACTTCTCTTTACTTAATTTTGTTAAAACATTCTTCAAAAATAAAATTTTAAATTTTCCAATAGAATTTGTTATACATTTATAATTCGGATTAAACATAATACAATATTCAAATTTATATACTTATATATTCGTATCTTTACCTGTAATTAAATATTAAACTGAAGAACAAAATATTTTTTATAAGGAAGCTTTTAACAAGATACCATGGACAATCTCTTGATATAATGCTGTATACACAGATCAAAGATTTCCTATCTATCTACGCGTATAAAAAATTCATTTATCTTCTCTTTACTTCTACATTTCTACCTTTATATTTCTGTTTTTCATCCATGCTTGCTTCAAATGTTTGAGAAAAGAAAGGTTTCCCATCAGATGTCCATCCATCTTCATCAGGAGACCTAGATGGCGTTGAAGGAAATAAAATCTATGTAAGAGAAAAGTTGAAGACTGTTTCTTTTCGATATCTTGTAGAATTAAAATACATTTTCATCCATTATTTCCCTACATAATGGTAGCATTTTATTGTGTAGTATATATTTATGTTTTGTTTAATGATGTTTATAAAAAATACTTTATCTTTAAAATCTGATCCCTAATTTTAAATTATTTAAACTTAAATATTTTCCTTTTATTTATTTTTTCATGTATTTTGATGATTTTGCTTATTTAAAAACATATAATATTCATTATAGAAAGATATCAAAAATATCAAATATTGTGTTTTTTAATTGAGTACTGTATAATGTAAAACTCTTGTTTATCTCGCAAACATATTGTGAAAATTTATATTAAGTTTACAACAAAATAACTATTACTGTTTTCTTTATTAATATTTATTATCCAATAGAAAATAGATTTTATAATCTTGTTTGATTTATAATTTGATATGTTTATTTCTAATATTTTGCTTTCAAATTTTGGTCAAATACTGTAAAAACAGCATAATATAATTTAATTTAGTTTCGAAATTATTGCATTTATTTGCAAAGTAATTTAAGACTGTTATGTCTTTCCTCTCTTATTCATTGGTAAATTATATATGCAATGATTTATATTGGTGACTCAAATTACATCAGAATATTTTTTTGTATAAAGCACTTATAATTACATGCTGTACAAGACAATTTAAAATCTGTAAATCAGATTCTAAAATTATCTTTCTTTTAAGAAAATATAATTTTAAATATTACACCAGGACAGAAAATTTAAAATATATTTTCATTAATTTAACAGACATAATTATAGAAAAAATACATTTAAATCCTTATATCAAGAATTTAATTACAAGCTCAAACAAATGAATAGAGTTTTAAATATTACATAAAAGAAAATAAATTCTTATATACTGGTAAGAATAATTAGGTGACAAATCAGAAAAATTAGCATATCATTTTTGTGAGAAAGAGAAAAAGCTGAATGACCAATCAGGGGACAGACTGATATCAGGTATGGTACAGAATGCTTATTAATACAATATGATATGATCAACACAATTCAAAAATGTTCTCTCGGGATATCTTTCAAAGATATTACAGGTGAGCGTAAATTTCAATGATATCAATTCCCTCTTTGATTGTGACACAGGTTTATCTCACAGGCAGTCCTGTAGAAGAAACCTAGATGATTTCTCTTAAAGCTTAATTATAGGTACGTTTTAAGAAAGTCGAGAATAATCATTGTTGTTGCACATTTCAGAGTCATTCGGAGCATTTCTGTTGACAAAAGTAGTTGTCAGACTAGCAGTGATCATCAGCTCTGTATGAAAGACAAGAATGTGGAGACAATACAAAGGGTGCATATAATAGATTATTGGAGTATCAATTTCTCGTTGTACCATAACCAGTAGCTTGCAAAATCAGGGCTTATTTCTGCACACTGGGACTAACCTGTACTATATGCTATTATAAAACTTTACAAGTCACACACGCCCTGTAATCCAGTATGACAAATTATGTTTTTTTTGTGGCGAAGCGAATATATGTTGCTAAAATGACATATTGTCATCTTGGTAATATTTCTCGTGATATTATCCCTATTGCCAAAATAGAATTTTCTACATATCTCTTATATACTTCTATCTCTATGACGTAATAAAAACCAGTGTACCAGATAAACAAGAAAATCTGCAAGAAAAATCACCAAATTTAGAATTTGTAACGCTAAATTTTACGGCATCTGTGCCTTATATGACTCACTTCTTATGCAAAATATCCACATTGGTTTATCAACTGAACTCATCTAGTCTATTTACTTGAAGACAAACTTTTACTAATCTTATGTAATTTAATTTGTAGGAGAATATTATGTCAAAGTTATTAAACATTATGCTATAAGAAATTCAATATGTTACGTTTTTAGAATATATTTCATCACTCTGTCGTGTCTATATAACAGCAAAGGTTACCAATTTCCTTTTGTCACACACACACACACAATGATCGGCAACAACTTAAATTTCTGCAGTGAACTTTTTAACAGTACTCAATACAATGGTGAACAGCTACTCGTTAAACAATGCAAATCATTATACACAAATAATTATTTCTCAATATATTGCACAATGTATATACAAGCACAGCCAAATGAATTTATACGTAATTAATATAATAAATAAACAATTATCTGATAGAATTAATAAGATCTCGAGAAATTAGTAAATATAAAGAATGGAAAAATTAAGGAAACTTTTGAAAACATTTTTCTATAAAGAAATCATATATACATAACTAATTAAAATTAAGTTAAAGAAATTTATTTTGTTCCCATGTCCTAACTTAATCGCAAGTTATGTGATTGAAATTGAAATTTTAAACATAATTTTTTTTTAATTCCTTCAAACATATATTTAGATTTAACAATATTTAAATTGTATTAATATGTATCCCTTTCCTATATATAATTATCAGAAAATATGACTTTTTGATAGTTTGAAATAAGAATTAATATGATAATAAATAAGAATTAATAGGGATTAATATGATAGTTACAAATTTTTTTGTAGAAGAAATATTTTTAAATGATTAAAGTAGTTATGAATATTTTTATACTAGTACAGTATAGTCCACTAAAATAACTTTAGTCATTGTGCCTGCAAATTATTAACAGTTTCTCCATTTTTATGCAAGAAAAGTTCTTCAAATCAATAATTAAGTAAAATATAATTTGTGTCTTTTACATCAAAGATTTCTTTTATTATTAAAATATTTCGTCATATATTAACATCATTAATTGCGAGTGTCAAATAGAATGAACGATTCATTAAAATATTATCAAACATGAAAAAAGTGTACTTATTAATAATATTCTACTTATTAATTACAGAAATTATACTTATTATTACAGAAAATGAAATTGTATTTTTCTTTTACTTCAACACTGCTAATAACTAAATAACTCATATGTATCAAGAAATCATGAAAAAATTATACATAACGAAATATCTATAAAAGCAACAGTTTTTCTTTTCATATTCTGATACTTGTGTGAATGTTAAAGTGATTTTTCAAAGGTAATATTATTTTTCATGAAATAATAGTTTTATTTATGATTAAGGAATTTGTCGTTTAAAATATAAATGGTGTTTGCTCTAAGGGATTACACAGAAACTTCTTTGTTTATTTGAAATATTTATACATTTTGGAAGATTTGGTGAATTAGAACATATGGAATTAATTGTTGATTAATTTGAAACTTAAAATTAGTGTATGATGGTTGAGTATATTACTTTGAATTTTTTTGTTTTCACGATAAATTTTACATAAATACCAATTATTTTGTAGGCAGTAATATGTGACATAAAATTATTTGTTTCAAAATAAAGCATTATCTCAAGTTAGGATCTCTCAATAGTCCCACAATTTAACTCAACATAAAATGTGATATAGCTAAAATGCTTATCCAATATGAGATTCAATGACTCACTGGGTTTTTATACTATTTCAAATTAAGATTTTGTGATTTACAATTTCTTGTTATTTTTAAAAATATTTTTATATGAAAATGCATTTGTTATTTAAATGTGTATTGATGAAAATATTGTTTATTTGATTTGCATTCTAATAATTTATACTATGAATGTCATTTAAAAATTACTAATATTAAATAAAGAAAATGCATTTTTCACCCAACTTTGTAAAGTGAATTTGCATACCACATCAAAAATCGATATATTTTATCTTATCTTATTAAAGTTTAACCTGTTTTTATTATTATTTTTAATTTCAATATAAATTATTTTTCAAATATAAGTCCATTGCCAGAAGAAAAAATGCAACCTGTTGTATTCATTGCGAGTTTCTGCAAGCATTTTAACGGTAAAATGATACACATATAATATACAAGCTGAATATATCTATTTCACTGTTTTCCGCTTAAATTATTTTACAGATCGATTGATGAATTTACAATCTACATCTGACTAACCAAATGCTCATTTAGTTTAAATTTTCCCACGATCACACCAAGTACAAACATGTCGGCATCCTGATGGACAGTTATCGGCAGTGTCGGTTATGAAACGGCATTGGCATGCTGATTTCGTAATGAGAGTGGTTCCATATTGGCAAACAACATCAAAACTTTGTACTTTGATGTTATGAGAAACAAGCATTGGTCCTAATGCGGCTCACTGCCGGCAAATTGTGAAAGTTGTCTGCCGATATAGGTCTGATACATACTTTCCGATTCTAGGCCAAATATCATATGCGATATCGGTCCTATTACGGAATTGTTAAAGCTAGTGGCACCATCAATTTTTCTCTGAATTCAAGACCTCATTGTAACAAATGCAACAATGGCAGAGGAAATTAGAAATTAAAGTTATTAAAATTACTTGATGTATGAGAACTCTTTGACTTAATACTGCATTTAATATTCACACTGATTATTAATAAAATTGTTTTCTCTGCTATTGTCAAATAGCTATTTAATGAAAAAAATATTTAAGCAATTTATATGTAAATATTTTTTCAATAAAACATATTTTGAATGATAAGAAATTTATAGTTTGATATAAATTTATGATCGATTGAACAATTACACTAAAGAAACTTATTTCTCAAGAATAAAAATATTTTAAAGGCCATGATAGCCTAGTAGTTAGGACATCGGCCTTCTGTCCGGAATGATGGTGTTCGATTACTAATGCCGTCAAAGAACCATCGGTGCATGCGATATACGTACTCGTTAAATCTGTGGAATCGAAAGTCCTGTTTCGGTCGTTGAGCAGTTAAAATGAGTGTAATGGTCTGGAGGAAAATTCTCCGCCTTTCAGATCATTAACAAAATTAAGGGAATGGATTCTCTGGTGGTGCCATCTATCGGACGAGCTTAGAGCAAAGTCATACTTTCACTTTCGTGGTGCTCTGGTTAAACGAAAGACGCATCCTACTGACTTAAATTTGCATAGCCAACGGCATGGCAAGCTTGGCTTGCCCAAGTGTCAAAAATAAGTTCATAATAAGTTTTGGTTCGATTAAAGTCGGTAAAATATCGGGTTTTGGTGATGGCGATTAAAATATGTGAAACCAACAGTTTTCTCATATGTGTAAACATTTCTGAAGATGTGAAAATTTTGATTTCAGTTAAACAGGAATATAATCGAAAATATTTCAAATACTTATTTTATAAACATACTACACCTAATGTTCAATAACATTTCAAATTTTGCAATTATTAATAATATTAAGGCAGTAAGTGAAATTTCTTTTAGAAAATTTTTTCTGTAATGCACGAGATAGCTATTTTAGACGAAACCTTAAATGCAACATGGATAAACAGCGTACGTAATATTGAAATTTAAACAAAAAATTTATAAAAAATATTACAAAAAATAATTGTAAATAAAAAAAATATAATTTCTATTTAGTGGCTTCCAGTCGGTCATTTAATGTTTGTCGACGCTGGGCCATTTATTGAAAGCATTGTACATATGGAATGGGACATCGGTAAAATATCGGGAAAGTGGTCATATCGGCTTTGCAGATATCGCTTCAAACCCACGCCATATTTTGGGCCCACATTTGCACCGAACGGACATGCACCTCCCGGTATAGCTCCAATACCACTCGTATCGGCAAGCCGATTTAGTCCCTTAATGTACCCGGCATTACTGTATTTGCTAGGATAAAATGCATACTGAGTCTTCGGGGATCTCACATGGTTAAGAAATTAAAAGACAAATATTGAAATAATGTAAAGACGGAATAAAAAAAGTAACTCCATACTGAATATTCAGAATAAACCTGAAAACATGCAACTCTGCAATAAAATACATTAGGCAACATATAATAATATATGTTCATAAACTACGAAATGAAACACGAACTTTAAATTAATGCAATGGAAAAAAATGCAGAAGTTAGTTGCTTACATTGGTTTATGCGGTATTTAAAAAAATAAATTGTAATTAAATTTTCGGTTTATTTGTATGTCTATAATATTCCCATTATTTAATAATATAAACATTGGGCTCTTAAATTTTAATTATTAATAAAATATTTTCCGTTCATTAAGAAAATCTAAGTGTATGACATCAATAGCGGTATTTTATTATTGGTTTTAGAAAGTTATTTTCATTACCCTAAACTTGATATAATGAATTAGATAATTTTCCTGCAATATCTTTCATTAAAATAGTCAATTTTTGCACTTTTGGATAGAAATCCGGTTCTGAAATGGGATTTATATTGAAAAATATCATATTAAAAATATTATGAATACTCATTTATTCGGAGAATATTTTAAAATAGCAAGAATTATTCTACAAGAACTTTATATCCAATTGCTTAAAATAATAAAACATTTCTGTAAAGTTAATCGAAGTTACTTCTCTCTCTCACACACACACACACACAAATTTATAATAATTTATATTTATTAATAGTAAAAAACCCTATTATAAAAGCAATAATTAAGAAGACTTAAAATAGCAATGTTATTTTCAATTATAGTTTTAACTGCATGTTTTTCTCTCTATATATATATATATATATATATATATATATATATATATATATATATATATATATATATATATATATATATATATATATATATATATATATATATATATATATATATATATATATATATATATATATACTTAGTTTAAACTATAGATATAATAATCAGTTCACAAAAATATCAAACAAAAGCTTTAAATTATTTTTCCACAAATATAAGCATTTACAATAATATTCGTTTCTTAAAGCATTACTATTCTTTTTACTCATATTCATTGCATTATTTATAAAATTCTCAACCCTTCGTTAAAAATCTAATAATTAAACATTTTTTATAAGCATTCAGTTTTTTAAATTCTAAGGAAACGTGTTTGTTAATTTGTAAACATAGTTTTTGCAGAATATCACATTACTGTTTATATGATTAGAATTTTAATAGGAAATACATAAAAAATTAAATGAATTAATTTAATATTTCCACAAAGTAAAATAAATATGACATGAACTTTAAGTTGTAAAAATATTTTAAATAGCTAATTAAATGCACCCAAAATATTCTTGAATGAAAACTATTTTTGTGTAATGATAAAATTGAGATGAATTTGTGGATTTTAAAAATGTGGCAAATAAACTCTTATTCAATTGAATATTTATTTATATTTTTTTATTAGTCTTATACAATTAAACTTTGTAATATTTATTTCGAAGTCTTAATAATCTGAAGAAATGGTAGGCTATCTAAATTAGTTGCATTTATTATTTCCATATAATTTTAGTTGAGATATGACTAATAATTATGTTGCACTTTGTAATTAACAACTGCAGAAAATATTTTTAAGCACCAATATTCTGGTATTATCATAACATTGTTTACAAAGACTCTGTACTAAGCAAAAATGTTGTTGAATTGCAAAGAGTGCAGAAAATTAAAAAGCAATACATGTTCAAAAACATTTATTGAATCTTAAAGATACGTTAATTAAAATAAAATAAAAGACATATCATATTCATTTTGAATGATAAATTTGTTTGTTACTTTAATTGAATTTCAGAAGTTTAATTTACTAAAGAACTAATAATTTGAAGAAAGCAAAATCATGTTAATTTTAAATTCGAACAATGTTTTCGATTAACAAGAAATAATTAGTTATTTGTAAAAAAATTGAATAAGAATTCTTTAAGCGATATACAAATAAGCTAGAAAATGTTTTCATTGAATGGAAATGCTTGGTTGAAGACACTTACACGTATTATACTACTATTGCTACAAACATAAATTAAACACATATTGCAATTAAAATATAGATTAAAGTTTTGGAATTACATATTTTTTTAATTCATTGCATTCACATACACATATAGCTATGTTAAACATGTTTTAATCTAATCATTAAAAATTAATTTTGAATATTATATTTGAGAATATAATTAGACTTATATTTTGTTGAGAAATAAAATACATATTCTGTTGAAGTAAAATGAGATATTTCGTACGATGGAAACAAATTTTTAGAATAAAATAATTGTAAATATAAAATAACATAGGTCTCATTTGATAGCCCTTCAGATATTCCTATTTTATAAATTAAATGTGCCATAATTTTTAAAGTATAAAGTAATTTTTCTTGAATATTCTATATTGTAGAGGCAGGTATTTTCTCCCAAAAAACTTTTTTTATTTTGCATGATTTTTTTCAAATCTTTCCCAAGTTCACTTTAAATATTTCATTATCAAAACTTCTTTCTATATTTATTATTAATAATTTAAACATTGCTTAAGAATAATTGATTTTGTATTTCACATTATCATAGCCATGATATCTACAACACTTAGAAGCATTTTAAATGCATCTATATTAGATTGCTATAATTAACACATTTGTTATCAAGTTAAATAAATTCAATATTAATTTTCAAAGTTACAAGTTTTTTATAATAAAACAAATGTAATTGAACAGAATAAAATGAAAATTATTAAATTCAATTACATAGAAAGTAATATGGCAACTTCTAATGTATAGAATTTATTTAAGTTATGACACATTTCATTTTATCCTCTTATATCAAAAATTCAATTTTTAAGAAGTAAATCTTATTTGCAATTAGTGCCAGAAACATTGTTTTCGTCATCACGAAATTTTTTAATATTTTTTAACCGTAATTTCAATTTAGTACAGTAATTACTACATTTTAACAATACATTAACTGTGTAAAACTGAGAGTAAAATTTTAAATGTTAACAGAAATTTTGTTTTTGAATAACTGTAGAAATGATTTCCAAACTAACACTAATATTTCGAAAACAATGTATAACCAAGATTTTATTTAATACATTCTAACAATGATTGAATATCTTCATTCATTTCTCTCCATATAAGTTGCATTTATCATTATATTTATATTTCAATCTTTACTTTTCTATTTTCATCCATACATGTTTCTAATGTTTGAGAAGAGAAAAGGTTTCCCATCACTCAACCATCAATCATCATCAAGAGTTTTAGATGGCCATGGAGAGAAAAGGAAATCATTGAAAGAAAGAAAGTTGCAGACTATTTCGGTGCGATTTTTCCGTAGAATTGAAAAACTCTTTTTTTAACCTAACAGTTTTTCCATTACGCTTACTTCATTCCATCTTGTAAATAAGAAATTGTATGGTGAAGTTAAGTTTGCTGTAGAATGAAATCTTAAATTAAATGCCCCGTGAATATTTTTTACACAATATATTAACTAAACTATCGAACAATATATTTTTTGTTTAAATTAATTTCAAAACCATACAAGACTAATTAAGAAGATTATGTTAGTGATAAGAATTTCATTAACATTGTCACAAAATATTAGTGACAAATAAATAAAAATTACTGATATTTTTGGAATTTTATCAAATTAAATTTGTTTAAAATAGAGCAAACTGTTAAATTTTTGTTTTATTAAATATTATGTTTTTATATCTATTTTCATAAACTTAAGATATCAAAAAATGGTATCCGTTATTTATTTTCAGTTTTGCTTCTGCTTAGCAAAATATTTTTGAAAGTTATAAATTTGTATAAGTTATATAGAATGCATTTACACTTAATCGTAATATGATGTTACAAATCGTAGTTGTAACCACAGTGAAAAATTTGCATATTGCCATTTGACTAAAATTTATTATTAACATTATAATTTATTCTAAAATGTATGCAATACATTTTTATCTAATATTAATAATAAAGGGGCTGCTCCTTTCATTCCATTTGAGATCATAATTACGACACTTTATTGCAATTCTCATTGGTTCATTGGTTATTAACTTTATTGTAATTCTCATTCTCACATGACGTCAGAATCTACATCACGTGCAACTAATTACGACATTTTATTGAGGTGGTTGGTAAATTCGACTTATTGACAAATTTATTGCCTTCTTTCAAATCACATTCGTTGAGTGGCAACAAACAAAGCGTAATTTACCACTGAACGTCTGAGTGTCGTAGTTGAGCAAAAAAAATTATTCATGGTTGTTACCAGTAATAATGAAGACCTTTTTTAACTATAATGTTTTTTCTGTTTCGTAAAAGTATTCACAAACATGACAATTATCTGTTGTTCTAAATAATTGTTTTTTATTAATTTTAAATCATTAGCAATATTGCTTCCAAAATTTATTAAATTTGTAATCTTTTATAATTTGTGTCTTTGACCGATTTAAGTTTTCCTGTCTGGCTCTCTGACTGACCAAATTTCCTTGTCGGCTCACTAACATCTAATGAGTCATTTTACATTCTCTTGAAATCTGTACAAGCTTCTCTAATTTTCTTTTTTTATTTTTTATATGATGAATATTTTGTGCGTAAAACATTGGTTGTTACGAGTATCAGAATTTACGATTCCAAAGTCGTTTCTAATGGCTTTGAGACAACTGCCCTTTAACAATAGTCAAGTTGATTTGGACATGACCCCCATATCGAGCAACGACTCTATGACTTCAAATCATTGGAATCAAAAATAAAAATAATGTTGAAATTCATTTTGTTAATAATATAATGATGTTAATAATTTCTTATATAAAGACCAAAGCATAGGTATGAGAAGCCGTTTTCCATCGATTTAAACCAATAATACTTTGGTATTAGAACAGTAAAAAAAATGAAAAAGAGAAGCCAAAGCATTCACTTTATGATTACTTAAATCAACAAAGACGATTAAAATTTTTCGATTAATATCTTCTACCATTCTTTTGAAGTGAAGTGAATGTGAAGCGAATGTTCTTACACAAAATGAATGTTATTTATTTTTAAAATCAGATATATCAATTGATTGTAGAGGAATATAAACAAAAAGAACCTCTGGCCTTAATAATTTATGTATTTTATAGACATATAAAGACTTATAAAAACTTAAAATTTATATATTTTATAAGGACTTTTCTAAAAAAACATAATATTTTCCTTCAGATAGTTTATAGCAGCTTTGTTTTGGATTCTTTATACCATAAATTGCTATCAATTTCTACTATGCGATAATAATAAAATTTAGTAAAAAAATATTTTTCCAAAATAATTAGATTTATCAAGTTTTAAAGTAATCAAAATATCTTTTACTTTAAAAATGCATAAATGATCTTTGATATTTATCAGTGTCACATGATTAATGGTCTGCATATTCAATACACCTAGCGAATGTATTCTGCTTCAGGGTACTTAATAAATGATTTTACTTGTTTGTTGATTATAGCATGTCTTAGTGTGCAAAATATAGCATTATATACGTTATAAGCTTTATTGAATACACTTTTCAAATTCTTGCGATGTTATCTCTAACATAGAGCATAGTAGCACTTAAATTGAAAGCAGAATAAGGAATATATTTTTACATCAGTTTAAATATGCAAATACGTTTCACTTTAGAGCAATTGATCACTTTAGAGCTGCTTAGTTGGTAGATGTAATATTATTACATTTACAAACTAAGCAGCTCTTTCCCATTTATCATAAGAGTTTTATAACTTCCTTCTCTTTGCTTAAAGTGGGTTGATTATATGATTGTTAAAACAGTAACAGCCTTAATCTTAAAATTAATGCTAACGATTCTGAATGAAAATTAATGTTATAATTTTTAATATTAAATCCCCTAGTGCGCTATGAAATGCATACAAGTCAAAATTATAAAATATTTGTACCTAAAATAGCTTGAATTACAACTAATATATAATTTATAAATTTAGTATAACTGCAGTTTCAATCGATTTTTTTACACAAATTTAAGTATAGTTTTTTTTGGAAGGTTTTGAAATTAATGTTACTTATCGATCAAAATACCAATATATTTAATAAAAGTAAACTCATTATATCAATGAAAAGAATATAAATAGTGATAAAATTACAAACTCTATTTTACTAGCAAAAAATACATAAAATTAAAAACTGTTTTATATTTATAAAATATCATTAATTTAACTAACAAGAAATTTATGAAATATAAAAGATACCCTTACAAAACCAATTATAAGGAAATCATTTTGATTTAAAATAAAAATTAAATGTAAAATAACATTCAGTGTTTCTTCTTTATTTTTTATTAAAACATCTTATTCCATTAAAAATTAAAGTAGGCAGGGATTCAAGTGGCAAATTATATTTGGAAAACCACATTTCTTATATTATTAAATAAAATACTAAAAACAAAGTTTTTTATTTATTCTTCTGAAAGTTCAAATAAAAAATAAATTATAGGGACCTAATAAATTTGAGCATTTTTAAAGAAAAATAAATAACAATGCTTTATTCATACAGATAAATTATTTTCTATATTATAATCTCATTGCTGTTTTAAAATTGAACATTTTGCTTAATGTAATGACAAAGTTAAAAATAGATGGCACAGCATGTTTCTAAAATTTATTAAATATTTTGTGTATCTTTGAATAAATATTATAAATAAATCGATTATTCAATGATTTACTTTTACATTAATAATATTTTTATGTATATTTCAAAAATGAAGCATTCAAATTTTCAGAAAACTGTTTATCATAATACTTATTACTATTCAGAAATAGTTTGTATTCATAAACTAGTCTATTTATAAAGATGGTAAATTATTTCAAATAACTATGTAAATTCTAAAGTTATTTTACTTATCTTTATTAATTTTCTCGTGAAACTAATTTCTAATGGAAGAATTAAAATTTATTGGATGCACTTCTATAAGAAAACATTTCTATTCAAATTAATAAAATAATGTTTTTTGAAGTTTTTTGATTTGATTTTAAAAATAATAAATTGATTGCATTTTTAAATTTGTAAAATAATGTTAGCTAAGACAAATTCATCAAGTTAAATTTATTAAAATTATTTTATTTTAGATAAACAATATTTGTAATCCACAAATCTTCGGCTGTCAAAAAAGCTCATTAACAAGTGTAATTTCACTTTGGTAAAAAATTTTATTAGACTAATTACTTAGAAGTATGCTGCCAAAATAAAACTTTGGTCCATTTTGCTATAGAAAATTTAAAATAAATTTGATAATATTATGTTTAGTACTACATCGAATGCGTTATTTTTAAGGGATGATCGAATCATCCACATTTTAAAATTCAATATTTGGTTAACAATCAGTAAAAGCCTTGTAATTAATTTTCCAAATAGTAACGTAAGTAATTTTTTTGAGTGGTTTGGAATGCTATTGAATAAATATTCATTAAAAGTATTGTTTTACAATTTTTAGGAAGAAAGTAATATAAAAATTTTATAAACAGAAAAATATAAATTGTCTTTGCGATTTAAACTAATCATAAAATGGACGTTCTGTCTTGCCTATTTAATTTGTTTTTTTCTTCTGTTCTATTTTCAACGTTTTAAGTTTTGGACACAATAAGATTTGAAAAATTGAAAACTAATTACTTAGAACAACAAGCAATTTTCATGATTTTGAAAAATTTTACAAAGGGAAAAAATATTATTAAGAAATATTCTTTATTGCTTCTTAATTATTGTAAGAATTATGAATAGATTTTTTCTCATCACCGATGGTATTCAGATATTCGATGGTAAACTTTGCCTTGTTTGCTTCCGCTTGTAAAATGCAATTTTCAGGAAGTCAGCAAGTTCGTTGTATCGGATTAATTAATTAAAAAATGTCGGATTTAAGACGCCATCTCAATACGTTATATGATGTACATGAAACTTTAGTTGACGTCATGAATATTTCAAACCATTTATAATAATAATAATAAAGTGGCGTGATCATGATAACAACTGGAGCGTAAGAAAGAGCAACATTATGGTTAATAATAACGTTACAAGAATGGAAATTATTCCTAAAATCATAGCAAATATAGCTTTATTTTATGAATAGTTTTTATATTATCTTTTAAAAACTATCTTAGAAATTAGCATATACTATACAAGTAAATAAAAATAAACATTTAATATTAGTAAATAAGCAATTACTCCTAACCATACATTGAGTATGAACCATATTTTATATTTATATCGATAGAATATTTCTTCTCGCTTCATTTAAGAATATCTCAAAAGTTTAATGTTTAGAAATAAATAACAAGAAAAATTACCGAAAACATCAATTAATTATTTTAGAGCAAAATGGAAATATTTAATAGCCTAAAAACTAGTTTTAGTAACCAATTTATCATTTTAAATCAATACATATAAACGGAAAGGTATGATTAATTTTGAAATAATTTTAGAATATTTATGAAAAAAAAGATGTGAAAGAAAATATGGGAAAAAATTTGATGGCATATATTGGCAATGATTGTAATAAGAAAATTATGTAGCAAGAGCAAAATTATTTTTATTAAGTTATAAAAATTGTATTAATTCGGTAAATGCTAAATCTGTAATGTGAATATAGAATTAATATAAAATCGAATTAAAATTCGCATTAACTCAATATTATACTTTGGCTAATTTAATAAATCAAAAAATGAATTCATAGATAAGATATAATTAAAAAATGTGCACACAGTCACAAATAAAGTACTCATTTTACCTCCCTTAAAGAATGAAATTTTGTTAAATATTAAATATTTTGCTTCAAATATTAGTTTTACAAAAGATTTTGATTATTATTTGAATTATAACATAAAAGGTTTTGATTATTCCTAGAATTATGATATCAAAATTTTATTTTTCTTATCTTAAAAAGTTATTTTAAGAAATGTAATTTTGTAAACAAGTAATAATCCAAAAATTTAATATAATCTCTACTTAAATGGTATTAAAAATGTATATTCTATTGAATATAAATATTCACATGTGTTAATTTTAATTTGTACTGCAAAAATAAGTACATTTTCTTCAGATTAGGTTTATAAGCCATATCTAATCATTGATTTTAAGTACTTTAACTGATATATTAAAATACTGCTTACATTTGTTAAACCTCATAGTGAGAAAAAAGTGTACTGACTGTAACGTCATCTTGAAAAAGAGTGTACTGTTACAAAATCTAAAAATAAAAATATAAAAAAGTACTAAGTTAGATAATAATAACTTTGGTAATAACATTACCAAAGAGCACCGTCCCACCCGAAGGTATACGGTGGAAAACGTCGTCAGATAGTAATCCTGGAGGGAACCCAGGCTCAGCACTTGGCCAGGGAGTGGGAGTAGAGCTCCTTAAGTGGTGGACTGTCCAAACCGAAGGGACAAAAGGGGTTCTGTTGGGACTCACTGTGGCTGGAAAAGGCCCGGATGGGCATAAATGAGAAAGATACAGCACAAAACATATATATATATATATATATATATATACAGATACAGGCAAGTTTACAGAGGGTATTTACGTATGTACAAGGAAGGAGGAAGAGGTGGAGGTTAGTCAGTGAGATGAAGGAGGAGTTCAGCCTGCAGGATTTCCTTGGCACCTTTCCTGAATTCTTCAAGAGGGAGGAGCTGCTTGAAGTGTAGTTGGTGGAAGTTCTTGGAAAATGTCTTTTCCCGAATGTTGGAGTAGCGGCTACACTGGAGGAGAAGGTATTCCGGATCTTGTACATCGCATGTGGACAGACATCTGATTGCCCGTGGAATCTGCTGCGATAGGTGCCGAAGACTCCGTGCCCGGTAAGAAGCTGGTTTAGGAAGAAGTCCCCTTGTAGTCTTTTCCATGAAACTTTCGGGAAGAGTTCAAAGAGTTTCCTGGATTTGTTGGAGGTCTTCCATATGTGCTGCCACATAGAAGTCTCGTGCTCGATGGTAAGTGTCCGGAACTGCTGTTTGCTGAGTTTGACAGTGATGTCAATGTTGTCTAATTGGGTGGCCTGCTTCGCTGCAACGTCTGTTGCTTCATTTTGGGTGATACCAATATGAGCCTTGACCCAGAGCAAGGCGAATTGTCTCTCTCGTCTTTTGCAGATCTCGACAATCTCTTGTATTGTATCATTTGAGTATTGCCTTCCAGCCAACGCCAAGAGTACTGACCTAGAGTATGTGTGGATATGGCATTTCTGGTAATCGTGGGAGATCGCGTGTTAGATGGTTAGCAGGATTGCGATCTTCTGCCTCAAACACTGAAGCCGTGTCATTAGTTCGGGCTTGGATGGTCTTAATCAGCTCATTGTCTCTGTAGATGAGTAACGCGGAGCCGACTCTATTGCCAATCTTTGAGCCGTCCGTTAAGGCGTAGAAGTCTTCGTGGACCTGCTCCATATTTCAAGTCCAATGGTTGGTCGTCCATGGTGGGGTGAGACTTGGGACCTTGATCCTGGTATTGCAGGGGCTCCAATCAGTCTCGTTGGTGTGGATTGTGGACGCAAGATTCCACAACTTGAACTTCTTTTGGAGGGCGTCCGCTTTGAGGAAGATCGGTGGGACTCTTGCCAGGATTTGGAGTGCATCGGTGGAAGTAGTACGTTAAGCTTTCGTCACTTTCAGGAGTCCAATACGTTGGATTTGCTGGAGCTTGTTGTTGATCCTGGCAGTGCTGGAATACCAGACCTGACACCCGTAGATGATGGTACTCTCAATGACGCTGCAGTAGATGAGCTTCAAGATATTTGGCTTTAATCCCCACGAGACTCGGTAGATTCTGACTAGCTTGTTTTGGAGGTTGTCAATCTTTTTCTTGATATCGTTCAGGTGCACCATCCAGGTCAGTTTGGGATCCAGTATAAGTCCGATATACTTCAGTTCATCAGAGTAGGTGATTCTGTTTCTGGAAAGCGAGATGCCTGGTCTCCGGGTAATGTCCTTACTCCTAGTAAAGATAGAGTATTTACACTTATTGAAACTTAGTTTGAGTTCGAATTCCTTGGTCGAGTCTTCTACTATCTTAAGGGGCCTCATGGCCAACTTCGTGAACTTGAAATAGGACTTCGCATCAGACAATATTTCTACATCATCAGCGAAGGCCTGGCAGTGGCATTAGGGCCAAAATCTTTAGTCAGCAACTCATTGGCTATGATAAGCCATAGGAAAAGTCCAAGGTTTGAACCTTGAGGAACCCCGATGTTGTATGGTACCTGTCTCTTATTATCACCTAAGTAGAACCTGTCTTTAAGGAATGAGCTCATCATCCAGTACAAATTAGCAGGAGTCTGGAATTTTCTGAGTAAACGCAGCATGTCATTCCACCTGGAGCTGTTGAAGGCATTCTTGATGTGGGAAATCAGGCAGGAGAAGAGGTTGTTATGCTTATTTTGCTTGATGCGGTTGATAAGTTCTCTAAGGCCATCGCAGGTACTTTTGCCTCTGAGGAATCCGAATTGGTTTTCATGGAGCAGTCCATTTTAAGTGAAGAAGTAGTAAAGCATCCTCATAATGACCTTATCAATAATCTTCCCCCAGACGGGCAGGAGACAGATAGGCCTGTAAGAATCTCTGAGCGATTTATCCTCACCATCTTTTAGGATTAGCGCAACCTTTGCAATTTTCCAGCTTTTGGAAATCGAACTTTGTGTTAGGCAGTTGTTGAGGATTCCCAGGAACCAGTCCTTGTTGGTGTAGAACAGCTAAGCGTAGACGTCCAAACAGATGCCATTATAGCCTTATTAAAGTCGGTGTCTTTGATTGCTTCCTTAATTTCATGGACCGTGAAAGCTGGTTGGGGAGGAGAGGTGTAGTCTGGAACATCATTCACTTTAAGAGGAGTCATGGGAAAGTGAAACTCGAGGATGGCATTGACTGATTCCGTGACGTCTTTGACCAGCTCATTGTTGTCAAGTGTGACGAGGTCAGCAATCTGAGGTCTGTGGAGTTTAACTTGGATTATCTTGTAATGACTGCCGAAAGCATTTGAGTTAGTCACAATGCCAAGAAAGTCCCAGAAAGCACGTTGTTTGGTATCCAGGGCTCTCTTTCTATAGCAGGAGGCTGCCAGTTTAAAATCCATCTTCTTTTTATTTCGTAGTTCAGGATCCGATTCTTTCTGGAATTTACGCCGCAAGGCTCGAACTCTGCTTCCCTCCATCGTGAATTCCTGCGTCCACTAGTAGTTAGAGTTGGAGGCTGGTTTCAATTTCCTCTTATGAAGTTGACAAAGCTTACTGAGTTTCTCCTCGATCTTATCAATGGCTTCGTTGATGTCCGATATCTCATCGAGTGGGTATTCCTCAATCAGTCTTGGAAGGCTGAGCTTGAACTTTTCCCAGTCTAAGGTCTTTGTGTTCCATCTCCAGTTGTGCCGCTTATGTACCCTGTTGATTCCAATCTCACAAGTCATGAGCCAATGATCACTGGCAGGAATACAGTCTCTAATTTTCCAATGTCTGACATCATCACTAGACAATTTCTTTGTGATCATGAGGTCAATCTAGCTGTCTCCAAAGGTACTGGAGTAGGTAAATCATTCTTGGCTGTTGGCGTCATTTTCAACAATCAGGTCATGACGAGCTATGAAGTCTAGAAGCAACTCGCCTAAATGGTCAGTACGTCTTGGACTCCATGCCGAAGATTTGGCATTAAAGTCACCAAGAATGATCCATTTCTCATTGGGGTTGCTGGAAATGAGATTCTAAAGTGGTTCAATTGAAGATTGAATATTCCTTGAAAGAGGGTTGTAAATAGAGCAGATGAAGAGGAAATCATTATTTACCTTCACTTTGATGATGATTTCATCAGCCGAAAAGATCGGACTAATGATGAAATTCTTTTAACAATGATGGCTGCCTTAAGGGCTTTAGAAGGAATGATAACATAGTCCAGAGAGAAGCCTGTGATGGAATTATTGAAAATGTACGGTTCATTTGCCGAGGCAAAGTCAATATCCAAGATTTTAATGTCTTGCGAGTACAGGAGATTTGCCGCTCTACAGTGGTGCAGATTCAGGTGGCTCAACTTTAGTTCTTGTTTCTGGTCTTTAATATCCATAGTTGGTCTTGAGGAATAATTTATTAATCTCTTTCCCATAAATATGGCAGCACTTGCTTCTGGCATCATCACCAGTACTTACCTTGGTCTTTCCCTTTTTGTTAAAATAAGAGCAGTTGCAGCTGTTAAGCTCGTTCTTGCAGTCTTTGCTCAGGTAGTTATCCCCACATCTCCCACAGGTTTCCTGGCCTTGCAGTCCTTAGCGTGATGGCCGTAAAGTAGGCACTTGAAACATTGTGTGACTCGGAAATATTCCCGGAATCTGACGTATAGCTCCATCCCACGTATAGCTGCTTTCTGTCTTTGATGACGTTGAAACCTTCTCCGTTAACTGAAATGACCCATTTACTTCCAAATCAGCTTTTGTAGCTGAAGATAGGCTCCATTTCCACTTTTTCATCCAGTTGATTTTGTGAATTTAATTGCTGTACAATTTCTTTCTTGCAGATTTCCTTGTCCACATCACCCTGCGACACATGAGAATTAGACCAATGTGTGATAAATTTAATCAAATAATTGTTAAAAGTTCAAATGGGTTTGAAATTTATGGAAATAATAAACTAAATTACTCCAAGAACACTTAAAAAACAAAAAAAAACAATTACCGATTGCTTAGTTAAAATCATTAATTACATTGATTAATTAGTTTAAAGCACAGTAATTATAATAATAATATAACGTGGAAACACAGTTTACAAATTTTAAGTCAAAGGTTGATAAAAAACACCAATATGGTATGTAACAGTACATCGAATTGATACTCAATCACATTACAAAACAGTTAGAACAATTAAATTGCAAAAATCATTAATTAATAAAATAATCATATATTAATTTCGAGATTGGTCTTCGGCCTTGTTGCTATTCATTGTTTACATTAAAAACAGTTATTGATGGTTTGGACAGAAAAATACAATGTCTGGGCACCTACCTTTGTTTTAGCCCTGCATGTTGTTGTTTCCAGCTAATTGATATTTAAACCTATGATGAGCTTTACACAGTACACTAATTAAATGGTCTTTAATCCTGTGAAGCCGTCAGTCGGGTTGCCGGAGTTTCGTCAATAGGCCTTGCGGCGCTAGTGCAGTTGGCGCGCCGGTGGAAAGGAAGAGATTTCACGTCGGCTGATGAAGTACCTCCGATGAAAACCGGTTTTCAGCGTGGAATTTTCGCTAAGTATAGCACGAGGTGCCCTTAAATTTAGTAAATTAATTTACTACTTATCAAAAAAAGTAGATTGTAGAATTCAATAAAAGCTTTCGTCGAGCTCTATCCAAAGGTGTAAATCACTATGCACAAAAATAAATATTCCGCCTTTTGAAACTGTTGTTAAAGAGGAATGCAAAAAGACGTCCTGTCTCCTCCTTTAACTTGACCGGTTTTTTACTAAGTTAAATAAATAATATCTGTGTATTATCTATTTCCAACTAAGCTCCAGAGGAAACTAAACAATTACCACAGTTGATTGGAATGGTAAATAATTTGTAAAGCATTTTCCTCCACACAGCTTAGCATTTTCTGTATGTCATAAGAATTTGATTATAAAAACTTTATAATATTGAACATTGACTTATCATTTTTCAATATATTTATTATGTAGCTCATATAAGAGTTTCAACAAATATATGCAGCACATTTATGCTAAAAATTTATTTTGCAGAATTCACTGTTTCATGAATATAATATCTTTGCATAATTTAAAGTAATAACAGCTTATAATTTTTCCAAGATTTACAGAAATTACTAACGTATACTGAATAAAGAGCAAACAATATATACTAGATTTACACAATTGATATTTAGTTTACATCTGTAAATCGTATTAATGATATTCAGGTGGGTAGATTTTGATAATGCGCATTTGATATAATATTCCTTAATAGTGTGAGATATACTTTAATACTCAGATAAAATAAGTTGAGAATAAGATATATATTTTCTGTTATAAATTAACATATCTACACGACAATAACATTAAGCATGTAAACGCCGATTACATAGCTATGTGATTAGCATTTTGAATTTCAGTCCAACAGCTTATACTTTCATATGATATCTTGATTATGAGAGTATATTTAATGGTTCAGAAATCATGTAAGATTGATGTCTCTTGATAATTCATCTTCGTGTATAAAATAAACTAAATCTCTTAAAACTATTCATAATCAAACCTCTTAAATGTGTTCTTAGCAATAGAGTAATGAATTAAAACATAGTATAAAGAATATGAAAGTGGATTTTGCGATTACTTTTGCACATTGTGTGAATGTTAACCACAATAATTACATCAAGCGGGATAAAACTATGTTGTCTTAAGCTTATTTTCTTTGATATACGAATATTCCTTTAATACATTTAAAGTTACTTTTAGATTATTCAAGCAACTGATAATTTGTTGCTGATTCTTGAAAAAAATATTACATATATATATATATTCATATATATATATATATATATATATATATATATATATATATATATATATATATATATATATATATATATATATATATATATACAGGGTGATTATAAAAAAAACTTTGCCAACATCTGCACTTCTAGCGTCCATTCTATTTAACCGATCAAGATGATATTTCAAATATAGTTCTTTTGAGATATGCGCTCGAGATTCTGTGAATGGCAACACAGTGGCCCTCGCGGTTACAGTTATAGTGACAGAAACTCGAAATTTTCGAATGGCAACGTCTACTTTTTACCATCGCAAAATGTTCAGCACATGCGAAAACCCTAAATAGCGTTGAAACGGTACCGATATGTCTAAAAACGGACGTGTTCTGCAAACACAAAAAAGAGTTCTGAAAACCGGCCAATAAAACACGATCTGGGCGCACGCAATAAATTTGCATGTGACAAAGTCAAGAAACCAATCACAGAACGCCGGTCGCCAGATATTCAGCGTAGGAAACCTATAAAATACCAAGCGGGTATGCGAAGTCGTCATTCGGGAAATCGCACATGCCGACGATATGAAAGTTTCCTATGAAAGTTTGCGGTGAATTGATCAAACTCTATTACCAAAATGGGATGAACGCTGCGTAAGCCTTGCGTGTGTATCGCCGCAATCATCGACAACGACGCGGCCCATGTACTCTGCAAGCTCTGCGTGATTTAGTGCGGAAATTCGAAGATACAGGCTGCACCTGTGACAAACAGCGCTCCGGACGGCCAACTGTTTCTGAAGACGTTGTCATGGAAGTGCACCATACAGTGACTGCAGGACACACAGAAACCGCAAGAGGCATAGCGCGCGTGTTGGATATTCCGAACTCAACGGTCCGCAAGCTCTTGCGCTCGTTACTTCACATATTTCCCTATCGGTTCCAGCGCGTCCAGATGTTGGAGCCGGGTGACCCACAACAACGTCTGGACTTCGCAAATGCATTTTTGTTACGATATGATGCGGATAACGACTGGCCACTTCGCATACTATGGACGGACGAGGCGCATTTCACCTTAAATGGCAGCATTAACACAAAGAATTGTGTGCACTGGGGAGAGACGAATCCTCATGCTGTGGCGCCAGTACCATTATTTGACGCCAAAGTGACTGCGTGGTGCGGCATTACAGCTACATTTGTTCTGGGCCCGTTCTTCTTTGAGGAAACGACCCCGAATGGCCCTGCAACATGTTCTGTAACGGGCCCTCGGTATGCAGCCATGCTGAAAAATTATGTCTTACCGGAGTTGCGTCGGCTGAATGCACTCAATGACATTGTTTGGATGCAAGATGGCGCACCTCCACATATAGCGAGGTCAGTTAAAAGGCTCCTGGATCAGCATTTTGGTGATCGCATCATCTCACGCTATTATCCTTTTCCGTGGCCTGCGCGATCCCCAGATCTGACGCCTATGGATTTCTGGTTTTGGGGCTATCCCAAATCCAGAGTTTATCTGTGCAATCCTCAAACATTGTCGGACTTAAAGGATTCTATACGGCGTGAGATTGGAAACATCCCTCGTGCCATGTTGCGTGCAGCGACATTGTCCACCGTCTCCCGCATGCAATGCGTAATTGCCTGTGATGGCACTCATGTGGAAAATGTTTGAAATTAATAAAGATTTTTTTCTCTATGTGTTCTCATCATTGAGCAGTGTCTTGTCTCTGTCGTATGCATTATTCCTCCGTGCGCCTTGAAGAACTGTTTGTATGTGTATAATACGTCGGTTTTCGGACATATCGGTACCGTTTCAACGCTATTTAGGGTTTTTGCATGTGCTGAACATTTTGCGATGGTAAAAAGTAGGCGTTGCCATTCGAAAATTTCGAGTTTCTGTCACTATAACTGTAACCGCGAGGGCCACTGTGTTGCCATTCACAGAATCTCGAGCGCATATCTCAAAAGAACTATATTTGAAGTATCATCTTGATCGGTTAAATAGAATGGACGCTAGAAGTGCAGATGTAGACAAAGTTTTTTTATAATCACCCTGTATATATATATATATATATATATATATATATATATATATATATATATATATATATATATATATATATATATATATATATATATATATATACATATATATATATATATAATCATATGGTATCAAAATATTTACCATATATATTTTTTAACTGAGAAAATGTAGCTTCATGTAATATTAAAAAGTGAGAAATTACATAAACATAGCACATCATAATTTGTGGTAATTAAATTACAAAATCAGGAGTAAATACTTTTCAAAATAATGAGTTTTTTATTATTTTAATGTAGAAAACTCATTATGCTATTGTAAGTTGTGAACAAAGTTTCATATATATTTAGTTTTCAGAAAAAAACAGATTAATTTGCAGTGGATAGTGTACTTTCCTGATTTAAATTCAAAATTTTCAATTTATATGCAAATTGCTCGCCATTTCTTCATAAATGTCACCTTATTTTTCTTAGATGCATGAATTGATGATAATATTTTAATCAAACAGTATTCCATAGGAAATAAACACATTTATCACTTGAAAAATTCTTGAATATGAAATAAAATTATCAGGTAGAAACCTAGTTTATAGTTTTTAATTGTTTTAGTATTTAAAAATATCGCTTAATAACTTTCAAGGCATAACTTAGTTCAAGAAAAAATCAAAGTAATTTTATAGCACAATAAATTTATATTATCCATCCTATTTAAAATTGCATAATATGTATAAAATATAAAAATATACAATATAATAAAAATAATTCATGATATTATGAGGTAAAGGAAAACATATAGAAATAGAAGTAAGGAATCTATTTATTTAAAAATTAGTGATTGATTTACATACATCTTATTAATTATTTATTCATTATATGACGTTGTGTTCAATTATTATAAAAATAATTTATATTATACATAAATAATACCGAACAGTAATTCAATAAATAAGTATTTTATTTTTTGCAATTAAATAGCATATTTTGAAGACTTAATAGCTTAAAAATAGAAACATGGGTTAATAATATTTTAATTTGCATTAATATTACACCAGTAATATTTTTAAATCTTAATTTTTTTTAAAAAAAATTATGAATAAAAGTTTTCTATATACTTTTTGTTTCGCGTACTCAAATTTATACTTTTCTGCAAGCTAAGAAAATTGCTGATATTCTTATCAAATTTCAATTATTTTCTTCTGCAGCTAACAAGTCAAATTTTTCTTATGTAAGATATATAAAGTGGATTCAATATCAAATCAAAAGCACTTATTTTATAAAGAACAACTATGTCTGATATATTTATATATTTGTTTAAATGAAACGAATTTGTCTAGACAATTTTTACGAAAACTTATTTTGCTTAAATTTTACATAAAGTTGAATTATAGAATAGGATTTCCTCACTTATTTTCCATTTAATGCCCTTAAAATAAATCTTAAAGTAAAATCATCATTATAAGCAATAAATGATTTTGCTTCCACATGCTCATGACTATATGCTTCATGTATTTAAAATGGGAGCAATAGTGAAAAAAAATATTAGTGAAATATGTTTTCATAAAAGTTGTTTTATTAAAATAAATTGAAAAAATATTTCCATCCCCATCTCAAACATAATCAGCTTTATCGATTAATATTTCTCATTGATATTGTTGAAACGTAACAATAGATTTTATAGATTCACATATTATTAAAATAATTCATTTCATATGTAGTAAAAGATCATAATTCAGTGTCAAACAATGTTTTCAAAAATATTGAGTGCAACACAATGCTTGAGTGGATTGAACCTTTATCCCTCAAATATGTTTGAACATGTTACGGCAGAGACATTATATTTCATTATCATATTTCAGCACTATATCATCATATTTCAGCTCTATTAATTGAAAACTGCATAATTTCATATTTGAGAAACTAATGAACAGTTATTGCATTAATTATAAACATTCTCTTTAAGGATAACTGGTTCCGTAGATTAAAATTTGAAACTTACATTATTGCTTTTTACACCAAATTTACACCAAGTCCAATGTATCATTATCTTATTTAGTAAAACCGGGTTTGATCCCAGTCACTGCAGAAAAATAGATAAGGATATTGTGCTTCTGCTTACTCTCTAGTCGTCTATTGGTATGGGTCTTAGGAGTTTTTTTTTTTAGTTCTTACCAACAAACAAAGGAAAAGATTCCCAAACCCACAGGAAATCCTTTCATAAGGCAATAAAATGAGATGATAATGAAAAATCATGAAAATGCATTTGGATCCTATAATGACTATTACCTTTGTTAAAGATCTATATGATTGAATCCTTATTAGTTAAGTGCTTTTTGAAAAACATCAACGGCTATTGTTTCCTTAATATTGTAAAAAAACAAAATTGAATTAAATGTCGTTTCAAATTGTGGGTTTTATAAGCCTTATAAATCATAACCTTTATATTTTTGAAAATCAATGCTCTAACAATATCATGTGAGGATTTTTAAAAATTTAATAAATTATTTAAAAAAATTTCATGACTCATTTAAAAAACTTATATCAAAATGCCTCTGGCAATTAAATCAAATTTAAATAAAGGTTTGAATAAAATTTACAAAGATCCAAAAATATCCAAGCTTAAATTTAGAATATTAAACTTGTAAAGTATTTTTTAGATCTAAGAAACCTGTCAGTAACAATGATTTTTGAAAATATTGTGGTTAAGTAATGAATAACCAATCGACCCTCTATTTTTCATAAAAATCATAACTATGAAATATGCTTGCTGAAGTAAATATTTAGTCAATGAGAAGCAAGTAAAAATAATGTTCAAAATAACGAGCCACTTAAATTTTACATTCAATTAATGTAAAATAGTTTATAACTTTTTCAGAAAATGTATTTGTTGTCGACATTGATACATAAAGAGACTAAATCATCTCTTTATTAATTTCAATTTGTTTGTATCAAAATTTACGTTTCAGAAAAATGAATTGTTGATGATATCAAAAGAGAAACTATAAGAAATAAATACTCATTAGATTAAATAGAAAAACTAGAACTTAACTAAATTTTCTGAATAAACTGTTTCAAAACTGCAAAAAAAAAAAAAAAAAACACAATAATGACTTCAAATTTTCAACTTGAATTCTAGACAACTAAAAGCATTATATTATGATCAATATAGCGAGAAAACAATTAGAAGATAATTTATTTTAAAATTATAAAATCTCTTCTCTGCATAAAATTTGAGGACATCAAAAGTAAAGTAAAATAAATTTTAAATTATAACACTTTGAGAATTTAAATACAAAAAATGAAAAAAATTTAAAGTAAAGAAAAAGAAAAAGAAAAAGATGAAAAAAATGAAAGCTACCAAATGGTAGCTTATAAATATGTGGTGTATATAATTCTTTTTAAACACAAACAAACTTAATGTTTGTGAATTTTATGTAAAGTAAAATGACTCTTTAAACTTTTTCACTTCTTTAAGCAATAATTTAATCTCTTTTATGTTAATGGAAGGATATTTTAAAATATGTAAATGCTTTTCACAGAATATTCAAAATAACGTTGTTTAATGACTTATTTTTATAATATATATGAGATAAAAAGCGCAATAAATTATTTTTTTAGTACTAATTAGTATTTATAAAACTCTGTTCCTAAATTTGATCTATGTCTTTAAGTTTAATTATAATAAGTTAGTTTTGATTTATTTCATTCCAAATATTAGTAAGAAATGTATCTCAGAAAAATAAAAATACATTTTAATATTTACCAGAAAGATTTCTAAGCTGAGCTTGCTTGGATTTGTAAATTGAATTATTTTTTAGTTAGCACATTTTATGAGCCAATTTCAAATTATCAGATTAATAAAAAAACAAAGTCTTTTGATAATATAAATTGTTTTTGAAACAATGTCATTCAAAAAAACATGAAAATAGCATTAGACAAGCATTAAAATATAATCAAACTATATATAAATGTTTATATATGAATTAAAAGATTTTAATATATTCTTTTATTTAGTTAAGTAATATAATACTATTTTGTTAGTTTGTTGTATTCTGTGTCAAGTTTTGCAATAATATTTTTTTAATTTTTCTATATACAATACATAATTAAAATGTCATCATTATTTTAATAAATCCTTAAAAATAATATCTACTGATTTGGTATCGTAATCTTCAAATTTTTAAATGAAATATTATTTAAATATTTGCAAAAGTTCATTTCTAGCATTAAAATGCAATTTATTCCTTAACAAAGTACACAAATATAATATGAGCATAAGTTTTGGTGATAAGAATCATAATTATTATTATTTATTTCAGTTTAGGATATCACATTGCATTTTATTTATAAACTAAATTTTATGAAGGAAGTAATTAAAATTATTAAATTAGAAATTTGTTCATCTTTGTAAATGTTTTGATAATATATTGTTTTTTTGTTTTTCTTATGTAATACATAATTTTTGAAAAAGCTAAGTGACATTGCGTAAAATGTTCATTAAAAATGTTTTCGTTTTAAAATTGTTAGCGAGCACAGTATTTATCTATTAAAGTTTTATTCTAACATTAATTATGAAAGTACATATAACTCCAAATACGAAAGTATAAAATGTATTACTTCGGATCTTGCAGCATTTATTTGAAAACTGCTTTAAGACATTGAACAGGGAATAGAATTTTCTTAAGAAATTTTATCTTCTTATTTGATAAGATTTATATTTAAAATGGAACTAAATATCAAAGTTTTATTTTAATTTTGGCAAATTTGTAAATATTTTTTAAAATTTTAATTCTAACAAAAATTTAAGACAATTTGATTTTGCAATATTTCATAGTTAAATTTATTGAGCTGCAATTTTTAATTTCCACATTTAAAAGTTAAAATACTTTAAGATTAATAATTTAACTCAATTTTTAAATTTTAAATTCTAAATGCACATATTATGTAATAATAATTATTAATAAATATTATAAAATTGTTCATAACCCTATGAACAATGTGATTAAAATGCCTATACAATCCATTGTTAAAAGAAAACATATTAATATTTGTTGTTATTCAGGAATGTGAAATTAATAAATAAAATTACAGAAAATTTAAAAACTAAAAAATGCTACTAATAAACGCTACTTCCACTTTAGTAAAAATATTATATAATTCATGTGTATATTTCTTTTTCTTATATTAAATATTTCTGAGAAAAGTTTCGTAAATTATAAGTTAAAATAATATAATATTATTTGTGTTGTGCATGCAGAAACAATTGTATGAAAATCGTTCTTTACTACAGCGTATTGAAGATTAAAATAAAATTCTGTATGTGGTATGTATATGATGATAGTTTATTTTCATTGATTGCAATACACATCTTGCTTCATAAAAATATTGATTGGTGATGTATTGAGAAAAAGTTTTCTCTGCATAACATTTAGTTTGTAAATATATGAAATTCAATTCTTAATGATAGTATAAAATAGTTTATATATAGAGTCATCACACATAAAAGGTACCATTTTTTAAAAAAAATACTTCTTACAGAATATCTTAAAATGTGTTAGAAGTATAATTAAAAATGAAATAATTAGGATTAATTAATCAGTGCTTAGTATCATATTACTAGTTTGATTTTGGAAGTCTGAAAGAAGTTTCTCGCTCAGATATCTAGCTTTTCATTAAACAATAGTTTAAAAATTTAACTCAATATGTTAAGAATGCATAATAATTTGAATCTGAAATTATAATTATACATAAATGTAAATATTATTTGATTTGTTGCATTTTTTCTAAATATTTCTCTTACTTTCTGTAACAATATATCAGCAAGTACTCCCCCAAACTTGAAGAATATACAAAAACTTTAAAAAATTGATTCCATAATAGCAATCAATTTAAAACTTAAGCATAGTGTATAAATAGTTACAAAAATTTGTAATAAATTTTGTTACAAATTAGTAACATTCACAAATTACGAATATAAACATCATCCTAAACCGATGGTACGACATTTCATATGTGAGCCTAAGCCTACAGTGCCTATTTCTGTTTTCCTCACAGGAGCCTTGGGGTGCGATTTCTTGGTTAAGATTGTGACCAAATGCCCAAGTATTTAGTTTCGAAGTATGCTTGGTACTCAGTTTAATTTCAGCGGGTTCACTGAATGGATGAAAGGTTGAGTTGACCTTGCTGAGCCCGAAGATTGAAACTTGGGCCTGTGCATTTTGGGTGTGAAATGCTGCCACTAAGTCACCGGGCTTTTGATGAGGTTTTTTGGTCTGATAAATTTACTGAATTTGAAATTTTGTCTCATGATATTTACTTCCGATTTCTTTTGTACGACTTTCTTTCTGATTGTTTTCAATCAGAAAGAAAATTGTTTGAGAATCTCCCTCTTGGTATTTATATTATATAATTAGGTATTAAAATAATAATATTAATAACAAATGAATAAATCCTCCAGGTGATTTGAGATTTTTCTTGACTTAACAAGTGTTTAAATAATGTTCTACTTATATTCTTAATAACATGCCAGTGTCTGATAAGATGTTGAAAAATTATCTATGTAAATAATTAACAAAAATTGATCTAAAACTTCTAATGCAGTAAAATAGCTTAAATTCATCCTTTTTTGAAGGAAGCAACTGAATAGAAGGGAATAATTTATAACCATTGCATTCAACTATCTTTTAAAACATGGTTAAAGCAATTTTACCATTATATTTGAAGTAACTGTTTAAAAATGTCAGTAATAATATTGTTCGTAAAATATATTTTTTTCATTTTTTGAATACTTAAATAATTTTATGTAATCACAGTCCAATATAATTTTTATGTAATTTTTCTTAGTGATCAAAAGAGCTATTTTTTGAAGAGTATATGTAGGAGGAAAATTGAAGTATAGTTTCATTTTGTTATATCTCATATATTATGTAACCCTTTCTAAACTATGTAATATAATTGATTCTTATCTCTAGTAATCTGAGTATACCATGGAATTAACTTCAATATCACAATATGTAACTAAATGTTTTCATCCGGATTTGATTTTCTACATTAATATTGAGTTATAAAAATGTCTACAATTTTTTAGATATATTTTTGTCCCATATCCAGAACCTTCTTTCCTCTAAAAAAATAAAACTTTTGACTTTAAATTGCTAAAATTGACTTTTTTCAGCCATAAATGTAAAAACAAAACTCTATATAGTTTTTAATAACAGAACTGTTTCTAGAAAAAAACATCTCATTTATACAATTAAATATTTTTCTCCTTGCTACAGCTAAGAATTGAGATTACATGGTAAATGTTTGGATTGAATGATTTCTAAACTAAACATATTGATAAACAAGAGTTTAATGTTTTCTGAATTGCATTTAATATCATTATAAAGTAAAATGTTTTCAAAAATTTAATGATTTTTATTAAAAAGTTCTTTTTTGTACTATTATGAAAAAAAAATTACTTTTCTTATCTTCATAAAAGGAGTTCAATTTTCGGAATCATCACATTATAATATTTAATAGTACTTTTATAAATTTTAGCATACATTAAACTAATGTCAAAAATGTATTAAATTGAAGTAAATAGGCCGTGGTAATCATTAATATAAGCAAAAAAATTTCTCTTTTTTCAAGAACATGTTGTGAGTTAATCTGCGTATTTCACTTGAGAAGTCTGATTCATGCATTGCAGGAATAAAGTTTCATATTTTGTTTTCTGATCAGAACATATTGCAGATAAT